>LPNX011077610.1:580138-777924 GCA_001517045.1 Pseudotsuga menziesii | reverse complement strand
TGGACTTAATAGAATTGGGAATGACTGTTTATGATTTTCATATGTAGGTAATGGATACATGGCTTGCTTATGCACCAGTGAAAACTAATCCAGAAGATGTTGCCAAGGTAGATCTCTTCTCATCTATGAATCTTGTGAGGAAATGTTCTTGTATTGTGTGTTGATTTAAACAGGCAATCCCATAGGTTTTCTCATGTTTTGTTCTGATGGCTGAACTATATTTTTTTTTCTATGGAAATTCATCAACCTAGGTAGAATTGTCAACTAGGCAGATTCGTTTTCAAAACAGTAATGTAGTCAGGTTGTTTACCTGAAACAACCATCTTCATCATAAATAAGAGATAATGGGATTTTTTTAGGATGCCACCATACATTGGACTAGACTAGGAGTCTAGGACTTTCCTTTGGCATTATTGCTTGATAAATTTTCTACACTTTAGATCTACAGATATATAGTGATGATAGAATGATCCCAACAGTCAAGACCATTATATGCTTTAAAGTTTAGGGTCTACTACTAAAGTGTATTTTTGTCCTATGTGAACACTTTCTAGCATAGTAAGCAAAGATCAATAGATGATACTAAGGTCTGCTCTATGCCAGATAGGAATCCAGTTTCTTATGCTTAATTGTTTCTTTAGGGTATTATTATGTGTTTTTCATAAATGGTCATATTTGACAACATGTGAGTTGTAATGATATTGAACAGGTTGACTATAATTCTCTTTTCTCAATGATCCCGCTGCCCCTGAGCCAGGGTGTGCTCTTGGCACTTGTTCAACAACTTAGCTGTGACCTTGAAAAGGATACCGGTAGAAAGCTGTTGTGGATAACAGAGGCATCCAATGTTCTCAACCCAAATGATCCATTACTGGCTCAATATAGTATTTCCTTCTTACATGAGTTAAGAGTTAGAACATTTGTTGATTTACCTATGCTTCTTGAGGTTTCAACTCACAGTATATTCTATTGTTTCTACCAGGCTTGGTTGCATATTGCAGCATTGATGGTTCTGCTCTTCATTTTTAGGTATGGATTGTCTTTTGTGTGTGCCATTTTTAGCTGTCGGGTATAACTGGTTTATTTTTTTGGATCTAGCATTATACCAGAGATTTTACTTTTTCCAACACTTGGATCAATACACCTAAGATGCATGCAATTTCTTGTTCTAAAGATAGTTCATGGCAATAATAGCAATAATGGAGTATTGTTTCTTTGATATATTTGCATCTGTCATTTATGATATGGATAATTTCAGGAGACATTGCTGATTTTTTTGTGTTTTGCTGGATATGATTTAATAGCTTACTCAGAAAGCTATCGATAAAGACAAAATGAGACATCGGACCCCACATTATATTTGTGGAGCATTTATTGAAGAAGGAAGCAAGACATTCAAAGTTATTTCTCCATCGACCCTGACTCCTGTACGAATGAAGAAATCTCTTAATGAATGGAGTGACACTCCAAGATCCATACGAGGGTTTTTATCCGAGTCAAATCAGGCCATAATAGCTAATATACAAGCTGCAGGTGAGCCATCCTTTTTTTTCAAAGACAGTTACTGTAATAACAAAACAGCAAAGCAGAACCATGCCTGATAATAATGAGTTGTGGATATAGATAACAAATACATGCGATCCAGCTCGATGGAATTAGCAGTGGTGTCAGATGCTGACACTATCACACCTTGCAAGAGAAAAGTTACAAAGAAATCGAGAAATACTACTAGTGGGAAGCATTCTACAGCAGATGTGACAGAGGACATAGATGATCTTTCATTAGTTCCGTCAGCAAATGCACGTAGGTGTAGTTCAGGTGTTGAAGGATTGAGGGATGTGACTAGCCCCATTGAGAAATACCCTTCAAAGCTAGTTGCTATACATAGAGTTCGATGGAATTTCAAAAAATGTAGTGAGAGATGGTTGTGCTATTCAGGAGCTGCAGGCATTGTAAGGTGCCAGGAAATTACTTCAGTGTTTGCTACATAACACTATTGAAGTAGTCAAAAAGCTACTGGAGATGATCACATGAAATTATATGGCCAGTTGGCCACCTAAATCTCGCCTCTATATGTTGTGTTAATATTTAGTCTTGACCTTCTGAGTCCTGACACATTGAGCATTGGACTAGTTGTCATGGGGTGTTAGGTTTCAATCCTTCAGGATTTTAATTATCTAGATAGATAGTCCAAGATGCCCTCTTGATAAATAGTCCCTATGACAGAGATCCTTACTGGATTTTCTGTATTTTGTCTTCTTGTATATAGCAAAATAAATCAATTCAATGTCCTGTTATTTTGCATATACAAAGCCGATAAGCGATTTTCTTGCATATATTCTGAATTTCTTTGAACAAACGCTATCCTCTGAAATTGTGTTAAGAGTTTGATATTAAATAGTAATGTGGCATGGACTTTTATCACAAATTTCTGAATTTTATTCTGTTACTAACTGAAAAGTGAAACCTGTTCTTGAATCGGTGATATCCATATTGTGCAGAATAATGATGCAGCACCAATTGCCCTACAAATAGCAAGAGATACTGAAAACAAGCATAACACAAACATCGGTAAGCTAGAAATTGAACTAAGCAAGAACCAATGTCCTGTTCTTGAATCAGTGATATCCATATTGTGCAGAATAATGATGCAGCACCGATTTCCCTACAAATAGCAAGAGATACTGAAAACAAGCATAATGCAAACGTCGGTAAGCTAGCAATTGAACTAAGCAAGAACCAATTTCTTATATTGCACACTATTATAGCGTGTCTGAGGGTTAAGGAAACTACCTTTCTGATGGAAGAGGTCCATCTCTATCAAACTTGCGTGGCATTGTTTCTTCTTTATGGTTGCAAGGTATGATGCCCAAACCTGAGGCAAACAGTTTGAAAGTGCATTGAGAGGGTACTTGTACTTCTTACTAGTTTTCAAAACATTTTCATGCCAAATAAATATTTCTTCACTCTCTTCTTAACCGAGTTTGATGCACCCCCTAGCACCTCAATGAGGTTTTTGCAGATTACAAGAGCCAAAATATGTATTGTGTTGTTTCATTGTGAGATACTAAACATCCCAAGTTCCAATAGAGTACTCTAAGAGACCAGTATTCACATGTTCTTATTAGTTTCTGACTCATTGCCTCCTAACCTCCAGATGTTTTTGGCCAAAAGAGGCCTTGTGACAAGTGCATACCCATTATGGTCACAGACAGTGCAATTTCTATCCCACATAATCAATAGTGGGCAGGAATCTTATCGTCAACTTCCTGGTATTGGGTGCTAGTAGATTTTTTAGGTGATGACAGTTTTGGTTTAGGGCTCCTCCCTTGGTGTCTTTTGGATCCTTGCCCATTTTATTTTTATAGCGCTTCTTAGTGCTTGATTTTATCTCTGTAAAGCTTTATTTTCTTTTGCTAAAATTATCCAGCAATTTGATTCAGGGAGCTAAACAAACATTCATTTCAACATATATGTCACAGGCAGATTTATCTCCTTCCACTTTTGAATTTTTATGGAGAGCTTCTTAAGGCACTTCTGATGTATACATTCAAGTTTGTATTGTTGCAGTTCTTTTGGTGATGTACTCAGTTATATTTCGTGGTGATTGTTTTGGCACTCCCAATCTTCACTTATCGTTGTAATGTTTCGAGTTCCACTGGTAAATTGATATTTAAGTTAAATCAAATGCAAAATACAAATTAATTGACAAGAAATCTAACAACAATCAAAATATTTTTATCCATTACAAGGTTTTTTTCTGTTGTGCGAAATATTTCAGAGGCTCTTCTACTGATTTGCAGCCTTAAAACATTGTAATTGTTGATTTGTTGTCTGTGTAAAAGCTTTGCTACTTGACAGTTACAGTTTATATATATTAATCCAATTTGCATATACCTTATCCTGGAGATGTGCCTAATCATTCATAACAGTGCCTAACCATTTACAAGAACTTCATCCAATTCATCATGGTTCTATTAGCAGACTTACATTTAGGTTTATTGTTGTGATTCTTGGGCTAAAAGGAAATGATAAAGTTACATTTAGGTATATTGGTGGGATTTTAGGCTTAAGGGAAATGATATTTGTTAGTGGCCTTAAAGTTTAAACTTTATACATGGTTCGGAATCAATTTCCTGATTATAACACAACAGAACTATCAATACACAACAATTATGTGCTGTTGGTCTCTCATCAAGCTGTTCATTTTCATACTCTGAACACATCAGATATTGCAGACCCCTAGAAATACTGTCAGTGTCAACGACTAGATTCTCATTTGTTCATAGTTTATTCTAGTACTTAGATAAGTAATGTTCAACCATCTCTAATTGTCGTTTATGCTCATCATTCTAAAAATATGCATGCTAAAGATTTAGTCTGAGAAATTAACTATATTATTTTTAAAAATTAATGACCCTATTGACATAGCCTGACTCTAATGACTCTAGAGTCTAGATAATGTCGGCTTCCAGAGTGGAAGAGCCACTCGTTGCTGGTTGCATAAGCTGGCGACGGCTGCAACTATTTTTTTTTTTTTAAAATTCACTTACCGTCGATATAGCGACGGACAGGCGTTCCAATAGCGACAGAAGAGGCGTGGATGTTGCGATGGCACGGTGTCGCTATAGCGACAGACTGGATCTGCATTTTTTAAAAACATTATGCATAGCGACGGAAGTGCGTTGCAATAGCGATGGAAGAGGCGTGGATGTTGCGACGGCATGGCGTCGCTATAGCGACGGACTGGATCTGCATTTTTTAAAAACATTATACATAGCGACGGAAGTGCGTTGCTATAGCGACGGAAGAGGCGTGGCTTTTGCGACGGAAAGGCGTCGCTATAGCGATGGATTGGATTTGCATTTTTAAAAAACCTTTATACAGAGTGTGGCTATAGCGACGGAAAGTGTCGTCGCTCTTGCGACGCAAATTAGGGGTCGTCGCTATTGCGACGAAATAGTTTCCACGAAACAAAAAACACTTAGACGTGGCAATATCCACACTTTTCCGTGGATATTGCCACGTTTTTTCCGTGGCAAAATTGATCACTTGTATTAGTGGATGAACAAAATATTAGGTTATCCCCTGTTAGCCTCAACTCTAATATTTAAGGAACTCTCCTTGTGGACTGAAGATAACAACTACCATATGTTGTTCAATATATCCGATTGGTATCACACCAGGGCTTGGAAAAGTTGGAAAATGCTAAACCCCCCACCACACCTGAAGCAGTATGATGAGCATTTTCTATTGCTTTTGCATGGGAAAGCTCCTTCTCACCACCGTATCAAGGACTCCAGAGGATGGGGTAGAAAAGGTTCTTACTCTGTCAAACAAGGCTACAAAATCTTGGATAATAATACTATTAAGTCCCCAAAAAATATTTGGAGAAAGGTTTGGAAATCCAACTGTATTCCCATAGTCAATACCATCTTCTGGTTGTTATCACATGACAAGCTCCTTACTGCAGATAATCTCACTAAAAGGGGATTTGAAGGTCCTCCTAGATGTGTTTTGTTCAATTCTCACTTAGAAACAATGTAATATCCCATGTGTTAAGCCCCAGACATATGTAATTTGTATTTTTATTATTATTGTGGCACAGGGTGCTGGAAAAAAGGGCGTTTAAGGGCATAGAGACATTATTATTATTATTTTGTAAATAATTAATTAATGAAAACAACTCGCACATCAGGAACCACTAAAATAGTATGGGAGGCCTAAATCCACAATGTGAGAGGGAATGGGGACATTCCTAACACTTTAGAAAGGTTGATGTTGGTCCATATTTATGCCTTAGTCACTTTATTAATTGATGGTCACCCAAACATTGTACAAAGGACCCAACTTTTGATTAATTTTATCCTATGTTGGTATTATTGATCCTAATTCATGATTTAGTGGGCCTCCTTATGTTTGGGTGGGTGCCAGTTGCTGATTTAGCCCCTTTGGTGGTTTTGTAACTCCTTTGTGGAGGTTACACTTGTTTTTGTATCTCCCATTTGCACAAGTGTTCCCTCACTGGTTGTTTTTAGCCTTAACACCTCAAAAATTGTGTAAATACTTATGCAATTCCTTGTGTAAATAATTGTGTAAATCCTTGTGTAACCCCCCTTTTCTATTTTGAGAAGATGCCTTTCCTTGGGTGACACCTCACCTCACTAATTTTGATTCCTATTCATGGATGATGTGTCCACACATGAATGGGAATTAGGTACAGTGGCTTGGAGTCACTCTCCTTGAAATTAGAATTGCTTGGGTTGGATTAGAGTTAACCTCTTATGGTTGAATTACCCCCCTTGGATTGACTCAAGTTGGCTTACCTTGGTTTGATTTGACCCCATTGAGTTAGAATTACCTTCTTTGTTCTATAAATACATGTTTCATATCCTTGGTTTGGGGGTTGTTTTCATGGTTATTTTGGATGGTTGTTCATACCTTTTATGTTCCTCTGTTTCCACTACTTTCCTTTGTCCTGGACCTGCACATAAATCTTGATGGCGAATGGCGATATCTTGATGGCCTAGGGGGTCTAGATTACCATTGCACTTGGCAGTAAGGTGGAAGAGGAAGTATGTGGTGAGCAATAGAGTTTTGAATTCTGCAGATGATACTTGAGTTATTCTTCACTGCACCTCTATTGTGGATTTGTGGCCTTAGCTCGGGGTGTCTTGTCAAAGTGATTTCTGGCTTGGAAGTGCCAAAGGATGGGTGGAATGTGGTCCGGATGATGCCAGTTGCACATTGATAAGATAAGTGATTTATCACATGTTTATTTAATTTACTTGGATCTGATATGATTTATTTATGGATGCACATGAAATGTTTGATGAAATGTATGAGTTATTTATGGAATAAATTTCTCATAGAATTCAATCTATTTATGCAAGTAAATTTTATGAAGGAATTGGAAACTAATTTTTGGGATTTTGTGCACAAATTGTTTGAGGAAATAATTATTTGGTATATTTGCTACATAACTGATATTTCTTCCCCTGTTCTTTATATAATTTCTATTTTGATGGTACATTATCCTCAAAATTGTTTAAGGCACTTCTCTTTGATGCTTCTATCTTTTATTCGAAAACTAGTTCTTCAATCGGATTGTTTGGCATACTTTGGCGAATTATCACATGAAGTGTTCGTAAAAATTCCTGAGTGTTAATTTTATGTTTATATATGATAAGTAATATTGAAATTTGTGTGAGAATGTGATGAGAAATCTTCTTGGTAGATTTTGGGAAATGTCTACTGAAATTCTAGATCAACTTTCAATTTCTAGCTCTTTCAATGGAATTGTTTTGAGTATATTTGTGAATTTTCATATGAAGTGTTTGATAAAATGTTAGAATGAGATATACCTCTGTTATGACTGATAAAAAATCTTATTTAGAGTTGGAATTTCATTTTAATTATTCTAGTGATTCCTAGAATTACCAGTCAAATTGGATGAGTAGAATTAACTTATTTTCTGGATTGTTTAATGGAATGTATATGGGTGGAAAGATATAGAAATATGACTGTAAGTGATCCTTGATATGCTTTACATGAGCTACAATAGTCATATATTTCTCTTTATTTGGAATTTGGAAAGTTTAATTGAAAACTAGGTACATTGTAGTGAAATTGACAAATAGTTTTGGATTCGAATTTCTATTTTTGGTAAATGATGAATGTGCAACCATATGCTCTATTATTGGTGCTTTACTTGTGCTGTATAATGCTATTTTCCAGATCTATACCTTCACCTCTATGTCCCTCAGAACTTGGTACAATTGGTTTGATTGAATTCCTCGCAGTGTTTATTAACTAGTTGTATTGATTGAACTTGAAATATCCTTCATTTATGTATCCGATCTGCAAAAGTACTTTATGTTGTTGTACATGCATGCTTAAATATGTGTATAATGAATTTAGGTTCACTTTTTGGTTCATTGGCATGGTTCTCTGTCGAATTTGTGCAAGACTATTTGTTAGTATTGAAGAACTCGTTAACTAGTTCCCGTGGAATCATTTTCATAATTACTATGTTTAATTAATTGGAAAATGGTAATTAGCCCTGATTTACATGTTATTAGGTGTTAATTATCCATAGGAATTTATAAACAATGGTTAAGTGATAAAAAAATGAAATTATAATAAGTACCATCAATTATGCGTTAATTGTCGTTAAGTATCGTAATTGGAACCTTAATTACTAATTAATCCTCGTTAAGAGTAAATAGCCTTTAGATGTGGAATTTATGTCTAAATTGGATTGAAATGGATATGTGATATTGATAGAAGGTGTTAGTAATCATTTCCAACCCTTGGATCAGACGCTTGAATAATTATTGAATTTATTTTAATTTATTTGTAATTAAAGTGAAACAACTATTGAAAAATGAATTTTAATATTTGTTAAACTAATCCATTGTGCTAAAATTATCTAATTATCCTTAGAGTGATAATGATATGTCCCTCAGACCCATTTATATCCTAAGGGGACATTACAAGTGGTATGAGAGCTTAGGTTCCAACACCGCAGCTGTTGGGCCTTTTATAGAGTTATTATCTTATATATATGTACATTTGGAGTTTACAAATGTGTGTAGTAATATTAATTCAACCTCCCTTATGTTAATATAAGAATAAGAAACCCCGCTTCACATTATTTTGTTATTTTCCTTAGAATGAATTAATATTGAATATTGGTTGTTCAATAAATTGATTGGTAAGTACTATGTGGTGCATATCTAATAATTGACTCTGACTTGATTGGTTGATGCTTGTGCATTTCCTCTTTCATTTCTCATTGAATTGTTAATATTGAAATGATTCTTATAATATGAATTATTTACTGGTACATTATGATTATGAATTGATAAGTAAATAATTGACGTTATAATAGTATGTACTATCTACCATTATCAGTATTAATTTAATACTAAGTTGCCAAGATGATATAGTTTTATTATTACTAAATATTAATATGATTTATTAAGTCGCATTTATACCCTATATTGATTTTGTATTCTCTATGGATGGTATGGTTTTATAGTCTTATTTATGCCACTTATATTGTGGTGGTTACATGGATGAGTAAATTCATGGCTATTTTAGGACCGCGACACTTCTAAATGGTGTTTCCAATTCTCCTTTTTTATTTTTTATGCATGTAGTATATTTTTATACTAATTATTAATTATTACTATCCTATCTTATCTAATTAGTTAGTGGTGGAATTTCCACTTGGAGGTAAGCATAACTATGAGCTTTTTGTATTCAATTATTTATTTGATTTATTTTGGTGTTAGTGGGGGCATTATTATTATCCTAGCTATCTTACTAATTTATTTATTGAGTGGAGAAAATGAGCCACTTGTCTTTAATGACTCATATTCTCTTAATATTATTTATTTTATTTTTATGTATAAGTAAGTAGTATTGTAGTGTAATATAATATTATATATATACATGACACCGACATAAATATGTATAATATGATATGGGTGATATGTATAGTTGTTGAAATTATATATAAGAATAGATGCATTATTATATATATATGAATGTTGTATATTTGTATATACTATAATAAGTATTTTATTATATGTAATCGTTATTAGTATTACATGTATGTAATATTGTGAGTATACCATATGTATAGAGATGAACGTATGTAAGGACGTAAGTTTAAAATTTGGAAGTATTTGAGAATATTTGAAAGTGCTTGGAAGTATTTCGGAGTTTGGAAATATTAAGAAGTATAGTGTGATCAAGAGTGTTATGTTAGTATATATGTTATAATGCATATCTAATATGAAAGTATTGGGTTATGCAATTATTGTTATAATTGTATTGATATTATGGTATGCCATAATAATTCTATGAGTGTATTAACTATGGAATATATAGGTTATATGGCTAATATGTTGTGTATATGATTAATAATAATATTATATATGATTGAAGAATTATAATATGTATGTAAACAAAACAGGTGTATGTATATAATACATAGTAATAGTCAATATGGTATATGGTATGATTATATGATAATGTGTTGTATAGCTAGTGTTAGCACCAGGATTTTGAGCCCCAAGGTTGAGGGGAAGGCCCGCCCCCGGTGTAACAACAGAACTGCTTTAGACTATGCCTCCGGCCTTGCACAGTCAGAGAGGGATCTCTCACTTGTATTTGGATTTTGCTTTGCATAAGATATTCGCTCAGGGATGGTCAAGAGACCGGACTCCTGGAAAGGGACAAAGTGGAGTGACATGAGATGCAGGTGGGATTATCAGGGCAAGGGACCATTGGCAATGGAGTCGAAAACCTGAGTAGGGAACATTTGCATGAGGAAAATAATGGCGTGGGATTGCAAACAGAGGCAAGATAGCCTTCGATCTTGCAATCAGGGGATATTTAGCGAGTGTTTAGAATAATAGAGAGAACAACCCATCATGTAGAGCACCAGCAAGATAAATTCCATGTAACTTTAGAAGAAAACTTTATAAATGTCTAAAACAATAGGCAGAGCATAGAAAGTATGAATTCCGAACTATTATACACTAAGTTACAGACATGAAAGAAATCAACAAACTGGAATGGAAACAGGATATACATTTCACGTAAAGAAAATACATATTGAAAGAAGCAACAACACATGAATCTCTGTCTTGAGAAACAACTCTTCCTCTGCAATTTTATGCATAACATAGGCATCAGATCTTATTTACAACAGAGAGCCTCAGCCCTTGAAGGTTTCCCCATCCTCCAGCTAACTCTTTTCCCCCTATCAGGAGTGCATTTATAGTATTTCATTGCTGAGATTATTCTTCGAAACAAACCTAAAAATTGTTTGCAGTCACAATCATGCATTAACAGTATAGAGAGTGGAACTATCGCCATGTTTTACAAATATAAACAAACATTATGGAGCTAGTAGGCGCATTCAGCCTGAGTGACAGCTTGACGTGCTTGGTCGCTATTATGGATAATGAGTATGAGCCTCCTTCTCTGTCTGAAGTGTGTGTTTCGGTCGTGTTTCAAATGAAGCTTTCCACATGGGCACACACTAGTAGGGTAGTTTTCATCTTTCCCATGTTCAACCTTATCCTCCACCCCATTTTTATCCGAATAACACTGTTAGCCGTGGGGTCTGGAAGAAGGGCCGCATTGCTCTTGGCTAAGTCAAGACAGTGAGGTGGCTTGTCATTCTTGTACTTCTCATATCCAGTAGGGTGGGCTCTCCCATAGGCAATAAGGTGTAGCATATCTACACCAGCCCCATCACCCTTGGAAAGTGGACTTCACAAACAGGGCTGTGTGGGATTTAGACCCCTGACGCTCCCATCTGAACAAATGCTTATACAAGGAGTAGTCAAGGACTATATCCTTCCGCAAAGGCTTTGGTGGTAGCGATGGTATCAGGGGTTCCTGAAACAACACTTACAGGGGGTAAGTGTCTAGGTCCCATGTCATTAGAGGTGTAGGTATCATGTTTGGGCCCTGATGGCTGGTGTCATTCTTGGCATGCAACACCAAGGTGATAGGCGAGTGTGGAATTTTTCTCACCAACCATCAACACACCCATATGGATAAGCTTCTCGAACTAGATCACCATCGCCAACTCTTTGAGTTTCAGTGGATTCTTGACGAAGCGGAAACTTGGGATCTGAAACTACGTTAGCTCATTCCTAGTGTTTCGAAGGCAGATATATAAGTTTTCGAGGCTGGCCTTTTCACTGACTGGTCAATATTCCCGCACATTCTGTCATCGAGTTTTTTTGGTATTAGCATGTGTGAGGGCACGAGCAGAGTGATCCTTTACCTGCTGGGGATCTAGTCAAGTAGTTTTATTGGCTATGGCGCCTTACTATTTGCTGTGGGAAGTATTTTTTGGATGCCACCTCGTACAGCTGATCCATGCTGCAAAGTTCATGAAGTGGCTGCTCCCACATTTCCTTGATCTTGTGATGAAGGAAATGGAATGGTCTCCCTCTTTGTGTTGGATTTGCCCCGTGTGAGTAGCAGATTCTTAGGTTACTTTCCTTACTTCCGTAGGCCAACTCACACAAAAATCCACTTATCTTTACATAACATGACTCTGCCATGGTGATGATTTCACCTGTGTGCATGCTAAAAATGGCGTCGGGGAATTGACCAATCTGCAAGGAGGAAGATTACACATGTGAACATCTCCTCCACTGTCATCTCCACACTAGATGTGAAGCCTGTACCCTAGATTTCTTCTCATCTCTCTGATTTGAGGAATGTTTTACGCCCACCGTCCACATTCGATCACTTCTGCCTCCAATTTCTCTTTTCAGGATAAATGGGAAGTTTTAGACCAAGGCTTGTTCTCAATTGTCGATTGCGATTGACCTCTTCATGTAGTCGTCGATCTGAGTGGGCCCTACTACTTTCCACAATGCAAAATCCTGGTCTTTAACCTTGCTAGTTTGCATTGAGAAATAGACCACAACCATATATCTCTTTCCTTCTTTGTCATGACCGTTGATATTCATGGCTGGTACCACTTTTCATGATTTGGAATCGTGACTTTATCTGCACAAGTTTGGCTTGCGAAATCAGTTAGGACTATGGATCTGCTTCTGATCTCATATCCACCATCGAATGCTTCCGACGTTTAACTATTTTGCAATCTGGAAAAATGGCTTTGGTCGGGCATGTTCGCCATGCAAAATGTTTTGATGCCATTGATCTGCCATCCATTCAATCTCAGCCTTTGATTATTAATCCCATTTAATGCCTTCAGTGCATCCAAAGTCCTCCTATAACTTCTATCAGGCTCATAAATAAACTGTTGAAAATGAAGTGTTAACAACTAGTAATTATTTTATTGTAGAATATTAGAATTTTTTGGTGGTAGGATGTTTGGTTGTTTAAGGTGACTATGTATTTACTTTGATTGATAAGTAGTGCACTATGTGTAAATAATTAGTAATGTCACATTATTATATATATATCCTCATGTGGTAATAATTCTATGTAATGTTATGGTAAATAGTAACTATTCAATATGATTTCTATAGTTGATGTATGTTATTTGATATTATTGGTTGATATTGAATGTTATTGCTTAACATTGTATGATTAATGGTTGATACCTGTGTGACATTGTCATCACTGTATGTATGGCTATTTTTGGTTGTCCTTGGTTGTTATGGTTGTTGCGTGTATTCTTGATACATTTTGGTTGATGTGTTCGGATTGTGTATTTTGATTAATGTATTCCAATTGATGTGTGTTAGTTAATGTATTATGATAATTGTCTTTTTCTTGATGAATCCTGGTTAATGTATTCTGATTGTGTATTCAAATTGATGAATTATGATTAATGTATTCTAATTGATGTATAATGGTTGATGTATTATGGTTGATGTGTTTTGATTCATGTATTATGATTGATGCTCGTATGGTTAGTGGATGCATGTATGGTTGTCCTTGGTTGATATTACATGATCGATATAATTGATATAGGTTGAGATATTATGAATTGATGATCGATGTCTGTATGGATGATGTATACATGAGGGTTGTTAACACATATATTTAGCACAGGGATGAAAAAACCATGATGAAGGAGAAATAATGGTGGCTTGTCAAACTTTGGTTAAATGGTATAGTATAAGAGTATGGTGAGGAGCAAGAATGATGAAGTTGTCAAAAGATCTAATGGTGCGAAGTGAAGAGTTGAATATCAATGGTCTATACTATCTCCACTTTCTAAGAGGTGCAAGGAGGACAACGTATGTCCGGGCATTTAATAAAATACACAGATCAATGGCTGTTGATTCAGCTTGAAGAGATCCACGGTTCGTGTAAACTCTGCCGTACGAAGTTGCATGTTTGTTAAAATAGTAGAGCCCAGCGGAAACAAGTATATGCCACTCGATCTGACGGTGACAAGATAAAGGCATATTGCATCAACGATCGTGGATTACTCTGGATCCTGGACTTGCACGGTAGTTAAGACCCAGGCCCTCGATAGAATCGAGTATATACTTCTTGATCTAACGGCAGAGGAGTAAAGTTAGGTCACATCAACGGTTGGGACTAATTCCGGAGTGAAAAATAGCGCGGGGGATAAGTCCAAGGCTCCTAGCGGAATTGGATACGCGCCACCAAATTTGATGGCATGGATATAAAGTAGATCACATCGATGGCTGTAGATGGTTCCGGAGCATAAAGTTTCCTGAAGGATAAGACCAAGACACTCGGTGGAAAGAGTTACGTGGTGCAAGATCCGACAGTTGAGAATTGAAGGCAAATAGATCAATGGTCATGAAGCAATCTAGAGTGTGAAAATGCATGACAGTTAAAAGTTAAGAGCGGTGGCGGAATATAAACCGATGTCCACGTGTCTGATTATGATCAACTCTGGAGGAAAAATTAGTTTAAGAAAAACCGCCGAAAGGACGCTCCAGATTGGGGTCCTATAAAAGGCAGTTGACTTGCTCCATGGATATTCTATTGGCACCGGACGAATGAAATAGACCCGCAGCTTCGTCAACTTTCAACCGTCAGTTTCCAAAGCACACACTGCTACAGTTAACAGGTAAGCCTTGATACCCATAATTCGTCTACCTGAATTGCCATTATCAATTGAATTATGGACAAGAAGGAGGAATTACAGAGTAGCCATGTTATAGATGACAGAGAGGAGTATTTAGTCGACAGAGATAGGGGCGTATGTGACCCCTTCCTATCTATAGGAAGCATGTCTGTTAGTAAAGAAATATTATGGTATTACCACTCACAAGGAAACGATATATTGAATGTATGTAAATCCTTTCTTTATTACTTCGCCCACGAACAAACCCTCCATTTCCCGGAATTTGCAGAATGGTGTGTTGTTAACTACTCCCCTTCTCAGAGAATTATCATTAGTCAATCCACATCCCGAATACTTTGTAAAGTCAATGCTACAGTCATCTGTGAGAACCTCAATTTGCCTGAAAATTACCCTGATAGTTGTGAGTCAGTGAATGAGTCAACCCTTGCTGAATCTTACAAAAAATGTGAAACTGAAACCCGTTGCCAATTCCTGTCTAGTATTCTGAAAGATGGTCAATCTTTAGATGGTTTTTTCTTACCTTACCCTGTCCATATTTTTAAAAATGAAGTCCAATTCTTAGTATCTCTAGTCTATCAAATATTGGGTCTTGATGATGATTGTCGCGTGGGTGAAGTCATCCTTGGTTTTTTGTTGAGAATAAGTTCCTTAGGCTCTGAATCTCAGTGAATTCTTGTGTT
The DNA here is from genome assembly GCA_001517045.1 of Pseudotsuga menziesii. Classification (NCBI taxonomy): domain Eukaryota; kingdom Viridiplantae; phylum Streptophyta; class Pinopsida; order Pinales; family Pinaceae; genus Pseudotsuga; species Pseudotsuga menziesii. The sequence goes on along the minus strand of LPNX011077610.1, from coordinate 762,660 downwards.
TAGTATAGATGAGTACCTGGCTGAATCAATCCATCTTCAATTAAGTGAGTTTACAAAGGTTCGGTTCTTTATATTTTAGACCTACTTGTTCAACATGCTGTTATGTTCCAATGTCACTGAGCTGCAGTTTTTTAATACTATCTGTTCTTCTGATTTGCCCAAGCAAATCAACATGTTCAAATATGTCAATTCGATTATGTCGGAAGTGTATAAAATGTTGTTTGATGAAGAATTGCCTCGTGTTTTGGACGAGATGAAATGTTTGATGCAGCCTTCACCCGAAGACCGAATTGGGGATTGGTTCCTGCATAAACACTCCACTGTGTTAAGAGTATATGGATTTACTGGGCAACCTTATAAGTTACCTGCATTCCTCACCCCGAGGATTTTTACTTTAGAATTCATGAGACAAAGGTTGCAGTCTGAAGAAGAACATTTTGGAGCTTTTAAAAAGTCTTCAAATATTAAATTCCCCCTGAAAGTTGGTTCTTTCATTTTCAAAAGTAAAGGTGCTTTAGTGTTCATAGAGAAATTGCTGGAGAATATGGATTTCCATAAGGAGCCAAAGATAAATTATGATCCCCACCATGTAATCTCCTTGAGGAAGCAAGCCAACAAGAACAAGGCATTTGATCACCAGTTTATTGAAGGTCTGGCTGAAGCAGCCAATTTGTTGCAGTTTACCGAAATTTCAAGGTCCAATGAAGATACACAAACTGTACCTATCACAGCATCCCAAACAATAGAGGATACTAGTATTGTGATTAAGAGAAGTCTGTCTGAAATCGAAAATATGGAAATTGACAAAGATGTATCGCATAAAAAGGCAAAGTTGTTTCAAGGTGGTGAAATTGTAAATGAAGAAATTTCTGATGGTTTCAAAAAGGTTGCTCTGGTTCCAATGAAGGCTATGCAAGTAAATCAGTTCTCTTTTAAAAGTGTGGATGATTCAGAATTAAGCTCGGTCTTTAAGTCAAAGGAGGAACTCAAAGCCAGTTACATGGAAAAAAGAAAGCAGTCTCTGGAATAGACGAGAAATCTGCTTCCACGGGTAAGAAATTTGTATAGTCCGAAAACTTCTCTGGTTTCTGCTAGAGATGCTGAAAGAAATACATTCAAGTTAGCCATGGTAAACGATAAAAAGATGTTAGAGATGGAGATCCGGTTGGATAAGATTAGTGTACCGGATAAGATACAACTTCATAAATAAACTAGTCATATCATTTATTCAGATTTGTTACAGGCTATGGTAAAGATAAATAAATTACAAATTTTGACAGATAAGTGAGAAATTCAACTGAGACATGAAAGAGTTGAGAATAAGGAAAATTCCATCTAGATCAAGAAGCTTCAAACAAATATTGTCAGTTCAAATAACACCCAGGCAGTCAGGAGAATGCTAGAAGAAAAAGACAATGCTCTCTAAGTGTTGAAGAAAAAATTGAAAATCCCAGGTTCTAAGCATGTTCAGTCCTCTGAGTTATTCGCTCTGCAAGAAGAAAAAGACAAGATCCATCAAGAGATGATGGAGTATAAAGGGAGAGCTGTTGAGTTACAGGAAGAAAAGGACAAGTGGGATGCCGAATGAAATGAACTGTTATCTCAAATTTCCTTGATGAAAAAGGATCAAATTGATGAGAAGGAGATTATGGAGGAGTTAATGAGTCAGACTCCCACAGGTGAAGACTTGTCCATTGTGAATATCGAGAAGCCATTGAATGATTTTTCCGCGGATGATCTGTTGGTGCCTATGTCCCAAGTTAGTCTAAAAGATCAAGAAATCAAAGAGATAAAGACAGAGAATGCAAAGATCAAGTCTGAACTGGCCAAAATGAATGAAAATAGAAACAAAATACTACAGGATAGAAACCAGTTGCAAAAGAAGTTCAATTAATTGAAGGAGAAAAGCATAGGTAAAGGTCCCCTGCAAGGAGCAAAACATATTATTTGGGACATGTTATCTATAGAAATTACCAAATTCAGACATTATCTGAATTTCATTGATGATCAGAATATTTTGATCAATTTGGCCCACCAAAGATTAAAGCTAGTGAATGAACACATGGGAAAGAGACCTCTCACCACAGCTCAAAATGCACTGAACTTTTTAAACTCATTGACATATCAGAAATTACATGATATGGGGATAAAAGATAGGATATCCATAGTGCTCTGGGCTAAGAAATTTATCCACAAACATCATTTAATGAAGACGGTCCAAGACAGAACTGATGAAATGGTTACACAAGTCGATAACTTCAAGCAGGATTTCAAGGAGCTGTTCGAAAACAACTTTCCTTCCTTTTGGGATGAGGAGGGATGGATGTTTTCGCAGGAACACTATCACAGCTTGCTAGTTCAAAATCGCATGGACCACTCTAAATTCGATGACTTGGAAAAGAGCCTAACGGGAAAAACTATTGTGGACAAATTGACAGAGGAATTTCGAAATTTTGCAAAAGTTCGCAATTATCAGAAGCAGATTGCCCAAGATGTCATATGAAGCTTATATAGAACTTGAAGTGTCAATTCAGGAATAGATGGAATGTGATACCCTGAGTGCAGAACAGTGGAAAGCTATGGAGAGATTTGGAAAGACCAAATTCGTCTTGCATGCATAGAGACAAGTGTTATACAACATGGAGCTGACTAGATGAAGACGTTTTACCAAGCTGATTTTTACTTTATGATATGTTAGGATTGGAGCAGTAATTTATTCCTAGAAGTTAGGGATTTAGTTACAAGACTCTAAATTAAGCCGATCATTCAGTTGTGAATCTTCTTGGAAGATCTATTAATTTTTGTATATATTGGATCCTTTTTATGAGATGGGGGTTAGAACCCATCGTGTTGTGGAATAATTTTGGAGAACATATCTATTTTTGAATAACAAAGTGATGGATGAAGGTTTATCAGAGATTTCTGTGTCATTGATATTACAGTCTGTGCTTCTTTCTTTATGTGATCGTATTTCCCCAGTGTAACACTTCATTTTGTTTCTTCTTCATATTTGAAATACAGTGTTGGGTGATTAGAATTCATATGTTTATGCTCTAGTCATCATTTCAGATATTTTATACATTTTCTGCTAAAGTTGATATAGAATTCATCTTTGATGCTCTATATTAATGGGTTGTTTCCTCATCTCTTATGTTTCACCTGGATTAAATTGAACGACTGTGATGATGTGATTATCTTGCCTTTGATGAATCTCATGTATATGTCTTTGTGATACCTTTATATGTATGTGACTCCATGCCCAATGGTTATGTGATTGTTTCAGCCATACATACAAATCTTTAAATCTTCTTTTATATCTGATTCTGTTAAATCTGTATTGAGAGATCCCTCTCTGGAAGAAAATACCAGTTTCTTTCTAAAGTGGTTTTGCTGTTACCTTGGAGTTTACCTTTTACAACTTGGGTACATTTTGAGTACTAACAAACTGGCGCCGTTGCCGGGGAATGAAAGTGCATATCTACCCTGGGAGAACGACAAATTTTGAAGAAAGATTTCTGTGGGCAAACAGGAATTTTATTAGCATAAGAGGTTGTATATTTGCCCTAGCGACTCCATTGTGAAGCTTGTTCAAAACTTAAGGAGTCATTCTGGATTCAAGAAGACACACGCAAGGTAACTCTGATACCGAAGTCTTGAAAAGTTTTGAAGACCCAGAAAAGCTATTTAAAAGAAAAAATAAAGAAAAGATAGATTTTCCTTTGTTTGGTGCATCACCATCTCGCGATCTTCATTTTGATCCAAAATGGGAAGTTAACGTTGGAAAAATTCTGTTGAAAACAAAATCCAAGTCTGGCCTTAAGGATACTGAGTTTAATCCCCGTAGGTTAGAATCTTACTTGTTAGATTCTCTTTGGAGAGATTTGCAACAAACCACAAAGGCTGACACATTTACCTCTCAAAGTACTCGGACCTCTCAAAGTACTCAAAGTTCTTCACTTCCTGTGAACCCACCCAGACCAATGGTCGCCAAATTTGCTCCCTTGCGTCTGCCTGCTGTATTACACGATCTCCCTCAAAATTATTCTCAGAGAATTTCTTTATTTGATGGAGAGGGTGATATAACCGCAAAACAACATGTTGCCAAATTTGAAGATTTTATTGACTTAGAAGAAGTTGATTATCCTGATGTTAAAATGCGGTTATTTGCCCAAAGTTTGTCAGGAGAGGCAAAGAAGTGGTTTAAAGACTTACCAAATGGGTCTATAGTAAATTTTCAGGCCTTCCAAAATGCTTTCCTGGACAGGTGGGATGATAAACAGAATCCTTTGCAGCTTTTATCTCAGTATAACAGTCTCAAAAAAGGGGGTTTCGAATCTGTTCATGAATTTTCCAGCAGATTCATGAGGGCTTACAACTCTATTCCAAAAGATATAAAACCTTCTCCTGTAGCTGCCAAACTACATTATGCTGGGGCCTTTGATAATGATTTTTCATTCTCATTGCGGGAGAGGAAATCGACAACTCTTGCTGCCATGTTTACTGATGCTCTAGAAGTGGAAGCTAACATGATGGCTAGTGGAAAAATGAAACATAGGGATTTGGATAGGAGGAGAAAAGAAGATAATTTTCCTTCTACTTCATCCTCTTCTGCTGATGCTAAATTTGAAATGATGTTGAAAACCATGGAAAAGTTGATGGATAGATTGACTATGGATACTAGGCCTTTCAACAGAGAGCAAGGGGATCCCCAAATCAGGAATCCAAATTTTAGAAGACCAAATCCCCCTGTCCCTCCCCAAAACAAACAGAGAGACCAAAGAAATCCAAGAAACCAAGAAGAACAGCCCATCCGTCCACCTTTCCCTGAAAATTATATTGCCGATGAAGAATATCCCCTTGAAAATGAGATTCATCTATTTGGAGAACAGGATTCAGAGATATATCTTACTGAAGAGGAGAATAACATGTTTGAACAGGAGGATGGAAATGAAGAAATTGCAAAGGAGAATGAGTTGTATCAAAGAGGATATTTACACACTATGGATGATGTGCAGAGGAAAATCCGATTGAGGAACAGGGATGTCCTCATAAATAAAGGGAAGGCAAATCCAAATCAGCCTTCCTCTAGTTCTTTGAATGTAGAAAAAGGAAAAGAACTACAAAAAGAACCTTTTGTAAATAAAGAGGTTGAAAATGATGTACAAAGGGATAAGACAATAAAGAAGGCGACTCTGGTTGATGTGGAAAGGATTAGTGCTGGTTTTAATTTATAGAATGAGCTTTCAAAGCTAAAAATCTCTATTCCGTTTAATGAATTGTTGAGAAATACTGAATACAGGGATACTATCACAAAAATGGTCAAAAATCAAGGAGAATGGTAGTCTGACATTTTAGAACTGAATGATGATAATCCTGTTATTTCATTTGGATCAAAAGTTGAAAATATGGAAGGTGAAGAAGTTCCTCCTTTCTATTTAAGTCTAAATGTGCATGATAAAGTGGTCCATAATGCTATGCTGGATTCAGGGGCATCACATAATCTAATGCCCAAGGGAGTGGTAGAAAGTCTGGGATTGGAGGTCACAAGACCTTATAAATATCTATACTCTTTTGATTCTAAGAGAGTAAAATGCCTTGGATTAATTAAAGATATGGTGGTAACCCTAAACAAATTTCCTTCTAAAACTATAGTTATGGATGTGCTAGTGGCAGATATCCCACCAAAGTTTGGGGTACTGTTGTCAAGGTCCTGGACTTCCAAATTGAAAGGCAGTTTGCAGATGGATATGTCGTATGCCAAGATTCTTGTTCAAGATGGGAACAGAAGACTATATAGTGAAAAAAGAACTCCATATGTAGTAAGTAGTCAAGACAAACCTGAAATTCATCACATTTATGCTGTTGATACTGATTTAGGGTCCTCCATTTTCTTCAATAATGTTGTTCCACATGATGTAGAAGAGGCTTTGCAAAAAAAGTCTGAAGAGAACGAGGAAAAGGAAGTGAGAGAACAAGATGCTTTAGAAGCAAAGCAAAAAAGAGAAGGCTTGTGGATTATGTATTTTGATGGGTCTGCTGCGAAAATAGGTGCTAGAGCAGGTGTATACATAATTTCTCCTATTCAGGGGGATTTCAAAGCACTATCATACAAGTTGACATTTGAGTGTACAAATAATGTGGCAGAATATGAAGCTCTATTATTGGGACTACATGCTTTGAAAGATTTAGGAGCTCAAAAGATAAGGATCCTAGGAGATTCTGATTTGGTAATAAACCAAATAAATGAAAGCTATCAAACCAGGAATCCTCGAATGAGGGCTTACAAAAATGAAGTGTGGGATATGCTTGGTAACTTCTTTACGGAGCATACAATTCAGGTGATTCCTAGACATGAAAATTTGGTAGCTGATTCTTTAGCTGTGGCTGCTGGAAAATTTGAAACACCTGTTGCTGGTCAGAGGGAATACCAGGTGGAAATTGTGAATAGACCATCTATTCCTAACAACTCTAAATATTGGCAAGTGTTTGAAGACGATATGCAGATCCGAATATTCCTGGAACTCTCAGAAGAATTTGTGAATACTCCTATTGACACTGAGAATGACAATGATGAGAGCACTCAAGAGGATGAAGAGCTTGAAGAGGAAGGGAATAGCACTGAAAAATTAAAAGGGACCTTAGGAGGTAAGGACATCATCCAATTAAAAAATAATTTCATACCAAGAGGACTAATCCCTTTAGAAAAGATTTTTGATCAAAATGATGTGGCTAAAAATCCGAAAGTGAAGCCTGTTGATGATGCTGTCGAAGACAAAAATATTGGTACCGCAGAAAATCCTAAGATTGTGAGGTTGTCCAAGAAATTACCTGAAAAAGAAAAAGAAGAGTATGTGAAATTAATGAAAAGATATATAGATGTCTTCGCTTGGAGTTATGAAGATCTCAAAGAGTATGATACTTCTATCATACAACATACCATTCCTATAAAGCCTGGGAAGAGGCCTTTTAAACAAAATCTCAAAAGAATAAATCCTAAGTTGCTTCCTATTATTGAGAAAGAAATCAAGAAGCTATTTGATGCTAAAATTATTGTAACACTGAGGTTTTCAAAATGGGTTGCAAACCTGGTTCCTGTCAGGAAAAAGAACGGGGAAATGAGATTGTGCATAGACTTCCGTAACCTAAATAAAGTTTCCATGAAGGATAAATATCCTCTACCCAAGATGGATCATATACTGTAGCAAGTAGTGGGAGCTGAAAGAATTTCAATGCTGGATGGTTTTTCCGGGTATAATCAGATCAAGGTGTTACTAGAAGATCAAGAGAAGATTGCTTTTACTACACCTTGGAGCACCTTTATGTATGCAAATATGCCTTTCGTTTTGATGAATGCAGGGGCCACTTTCCAGCGAGCTATGGACATCGCTTTTGCAGGGGAAATTGGAAATTTTGTAGTGATCTACATGGATGATATCACAGTCTACTCCAAGTCTGACAGGGAGCATCTGCATCATCTGGAGAAAGTGTTCATGAAATGTAGAAAGTTTGGTATATCATTGAATCCAAAGAAATCCAACTTTGCATTAGAAGAGGGAAAATTACTGGGCCATATAATATCCAAAGATGGCATAAAGATTGATCCCGAGAGGGTGAGTGCCATTTTGAAAGTAGGTGAACCACGGAGCAAAAAGGAGATACAATATTTCTTGGGGCAAGTGAATTTTCTAAGAAGGTTTGTGCCCAGTTTCACTGAGATCCTAATGAACATCACCAATATGTTGAAAAAGGGGCATGAAATAAAATGGAATACTGAAGCTAGACAGTCCTTTTGGGAAATCAAGAAGGCAATTTCAGAGGCTCCTGTGTTAGTGAGTCCAGATTTTACTAAAGATTTCTCAGTATTTTCATATGCTTCAAAATATACTATAGCAGCTGTTTTACTGCAAAAACATGATGAGAATATGGAACAGCCCATAGCATTCTTCAGCAAAATGTTGAGGGATGGTGAATTGAAATATGATATTATGGAGAAACAAGCATATGCTTTAATTAAAGCATTGAAGGATTTTAGAATATATATCTTACATTCACATATAATTGCTCATGTTCCATCTGCTGCAATAAAGGGAATCCCGACTCAACCAGATCCAGAAGGCAGGAGAGCAAAATGGATTGCCACATTATTGGAGTATGATATCGAAATAAAGCCTACCAAATTGATTAAAGGACAAGGATTAGCTAAAATGATGGATAATTCTAATTGTGAAGCTTTGCAAATTAATTTCATCTCTCATCAAGCTAATCAGTTGGATACGGAGGTAGAAGTAATGATTGATTTTGTGGCATCTCCATGGTATTCTGATATTGTATATGTCCTCCGTAATTTGCAAGCACTAGAAGGATTAAGTAAATCAAGAGCGAGATTTGTAAAGTTAAAATCTGCTAAATTCTGTATCATAAATCAGTATCTTTATTGGAAAGACCCTGGAGGAGTGTTGCTAAATTGTCTTTTGGAAGATGAAGCTCAGCAGATTGCCAAAGAATTTCATCAGGGAGACTGTGGCGGACATCATTTTTGGAAAGTGACTGCGAACAAAATCCTAAGGGCCGGTTACTATTGGCCTACATTATTTTCAGATGTATATAAAGAAATCAGTAAATGCCACCAATGCCAAATTTTTGATGGTAAGAGAAAAGTATTGCCTCTCCCTTTGAATCCAATAACAGTTGAAGCTCCTTTCCAGTAGTGGGGTTTGGATTTTATTGGTGAAATAAACCCCAATTCATCAGGTCAGCACAAGTAGATTTTGACAGCCACAGACTATTTTACTAAATGGATAGAAGAAATTCCTACCAGGAGAGCCACTGAAGATGTGATCATGGATTTTCTTGAAGAAAACATATTAGCTCGATCCGGGTGTCCAAAAAGGATAGTAACAGATAATGCAGTTGCTTTCAAATCCAGGAAAATGATTAATTTTTGTCATAAGTATCACATAAGTCTCAATCATTCAACTGCCTATTATCCTCAAGGAAATGGGTTAGCTCAATCTTCAAATAAAATCCTGGTAAGGATCATCAAGAAGCTATTGGAAGATAATAAGAGGTCCTGGCACACCAAACTAAAATATGCTCTATGGGCCGACAGGATTAGCACTAAAAGAGCAATCGGCATGTCTCCCTTCCAGCTAGTGTATGGGGCTGAAGTGGTTTTTCCAACGTCATTAGGGGTTCCAATTATGAGATATTTCCAAGATCAGCAAGAAGAACCAAATCACATACAGAGAAGGATAAATCAGATCATCGAATTGGAAGAATGGAGAAATAAAGATTATGACAAAGTGCAGTCTCATCAGGAGAAAATGAAAAATACTTTTGATAGAAGAATCAAGGAAGAACAATTTCAAATTGATGACCTGGTTTTGAAGTGGGACGCTCCTAATGAAGACAAGCATGGAAAATTTGGTCCTATGTGGGTAGGACCTTACATTGTTGCGAGATACAGAGGCTAGAACACATTTTTGCTGGAATATACAAATGGGGTTCTTTTGGAGAACAACCCTGTAAATGGATGATATCTGAAGCATTACCTATCTTGAGCAGGAAGGTAAAATTTGTATTATAGACTGTACATACTTATTTTTCTTTACAAGTCAATATGATTGGTAAACCGAATGTATTTAAAGCTCGTAGTGAAATCCCTAAGATTCAGGAAGCATACCATTCCCTTTCTAAAAATATATATAAAAATGATATATTTACAAAAAGCAAAAGATGAGTTTTCTAGAAGTTATTATGAAAAAATCAAAAGAAGGCACTTGGTCAACGATTTCTTTGATACCTCACAGGGAGGATATCATCCCCAGATTGAGCCAGTTGTTAACAAATATATTTAGCACAGGGATGAAAAAACCATGATGAAGGAGAAATAATGGTGGCTTGTCAAACTTTGGTTAAATGGTATAGTATAAGAGTATGGTGAGGAGCAAGAATGATGAAGTTGTCAAAAGATCTAATGGTGCGAAGTGAAGAGTTGAAGATCAATGGCCTATACTATCTCCACTTTCTAAGAGGTACAAGGAGGATAACGTATGTCCGGGCATTTAATAAAATACACAGATCAATGGCTGTTGATTCGGCTCGAAGAGATCCACGGTCCGTGTAAAATCTGCCGTATGAACTTGCATGTTTGTTAAAATAGTAGAGCCCAACGGAAATAAGTATATGCCACTCGATCTGATGGTGACAAGATAAAGGCATATTGCATCAACGATCATGGATTACTTCGAAGCCTAGACTTGCACGGTAGTTAAGACCCAAGCGCTCGGCGGAAGCGAGTATATACTTCTTGATCTAACGGCGGAGGAGTAAAGGTAGGTCACATCAATGGTTGGGACTGATTCCGGAGTGAAAACTAGCGTGGGGGATAAGTCCAAGGCTCCCAGCGGAATTGGATATGTGCCACCAAATCTGATGGCGTGGATATAAAGTAGATCACATCGATGGCTGTAGATGGTTCCGGAGCATAAAGTTGCACGAAGGATAAGACCAAGACACCCGGCGGAATGAGTTACGTGGTGCAAGATCCGACGGTTGAGAATTGAAGGCAAATTGATCAATGGTCATGAAGCGATCCGGAGTGTGAAAATGCGCGACAGTTAAAAGTTAAGAGCAATGGCGGAATATAAACCGTTGTCCACGTGTTTGATTGTGATTGACTCCAGAGGCAAAAGTAGTTTAAGGAAAACCGCCGAAAGGACGCTCCGGAGTGGGGTCCTATAAAAGGCAGTTGACTTGCTCCGTGGGTATACTATTGGAGCCGGACGAATGAAATAGACCTGCAGCTTCATCAAATTTCAACCATCAATTTCCAAAGCATGCACCGCTATAGTTAACAGGCAAGCCTTGATACCCATAATTCGCCTACCTAAATTGCCATTATCAATTGAATTATGGACAAGAAGGAGGAATTACAAAGTAGCCATGTTATAGATGACAGAGAGGAGTATTTAGTCGACAGAGATAGGGGCGTATGTGACCCCTTCCTATCTGTAGGAAGCGTGTCCGTTAGTAAAGAAATATTATGGTATTACCACTCACAAGGAAATGATATATTGAATGTATGTAAATCCTTTCTGTATTACTTCGCCCTCGAACAAACCCTCCATTTCCCGAAATTTGCAGAATGGTGTGCTGTTAACTACTCCCCTTCTCAGAGAATTATCATGAGTCAATCCACATCCCGAATACTTTGTAAATTCAATGCTACATTCATCCGTGAGAACCTCAATTTGCCTGAAAATTACCCTGATAGTCGTGAGTCAGTGAATGAGTCAACCCTTGATGAATCTTACAAAAAATGTGAAACTAAAACCCGTTGCCAATTCCTGTCTAGTATTCTGAAAGATGGTCAATCTTTAGATGGTTTTTTCTTACCTTACCCTGTCCATATTTTAAAAATGAAGTCCAATTGGTAGTATATCTAGTCTGTCAAATATTGGGTCTTGATGACGATTGTCGCGTGGGCGAAGTCGTCCTTGGTTTTTTGTTGAGAATAAGTTCCTTAGGCTCTGAATCTTAGTCAATTATTGTGTTTATTCTAGATGAGTACCTGACTGAATCAATCCATCTTCAGTTAAGTGAGTTTACAAAGGTTCAGTTCTTTAGATTTCAGACCTACTTGTTCAACATGCTGTTATGTTCCAATGTCACTGAGCTGCAATTTTTGAATACTATCTGTTCTTCTGATTTTCCCAAGCAAATCAACATGTTCAAATATGCCAATTCGATTATGTCAGAAGTGTATAAAATTTTGTTTGATGAAGAATTTCCTCATGTTTTGGACGAGATGAAATGTTTGATGCAGCGTTAACCCGAAGACCGAATTGGGGATTGGTTCCTGCATAAAGACTCCACTGTGTTAAGAGGATATGGATTTACTGTGAAACCTTATAAGTTACCTGCATTCCTGACCCCGAGTATTTTTGCTTTAGAATTCATGAGACAAAGGTTGCAGTCTGAAGAAGAACATTTTGAAGCTTTTAAAAAGTCTTCAAATATTAAATTCCCCCTGAAAGTCGGTTCTTTCATTTTCAAAAGTAAAGGTGCGTTAGTGTTCATAGAGAAATTGTTGGAGAATATAGATTTCCAAAAGGAGCCAAAGATAGATTATGATCCCCACCATGTAATCTCCTTGAGGAAGCAAGCCAACAAGAACAAGCCATTTGATCACCAGTTTATTGAAGGTCTGGCTGTAACAGCCAATTTGTTGCAGTTTACTGAAATTTCAAGGTCTAATGAAGATACACAAGATGTACCTGTCACAGCATCCCAAACAACAGAGGATAGTATTATTGTGATTAAGAGAAGTCTGTGTGAAATAAAAAATATGGAAATTGACGAAGATGTATCGCATAAAAAGGCAAAGTTGTTTCAAGGTGGTGAAATTGTAAATGAAGAAATTTCTGATGGTTTCAAAAAGGTTGCTCTAGTTCCAATGAAGGCTGTGCAAGTAAATCAGTTCTCTTTTAAAAGTGTGGATGATTCAGAATTAAGACCGATCTTTAAGTCAAAGGAGGAACTCAAATCCAGTTACATGGAAAAAAGAAAGCAGTCTCTGGAAGAGACGAGAAATCTGCTTCCAAGGGTAAGAAATTTGTACAGTCCGAAAACTTCTCTCGTTTCTACTAGAGATGCCAAAACAAATACATTCAAGTTAGCCATGGTAAACAACAAAAAGATGTCAAAGATGGAGATCTGGTTGGATAAGATCAGTGTACCGAATAAGATACAACTTCATAAACAAACTAGTGATATCATTTATTCAGATTTGTTACAGGCTATGGTAAAGATAAATAAATTACAAATTTTGACAGATAAGTTAGAAATTCAACTCAGACATGAAAGAGTCAAGAATAAGGCAAATGCCATCTAGATCAAGAAGCTTCAAACATATATTGTTAGTTCAGATAACACCCAGGCAGTCAGGAGAATGCTAGAAGAAAAAGACAATGCTCTCCAAGTGTTGAAGAAAAAATTGAAAATCCCAAGTTCTGAGCATGTTCAGTCCTCTGAGTTATTGGCTCTGCAAGAAGAAAAAGACAAGATCCATCAAGATATGATGGAGTATAAAGGGAGAGATGTTGAGTTACAGGAAGAAAAGGACAAGTGGGATGCCGAACGAAATGAACTGTTATCTCAAATTTCCTTGATGAAAAAGGATCAAATTGATGAGAAGGAGATTATGGAGGAGTTAATGAGTCAGACTCCCATAGGTGAAGACTTGTCCATTGTGAATATCGAGAAGCCATTGAATGATTTTTCTGCGGATGATATGTTGGTCCCTATGTCCTAAGTTAGTCTAAAAGATGAAGAAATCAAAGAGCTGAAGACAGAGAATGCAAAGATCAAGTCTGAACTAGCCAAAAATGAATGAAAATAAAAACAAAATACTACAAGATAGAAACCAGTTGCAAAAGAAGTTCAATGAATTGAAGGAGAAAAGCATAGGTAAAGGTCCCCTACAAGGAGCAAAACATATTATTTGGGACACGTTATCTATAGAAATTACCAAATTCAGACATTATCTGAATTTCATTGATGATCAGAATATTTTGATCAATTTGGCCCACCAAAGATTAAAGCTAGTGAATGAACACATGGGAAAGAGACCTCTCACCACAGCTCAAAATGCGCTGAACTTTTTAAACTCATTGACATATCAGAAATTACATGATATGGGGATAAAAGACAGGATATCCATAGTGCTCTGGGATAAGAAATTTATCCACAAACATCATTTAATGAAGACAGTCCAAGACAGAACTGATGAAATGGTTACACAAGTCGATAATTTCAAGCAGGATTTCAAGGAGCTATTCGAAGACAGCTTGCCTTCCTTTTGGGATGAGGAGGGACGGATGTTTTTGCAGGAACACTATCACAACTCGCTAGTTCAAAATCGCATGGACCACTCTAAATTCGATGACTTGGAAAAGAGCCTAACAGGAAAAACTATTGTGGACAAATTGACAGAGGATTTCAAAATTTTGCAAAAGTTCGCAATTATCAGAAGCAGATTGCCCAAGGTGTCATATGAAGCTTATATGGAACTTGAAGTGTCAATTTGGGAAATGATGGAATGTGATACCCCGAGCACAGAACAGTGGAAAGCTGTGGAGAGATTTGGAAAGACCAAATATGTCTTGCATGCATAGAGACAGGTGTTATACAACATGGAGCTGACTAGATGAAGACGTTTTACCAAGCTGATTTTTACTTTATGATCTATTAGGATTGGAGCAGTAATTTATTCCTAGAAGTTAGGGATTTAGTTACAAAAATCTAAATTAAGCCGATGATTCAGTTATGAATATTCTTGGAAGATCTATTATTTTTTGTATATATTGGATCCTTTTTATGAGATGGGGGTTGGAACCCATCGTGTTGTGGAATGATTTTGGAGAACGTATCTATTTTTGAATAACAAAGTGAATGCATGAAGCTTTATCAGAGATTCCTGTGTCATTGATATTACAGTCTGTGCTTCTTTCTTTATGTGATCGTATTTCCCCAGTGTAACACTTCATTTTGTTTCTTGTTCATATCTGAAATACAGCGTTGGGTGATTAAAATTCATATGTTTATGCTGTAGTCATCATTTCAGATATTTTATACATTTTCTGCTAAAGTTGATATAGAATTCATCTTTGATGCTCTGTATTAATGGGTTGTTTCCTCGTCTCTTCTGTTTCACCTGGATTAAGTTGAACGACTGTGATGATGTGATTATCTTGCCTTTGATGAATCTCGTGTATATGTCTTTGTGATACCTTTATATGTATGTGACTCCATGCCCAATGGTTATGTGATTGTTTTAGCCATACATACAAATATTTAAATGTTCTTTTATATCTGGTTCTGTTAAATCTGTATTGAGATATCCCTTTCTGGAAGAAAATACCAGTTTCTTTCTGAAGTGGTTTTGTTGTTACCTTAGAGTTTACCTTTTACAACCTGGGTACATTCTGAGTGCTAACAAGGGTGATTGTATGATTGATATTAGTTGATGAATAATAGATTTTTGAATGATCTCTAAGAATAATTTTTCTTTGTATTGAGATGAAAAGTAATATGTTGTTATGGCCCTTTTTGGTTCTTAGATAGATTAGAACTTTTGCATATAACTTCACTTTGCTTGTTACATTAAAATGCAAAAGTATTTAGGTGATCTTTGAAAATATTCATCCTTGTGATCTTCATTAGAAAAGTATATTGTGTTATTATTGAAAGGTATACTAGTAATAACTAGTTGGTATTTCATATATCATTGTTGAAAAGTAATTTCTAATCGTGTAACTGATTAAGTATGATACATGTACCTTAATTCAAGATCAAATTCATGTATCCTTATATATTCAATACTAATTGTGTAGAATGTGGTACTAGTATATTTGTTAGAAAACTATCGAGGGATCTTGTTGAAAGAAAATCTATCCTTGTGATATTTGTTGAAAGTATCTTGCTTGGGTATCCTTGTAGTATATCAAATAACTTTGTTGAAATGCATCTTTGTAAAATATCATAGTGATAGTTCATGCATCTTGTTGGAAAAATATCTTGGTGACACTTCATGCATCCTTGTAGGAAAATTATTTGAGTGATAAATCATGCAAAAGCATCTTGGTAATGCATATCATGTGATTGACTTATCTGAACAGATTGAAATTGATTAGAATAAGATTCAGTTAGATGCATTTCAAGTATTTTGTTGAAGAAAAATCTATATCTCGAGTACCTTGCATATACTAAAGTATTTCAATATGTAATTAATTAGATTTTTTTTAATATGTATTTTAATAACCTTGATGAACAATATATATGATTACTGCAAACCATGTGTCTGTTGGGAATGTGAAAAAGAATATCTTTTAAAGAAGCATCTCTATTTCAAGTATCTTTGTTGAAGAATATCGTTTAGCTATTGGGACCGATTTCTTGGATTCTCTCAGAGAGAAGTCTAGTCTAGGTTCTCACAAAAGAAGCTAGGAAATGGGACGGTGACCCCATAGGTAGTGGAGACAAACATGAAAGTAGTAGTGGGAAGCATTGAGGTTTCTAGAATAGGTAGTTTTAAGAGTTGCTAAACTGGTTGTACTCTTCTTGTGGGAGGAACATTGTCCTTTTGAAGCTAGTTCCCCAAATTTGAGATAATTATTCTCTCATGTGTTATTCATGTTGTTGTATTTTGTATGGGTTCCATGGTGATTGATTTATGCTATCTTTATGTTCATGGTTTAGTAGTTAAATAATACTCTTATATCATATATCGTACATTTTTATCCCTAACGTTAATCATATGGTTGATTGACATATGATTTTCAGGTGAATGTATCTTTCTTGATATTTGAAGACTTTATAATGGGGATTGAACATTGAAGCCATAAAATAGGATGGTGATATCTTGAGGAACAAGTTAAGTGAATGGAGTCACATCCCATAGGTAGTGGAGACAGGCATGAAAGTAGTAATGGGAAGTATTATGGTTTCTCGAAAAAGGAGTTCTAAGAAAGACTACTTGAAAAATGAAGGTACTGATCCTTTTGAAATTTGTAAACGCATGTATGTATTATGCATCGAGGACGATGCATGGTTTAAGGGGGAGGGGATGTAATATTCCATGTGTTAAGCCCCAGACATATGCAATTTCTACTTGTTTATTATTATGGCATAGGGTGCCGGAAAAAAGGGTCTTTAAGGACCTAGAGACATTATTATTATGTTGTACATAATTAATTAATGAAAACAATTGGCACATCATGAACCATTAAAAGAGTATGGGAGTCCTAGATCCACAATGTGAGGTGGAATGGGGACATTCCTAGCACTTTAGAAAGGTTGATCCTGGTCCATATTTATGCCTTAGTGGCTTTATTAATTGATGGTCACCGAAATATTGTACAAAGGACCCAACTTTTGATTAATTTATCCTTTGTTAATATTATTGAGCCTAATTCATGATTTAGTGGGCCTCCTTAGTGTTTGGGTGGGTGCCACTTGTTGATTTATTTACTTTGGTGGTTTTGTAACTCCTTTGTGGAGGTTACACTTGGTTTTGTAACTCCCATTTGCACAAGTGTTCCCTCGCTGGCTATTTTTAGCCTTAACACCTAAAAAATTGTGTAAATACTTATGTAATTATTCCTTGTGTAAATACTTCTGTAACTCCTATGTAATCCTCATGTAACCCCCCTTTTCTATTTTGGGAAGATGCCTTGGCTTGTGTGACACCTCACCTCACTAATTTTGATTCCTCTTCATGGATGATGTGTCCGCACATGAATGGGAATTGGGTAGAGTGGCTTGGAGTCACTCTCCTTGAAATTAGAATTGCTTGGATTGAATTAGATTTAACCTCTTGTGGTTGAATTAACTCCCTTGGATTGACTCAATTTGGATTACCTTGGTTTTATTTGACCCCATTGAGTTAGAATTTCCTTCTTTGTTCTATAATACATGTTTGATATCCTTGGTTTGCGGGTTGTTTTCATGGTTCTTTTGGATGATTGTTGATTATGGTTGTTCATGCCTTTGAAGTTCCTCTGTTTCCACTACTTTCCTCTGTCCTAGACCTACACATAAATCCTAATGGTGAATGGCAAGATCTCGATGGCCTAGGGGGTCTGGATTACCTTTGCACATGGTAGTGGGGTGGAAGAGGAAGTATGTGGTGAGGAATAGAGTTTTGGATTCTCAATCTGATACTTGAGTTATTATTCAATGCACCTCTATTGTGGATCCATTTCCTCATCTTGGGGGTGGCCTATCAAAGTGTGATCTAGCTTGGAAGTGCCAAAGGCTAGGTGGAATGCAGTCTGGATGATGCCAATTCTGCATTGATAAGATACGTGATTTATCACATGCTTATTTAATTTAATTAGATCTGATATGATTTATTTATGGATGCACATGAAATTTTTGATGAAACTTATGAGTTATTTATGGAATAAATTTATCATAAAATTCAATCTATTTATGCAAGTAAACTTTATGAAGGAATTGGAAACTAGTTTTTGGTATTTTGTGCACAAATTGTTTGAGGAAATAATTATTTGGTATCTCTGCTACAGAACTGATATTTATGCCCATGTTACTTATATATTGTGTATTTTGATGGTACAATATCCTCATAATGGTTTAAGGAACTTCTCTTTTATTCTTCTACCTTTTATTCGAAAACTAGTTCTTCGATCGGACTATTTGGCATAGTTTGGAGAATTATCACATGAAGTGTTTGTAAAAATGCCGAAGTGTTAATTTTATGTTTATGTATGTTAAATAATAATTAAATTTGTGGGAGAATGTGAGGATAAATATTCTTGGTAGAGTTTTAGAAATGTCTACCGAAATTCTAGACCAACTTCCATTTTCTAGCTCTTTCAATGGAATTGTTTTGAGTCTATTTGTGAATTTTCATATGAAGTGTTTGACAAAATGTTAGAATGAGATATACGTCTGTTATGAATGATAAAACATGTTATTTATATTTGGAATTGCATTTGAATTATTATATGATCTCATGTGGATTTAAATATTCTAGTGATTCCTAGAATTACTAGTCAAATCAGATGAGTAGAATTAACTTATTTTGTGGATTGTTTAATGGAATGTATATGGGTGGAAAGCTACAGACATATGAATGTAAGTGATCACTGATATTCTTTCCATGAGATACAATATTCATATATTTCTCTTTATTTGGCATTTGGAAAGTTCAATTGAAAACTAGGTACATTGCAGTGAAATTGGCAAATAGTTTTGGATTCGAATCTTTGTTTTTGGCAAAAGATGAATGTACAGCCATATGATATGTTATTTGTGCTTTAATTGTTGTATAATTTCATTTTACAGATCTGTACCTTCACCTTTGTGTCCCTAAGAACTCGATACGATTGGTTTGATTGATTTCCTGGAAGTGTTTATTAACTAGTTGTATTGATTGAACTTGAAATATCCTTCATTTATGTACTCGTATCATATCTAGAAAAGTATTTTATTTTACTGTACATGCATGCTTAAATATGTGTATAATGGCTGTAGGTTCACTTTTGGTTCATTGGCATGGTTGTGTGTCAAATTTGTGAAAGACTAGTTGTTAGTATTGAAAAACTAGTTAACTAGTTCTTGTGGAATCATTTTCATAATTACTATGTTTAATTAATTGGAAAATGGTAATTATCCCTGATTTACATGTTATTAGATGTTAATTATCCATTGGACTTTCAAAATAGTGGTTAAGTGATAAACAAATGAAATTATAATAAGTACCATCAATTATGCACTAATTGTCGTTAAGTATTGTAATTGGAACATTAATTACTAATTAATCATGATTAAGAGTAAATATCCTTTAGATGTGGAATTTATGTCTGAATTAGATTGTAATGGATATGTGATGTTGCTAGTATGTGAGAGTAATCATTTCCAGCCCTTGGATCACAAGTTTGAATAATTATTGAATTTATTTTAATTTATTTGTAATTAAAGGGACTTTGTCATGAAACAAATATTGAAAAATGAATTTTAATATTTGTTTAACTAATCCATTGTGTTAAAATTATATAATTATCATTAGAGAACTAATGATATGTTGCTCAGACCCATTTATATTTCTAGGGGACATTACCAACAACTATTCATCTTTTCCTCCAGTGCAATTTCACCCATTAGGTTTGGGGGACAGTCTTGGGCGAACTTGGAAGGAAGTTCTCTCCACCAGTACAAACATGACTGTTATTGGATTCTTGTAGCTCTCTCTTCCTATGAATATTAAGGAAAAATCCCACTCTCCAGTGAATCTAGAACACCATCGTCAAAAATATTTGTTGGCAAGTCTGGCTTGCCTGTAATAGACTCATCTTTGAAGATAAAAAAGAAAACCCCATCGAAGCATCACTAAAAGTAATTGGAATGGTGTCTAAAATAATGGATTCAAAATGCATCTTCTATCCCACCTCTGAATACCTCTCAAATAAGGAATCCATATGGTGCAAAATATTCCTTACTCAGAGCTCCCCTTAGACCAAAATATCCTGGGGTCTTCAACCTTAGGAAATAAGAAAAAATCATGTTGATTTTATTCAATGGAGAAAGTAGAAACATTTCCATTCCCTTTTCTTTGATGGTGCCTCAAAATGAAACCTAGGGGAGGTAGGTGCGGGAGGGATCATTTTCGATCTCGATGGAAAAATAGTGAAAACCTTTGATTGGGGCCTTGGAACCAATATAGACAATCAGGTAGAATGGCTAGCGCTTCACCATGACCTTGAACTGATTGATTGGGGATCCACTTCGAAATTACTAGTATTTTGTGACTCTCATCAAGTCATTCAAAAGGTTCAATTGGGATACTCCAAAGGATCCATCAGATGCAAAAAAACATTATGATAGAATTACCCTTCTAAATCTCCCCCCTCAAGTTTTATTTCTCCACATTCTCAAAGAAAACAATGGTCAAGTTGAAAATTTGGCCAATATAGGTGCTTCAAAGTTTCAAGGCTCATTGGTTTACAATGGTCAAAGAAATGGTTTTAAATATGTCCTCTAACTTACCACCGAGGGAGGGTCGGGATCCCCTACCCTCAACCTTTAACAACATGCTCCTTCTTGACCAGATTCATGGCATCTCCTTGGACAAGTGGCCTCCACTAAAGGCTAGAGTTAACTCCACATCCTCTCCCTCAATGTGAGCCAACTCTGTTTTGGCATCTTGCACAAGTTCTATCAACTGCATAGATAACTTTGATGAAATCCCTCCCCTGCATTATTTCCATATTGGCTCAAATGAAGTATGCGTCATGCCCAATATCCTTCAGGAATTGTTTGCAGGTTTCTCCTTCTGAACGGGTCCTCTCCTAATGGTGAAGAAAGAAGCTAATGAAGGTTTTTCCAATCTAAAATATAGATAGGAAGACTTAAAGAAACATATGCGTAGGCTATCAGAAATTGTTGTGGTGGGCATTGAGGATAATAGAGATACGAATTCTGACGTCAAGCTTATGGATTCCAATATTAGGTTCATGTCCAACCAAATAGGATTCCATGACTCCAGTATTGGCGACCATGATAGATACATTAGAGAATTGATGGGCACGATGAACATCATTAAAGAAGAAGTGATGAAATTAACAAGGATGAACCAATGCATCCACTATCAGAATTATCTTGGTTGTTATAACTAGATCTTGTTCGTAGTTTATCTGTTCTTTTTGTTCTAGTTTTCAACCATTGGTTTAAAATGATTTTACATTTTATGTTGATTTTAAGAATTTTTGACAATCAATAATTTTGGTTGGATTTAATGCTTTTAATGGTCGAATTATTTCATTATTTTAGTTTTAAAGTTTGTCTTTTGGGCTTATTAGTTAATATGTACATCATTAATATTTCAAAAACTAATAATAAAAGTTTATTCCAAGTTTTGATTTATAATCTAACTCTCATTTTTTAGTCATTTGTCAAATATTTTCATGAGGAGATTCCTGTAGCAGCTCTGTTTTTCCGATTTTTGTCATTGTCATTGGGAGCAAATTACGAGGAGATGGAAAGAAATTCAGGAAAACCAAAAGCCATTTTTGTCCACAACAGACTCATTCACAAAACCCTCTCTCAATTTTGCAACAACTATTATATTTTGAGATATTCGAATCCATCTTTGTGGCCTATTTTCAGGGTTTGAATTATTTAATAATTTCTTATTTTAGTCACAAATTTTTAGCACATATTTTGATCAATTTAAGAATAATTTTTAAACACCAAGAGAGGTTTTTGTTCAAAACATACTCATTTAAAAAAACCTCTCTCATTTTTTGCACAAGTGTCCTGGATCAAGAGATATGAAGTCGTCTTTGAGGCCCAAATTTTCATAAATTCGCCAAATTTCCCTAAATCCGATTTGTTATTTTTTGGGTCAATTGTCTTTAAATATTTTGAGTTATCATGTAACTAATTGATGTAACTGTTTCAAATTTCGACCTAGAAGGTAGTTATGGAACTAATTTACTTTTGTAATGATAAAAGGAAGACAAACATACAGTTTTGGGGTGGTATTTTTCACTCAAGGAGAGGCTTTTGGAGATTTGATTTCTCAAGCCAGCACTTATAACTCTTATGTAAGTGGATGAATGTTATTGATTATATATAAACTAATAAGCCCTTTTACCTATCATACTTTTTCATTTCTGATCTACTTGATTGCTTAGTCTACAATTTCATTTCATGTTTAAAGGTTTATTCATGTAAATGCTTATAGCCTGTGGATGAAGTTAGTGTTTCATGTGTAATGTTTATGGTTTATTGGAATGTGTTTGATCCCCAGTTTATCCAACTTGGATGATTCAGTTCTGTATTAGCTTGTTGTTGTTTATTTCCTCCTTGATTGATGAATTTTTCAACCAAAACTAAAAACCAAAACCCTTAAAACCAATTTTATTTTATTTTTATTTGAGATTGTGTTGGCTTGTTCTTGTAGTAGTCTGAAAACAATTTCTAGCACTAACATCTATGGCGCCATTGCCGAGGATGAAGCTGAAGTATATCTTCCCTGGATATCATTATTTATCTGATTTTGAGAGGCAAACAAAGTCAGAAAATTTTTTAGACTACAATTTTTCACCGGCGACTCCACGATTAAAGATTCCACTACAAGGAGAATTTTGTTGACATAAAAATGAAGAAGCCAAATGGAAAGAATGGGTATCAACTTGTTACTTTCCTCGATGAGGTTTTGTTCTTATTTGTCAGTTCTTTCCTGTCTTTCCCATTGCATGTCAAAAGAATAATTTTTTGTTTTGTCTATTTCGATGATCATAAACCTTCAAGTACATATCCCTCTTTGGAAGAAGAAAATCTGCATTATTCTTGTTTTGTTGATGTTGATCCTATTCTTTCATTTGAAATACATGTGCAACATGATATACATGTACCCATATCTCTTGAAGCTAATTATTCTAGTCATCTTGTAGAGAATAAATCTAATCTATTACCTTCTATCATCACTGCTGAAACTTGCGAACATCTTGTTGAACCTAATTTTCAACTCACAGATTTTTGGTTAGACTCAAACAGAAGATGTTTAAACCTCTTAGGCTGCCATCTCTCTTACATCCTTACCCTTCCTACTTTGTTGAATATCTTCCCCATTTTACTGGAAAATACTATATTACAGCAAATAAGCATTTAGAATATTTTCATAATTTCATTGATAATTTTGAAATCATGCATGAGGATGTTGTCATGAGGTTATTTTCGAAATCCTTTGCTGGAGATGCTGGGTTTTGGTTTTGAAATTTAAAAGCTAATTCAATTGGATCGTGGGAAGAGTTACATGATGTCTTTTTGAAGTATTGGGGTAAGAATAAATCTTATGATCAATTTATTTCTGAATTTTATAGTTTGAAAAGAGAGAATGATGAGCCAATTACTAAATTTAATTGGAGGTTTCAAATTTTATATCAGTATGCCTTCAGAGATCAGACCTTTGGAAAAACTTGCTATGGTATATTATGTTATGGCTCAACATTAAGATCTTGTCTTTTTCCTATTAGAAAGGAAATCATCATCTTTAAGACAATTGTTTCAGGATGCAAAAAGAGTGGAGGAGAACATCCGAGCTTGCAAAATGCTTCGAGATCAGGCTCATGTTGAAGATATATAAGCTTATGAACAAGAAGAAGAACATAGGTATCATTCAGATTTAAGACACGTTTCTTCATCATTTTCAGATTTTTCATATGAACAAGGATATAAATGACGCTTTTATTGATTCTTCATATCAGTTTGCTGACTTTTTCGATGATAATATACTTTCAGTGGATTATAGTAGAAATTTCTTAGTTTTTGCTATGAGATTATCATGTTATGAAGAAGAAGTTGCTTCTCTTCAACCTCTTACTATTGATATAAGAAATAAGTTGCCATTCTTGACTTATGGTCACTTTCAAAATTTTATTTGTTCAATTTTTGATCAAGGGTTTTATTTAAAGGTCGAGAACCAGTTTGAAAAGCCCTTGGTTTCCATTCTTGATCCAAATTTTAAAAAAGAACAGTAATGGAGAGGAAGAGAATGCTTCACTTTATGATGAATATAATGAAGACATTGAAGTTTTAATTCAGAAATTTCATGATTTCATGGCTTCTTGGATGGAGTTGTATTTTTCAAAGGTTTCTAATGCTCCAACTTTTAGCATACTTCCTATTTACAGTCATAAGTATCAACTGCCTACAGACTCGTTATTGCATTTATCACATCTTTTGTGGGTTTTCTCAAATAGTAGCATGCATGGAATTATGATTCTCAGTCAAATGGTTTCTTGGTTTCACTGGAAGTATGATTACACTTGAATGGGTTGTTTCCTCCAATTAGAAGTAGGAGTAAATAATAGAATAAGCTCGCTATACAAGCATGTAGATTCTTTTCAGTATGCTGGTTTGTAGCAGTATTTTGTCATTTCAGAGGTATGTGTTCAGAGTTTTAGAAAGTTGCAGATATTTGATAAATGACTCCATCACTCAATGTATAAGGCACAAGGTCTACAGGTTCTTGAAGCCTCACAAGGAGGACTTCATCCCGCAGTAAGAGCCAGATGTTATAACTAGATCTTATTCTTAGTTTATCTGTTCTTTTTGTCATAATTTTCAACAATTGGTTTAAATGATTTTACATTTTATGTTGATTTTAAGAATTTTTGACAATCAATAATTTCGGTTGGATTTAATGCTTTTAATGGTTGAATTATTTCATTATTTTAGTTTTAAGATTTGTCTTTTGGGATTATTAGTTAATATGTACATCTTTAAGCTTTCAAAAACTTATAATAAAAGTTTATTCCAAGTTTTGATTTATAATCTAACTCTCATTTTTTAGTCCTTTGTCAAATATTTTCATGAGGAGATTCAAGTAGCAGCTCTGTTTTTCCTGTTTTTGTCATTGTCATTGGGATCAAATTACGAGGAGATGGAAATGAATTCAGGAACACCAAAAGAGGTTTTTGTCCAAAACAGAATCATTCACAAAAACCTCTCTCAGTTTTGCAACATTTGTTATCTTTTGACAGATTCGAATTTAGCTTTGTGGCCTATTTTCAGGGTTTGAATTATTTAATAATTTCCTTTTTTAGTCACAAATTTGCAGCAGGAATTTCGATCAATTGAAGGGGAATTTTAAAAAACCAAGAGATTTTTTTGTTCATAACATACTCATTTAAAAAAACCTCTCTCATTTTTTGCACAGGTGTCCCGGATCGAGAGATATGAAGGCGTCTTTGAGACCCAAATTTTCAGAAATTCGCCAAATTTCCCCATATCCGATTTGTTATTTTTCAGTTAATTGTCTTTAAAGATTTTGAGTTATCATGTAAATAATTGATGTAACTGTTTCAAATTTCGACCTAGAAGGTAGTTATGGAACTACTTTACTTTTGTAATGATAAAAGGAAGACAAACATACAGTTTTGGGGTGGGATTTTTCACTCAAGGAGAGGCTTTTGGAGCTTTAATTTCTCAAGCTAGCACTTATAACTCTTATCTAAGTGGATGACTGTTATTGATTATATATAAACTGATAAGCCATTTTACCTGTCATGCTTTTTCATTTCTGATCTGGTTGATTGCTCAGTCTACAATTTCATTTCATGTTTAAATGTTTATTTATGTAAATGCTTATAGCTTGTGGATGAAGTTAATGTTTCATGTGTAATGTTTATGGTTTATTGGAATGTGTTTGATCCCCAGTTTATCCAACTTGCATGATTCAGTTCTGTATTAGATTGTTGTTGTTTATTTCCTACTTGATTGATGAAGTTTTCAACCAAAACCATTAAAACCAATTTTATTTTATTTTTATTTGAGATTGTGTTGGCTTGTTCTTCTAGTAGTCTGAAAACAATTTCTAGCACTAACACTGGTGATGAGGCCCGACCCATAGAAGATGTTTCAGTTACCCATCCTATAGGGTTTTTAGGAAAAATATATAATTCATGTTGTTTTCTCATGTTTTTCTGCATCTTTTTGAACTAGCAGTTCATCCGTGTTTACTCTTCTCAAGTTATAGTAAATAGTAGGATCTTTTTCAACTGTTTTATATGGAAGCCAACTTAGTTGGCAGTTTTTGTAAATTTTTCGTATCAGTCCTCTATGGCTCTTAGAATTCTTCCTTCTTTGTAATGTATGGTTTTGCAAAACCCTTTTAATATATATTTTTTTTACTATTTCTATTAAAAAAAAGTTCAATCAATCCTTTCATCAACTAAAATTGAGTAAAATGGGCTTTGGAAAATCTTATATTTTAGTTTTTCCAATATACCCCCTTAGCAACATGGAGAAACTCTTTTCCAAATGTTGTATTTGTGTAATATTCATCTGCTAAAGGAATGTGTGGAGTGCACTTATACATATTCAAGTCATTAATGGTGTTAGTAGATGATAACTTCCTAGTCACTCCATTGAGTTATGCTACCTTTGAATGCTTAAGAATCCATGAATTAATACTACAAGTGGTTCTCAAACAACATATAGTAGGTTGGACTCCTTCTTTGGACACACTAGTAAACACTTGAGAAGATGGATCATCCAAGAGAGTCATGAATCTATGATAGAAATGCTTGAGACTATAAGGGTGTTGTGTGGGGAAAGTATTGTTGGATTCAAGGTTGTGATGGTTCAGTGAGATACATGTAAAGTTTTGTATGAGAATTGGGATAAGATTAGAGAGCATAATGGGGTTCGGCATGAGAGAGAGAAGCTTGTAATACCCTTGTTTTGACCCCAATTGCATTAAATTGTAAATCATGTAAATCATGTATTAAATCATGGTGTGAAGCTAAAGGCCAAGGCCCCACTATGGATTTAGCATCTTATGTTCAAAAATTAAAATCGATGCCAATGGTTCACGTGCTATCAAGACACAATATAATTTTCGATATCATGTAAATATGCAATTAATAAAAATACCCACAACTAGCTATGTCAATGCAACATTAAAAAGATGGGGGCATGATTTCACAAGGAATAGGGGGTGGGGGGGGGGGGGGGGTGATATTCAAACCCTTGAGCCAATAGGGTAAATAAAGGGAAAACCCATAAACCTATCAACTACCCATTTTGTCTTTTGTGCCCAATCATTTATTTATTCCAAAAATTGGTTGAGGTAGTTAATTCCATGGGATGGGAAGAGTATGGAAGTTAATTTCAAATTGGGGAAGCCACTCATTTTTGGAAAACATGTTTTTGAATTATGGGGCAAGTAAATTCCCAGAAATGCTTCCTATCCCATTATTTATGCACGTCCTCAATTTCCTCACGCAGCTGAAGCTTGTTGGGCTCTCTCCTTTACAATTTCTACAATTACCTTCATTTTCATGTCTAGGAAAACCTGTTTTTGTATTTATAAGTGAATGTACAACAGAGATTCACATTTTTTATGTCGTTTCCTCATTTTCTCCATGCCCATAAATTCGTTTTTTTGTTTCTTAGTCGATGGGAAGAGAGATTTCTCGATTTGTGGGTTTAGGGAGGTCATTTTTGCTCCTGTAATGTTCGTGAACATCTATTGAAATCATATTCACTCTCCGAGGGTTGTTTTACCTTTCACCAAATCATTTTGTTACCAAAATTGTTTTTCTACAAGGCCAGCATGTGTATTTTGTTGTTGTGTGTGCCCTTGTGTTTTGTTGTTCTGTAAATCCTTGCCTTGGTCTAAACCGTTAGGAGTGGAAGAGGGAAGAATTGGATTGATACACATAGTGAAGAGAGGAACCTCACAAAGAGATCAATATGGGTTGGTTATTCTCCTATGCACACCCTAAAGAGCACTAGAAGGGAAGGTATGGCCTAGGGACTAGGTAGCAAAGAAGGGGATACTTCCTTGTGTTGGGTGTGTAGGTATTGTGGAGGCCAAGCGAGA
The DNA here is from genome assembly GCA_001517045.1 of Pseudotsuga menziesii. Taxonomy (NCBI): domain Eukaryota; kingdom Viridiplantae; phylum Streptophyta; class Pinopsida; order Pinales; family Pinaceae; genus Pseudotsuga; species Pseudotsuga menziesii. Next base: position 734,741 of record LPNX011077610.1, on the reverse strand, counting down.
TATTGTGTAGGTGCCCATAGCTCTATGGTTGAGCTCACTAACTTAGCAATTCAACCTTTCCACCTCCATAGTAGCCTGATAAACCCCAATGTAGTTTTGGCTTGGCTGAATTTTGATATGTCTTTGTCTATGTGTGAGCCTGCTGTTGTTCCCTTATTCCTTGTGGGAATCATTCCCAGATCAGGGGTGGCAGCAGTGCTGAGAGACTGATGAGCACACTAGCCTATGGATGGGTGGAACATTGCAATGACATAGCTAGTTGTGGGGCACTCCTTCTCAAGATAAGTATTTTCTTGTGTTTAATCTATGCAATGTATTTGTTTTATGAATTAATATGAACATGTTGAATGGTTGAATGAATGATATTTGATTTCACTGTGTTTTTACATGTATTATGCATATGTGTATGTACTTTTATTTCAATGCATTTTTATGATTATGTTCATGGGGCTTAGATCCACGGTCTGACAGACATAACAACAATGTAGTCGTGTCTTCTCCATCGTGAAGATGAGGGGAGGGGACGTGAAAAAGCTTGCAAGCATGTCCTTTTCCCTAGTAACCTCATAGCCTAGTTGTGAGGTGGCCTCTCAACATAAAGAGTATATGCTAGATAGAGTTTGTACAGCTGGGTGGAAAATCTCTCTTACACATCTAGTTGCTTGGATCTTCTTTGTTTAAAGATAAGTATTTTCTTTGTATTTCATGTGAAATGATTTTATGATTATGTCTATGATAATTGTGTTTGTAAATGCATGTGTTGAGTGTGTGGATACAATTATTTCCACAATGTATTTACTTATCCATCTACACATGCATTTTAAATGTTTATAAATTTGTAATATGGCCATTGGGAAAAAATTAGAAGCCCATAATTAGTTCATGTTCCTCTCTATTGGCCAAAATCATGGATGGGGATGCTATAGGTGTTTTGCAAGTGTCCAAGGTATAGTTCATTAATGTAGCTTAATGGATACCAATCAAATGAACAAATGTTCACTTACTAATAAATATCCAATATAAAAATGACAAATAACATAATTAATGATAAATAAGTATGAATGAATAGATGAGATGTATATATATAAAATAAAGTGGTAAATAAATTCTATAAAAGATACTTGCGGAAATTTGTCAATAGTCATCAATTATAGTTACACAAATTGTTACAATTTGAATAATAGTATTACAACACTACTAATAACAAATTACCAAAATTGATTTCTTTTGTAGCTTTATATGGTTACTCAAAATTATTAAAAAAAGAGTATGTTAAATATACCAATTACTAGGCTTGATTACATAATTTATTTTCATAAAATTACATAATTCATTTTTATGAAATCCTTCTTATGCTAAATAATCATATTGAGCAATCAAAAAACCAAATATAGAAATATATCAATTTGAAAAAATTCAAAGTAGGATATTAAATATTTGCTTAAATCCAACTCTACAGGAAAAACTAACATATAAACTACAATAATTTCATAAACATGCATCCATGTTTTATGATCTTTTCCAAATTTGGAAAAATATAAACCAAGTAACCTATGCATTAGATATTCCAACCAGAGGGAAGTGACATGATTCATTTAATATTCCATGGTGAAGGAAACCAAATATAGAAATATATCAATTTGAAAATAATTCAAAGTAGGATATTAAATGTTTGTTTAAATCCAACTCTACAGGAAAAACTAACATATAAACTACAATAATTTCATAAACATGCATCCATGTTTTATGATCTTTTCCTGGGAAAAAATAAGCCAAGTAACCTATGCATTAGATATTCCAACGAGAGGGAAGTGACATGATTCATTTCATATTCCATGGTGAAGGAAACATGGGGAAATAAGGAAAATTAATACTAAAACCAAAGTGACTTTTAAAAGTTAAAACCAAATCCCTTCATTCAAGAAACATTAATGAATACCTTATCTAGAGAGGAAACATTAATAGAAGCTCGAAGATTTCATATCTAAGATGCTCACCCTATCCATACTTTATGCTTTTGAAAAGAGGACAAGTAATAATATACACTCATAAACTAACAAGAGCCACGTGGTGGCAATGTCCCCGACATTGTCAACTGATTTTTTGTAGAAAGTTGTAGCTAGGAGGAATTTAGTTAGAGTTAAGGAAAATTGATGGATAATTCTTAGACTTATGTTCTTCAGATAATTAAACTTCAAGAAAAACACTCTAGATTTATATTTATTTGCAGGCTTTGTTGCAGTGTAATGACTTTATATCAGTTCTATAGATTATCAACATATATTTATATTTCTCATTGTCGTGAAATTATGGAGATGTCAAGATCAAGTCCTAATGAGCTCCTTGGGTTTTCCAATGAATATTTTGGTTGATGATTACTACCATCCTACATATGAAAAATAAAGGAAAAGAGGATAAATCTACAAGGTGGTGGTAAGGTACTAGTAAAAATTACAAAGAAATGAGATTAGTGACATGAAATACTGCAAATTGATTAACATGAAATACTCCAAAAAAGGGTACAACGTTGACAAAAAAGTAAGACATGACAAAATATGTGTGCCATCGTGATTCATGATTTGATCCAAACTAATGTAGCCCTTGGATTCAAAATATGCAAGTTTTAACACTTCATAGTCAATAAGTGAATTCATAACCAAATTTAAAATAGCTAAGTGAATATTGGCTATCACCATTCGTATTGGATTGAGAATTCATAATAAATTTCAAGACTAGAATGGTAAGCTTTACAATATTAGGTTAGTATGCAAAAAAAAAGAAGCAAAAGAATCAAATTAAATTTATAATGAAATGAACATAATTACATTTTACAAGATGTATGTGCGACTTCTGAAAACATTTCTTATTTGAGCATCCATGTTGGCAAGTAATCAAGGCCCCTACCAAATATCGCTCATTACAAGGTAAGTATGCATAACCATACAATACATGTATCATTAATAAAACCATGATCAACTATATGTTCCACACAACAAAGATCATCCATGGTTCCCTGTATTAAGAGAGTGTTTCTTATGTATTTGCAGTCATCGAATCTTCATCGGTTTAGGCATGTTAGATAAGATGACATTTAACCTAATTTATGTGTCTGATCCAAACGATGGAAGGGAAAGAAAGTACAATTTTGAAACTAAGTACACCTAAGTCATTCTCGTGCTAAACTGGAACTGTAGGGATGAATCTTTGCAACTATAAAAACCATTCAAGGAATTCGTTCTACACATGGCTCAAAATAGATTATAAGTGTTATTAGGATTGATTATCTAAATAAGAGCCTAAATATCCCATCTGTTTGGACTATCTAGAGTGGTTGAGTGCTTTGAGCCTCAAGCAAAAAGTTCAGGGATCAATAACCCAGGAAGGTTGCCTCGGGTGTCTCACTCAATGTCTCTTCAAAGTTAGGCAACTTGACAAAAGTGAGCTCAAAACTCTACAAAACTAGCAAATACAAAAAACTTCAAAATACAGAATATGTCTCAGGCGAGTTTAACGAGGTGACAAGTGTTCGGGAAAGTTTTGAATACAGGTACAATCCACCCTTGGATGTGGAGGTGCCCTCAGCTCTCATTTTGGATGCCATAAAGAAGGGGAAGTGATATTAGATCATGTCAAAAGATTGGAAATCTCCAATGCATCATTTAAAAATATATTTAGATATATCAACTCATCTTTTTCAATGTTTTCAGGAAAATATGTTTAAGAATGTTAATGTTAAATTTAAATTTAAGATCAAAATAATTGTCCAACACAGAGATTGTAATTTAGATAAGTTGCACTAACAAATCTATGCACAACTAAACTTAAACTTAAAAACTTAATTAGGGAAATATTGTTAGAAACCCTTTGTACAAAGTTTCGAGTTTTACAACAATTTTTCAAATAGCTATCTTTGAGAACAACAATAAAACTTAATTATTATTCAATAGTGAGAAAAACAAACTGATATATTCTACTAAAAACATAATCTCAATAACATGAACTATTCAATTATTAAAGTTCATATTTATCTTAGAATCATATAAACTAATATAAATCTATCTTAAATCCAGATTTATCAAGAGTTAAGAGGAATAAAATCTGAGTTAACATGAATAAAATCTATTGCAGTATATATTGGAGATAAGATGAATTTATATTTATTTAATTATGTACAATGATATCATTTTTAAGTTTTTTATATTAAGTTCACTTATTTTTTAATTTTTTCATGAGTCATTTTTTTTCTATTTAATTTATTTAGGCTACTCTTGTTGCAATATGCATGTGTCTTGTCAAAGCCATTACAAATAACTAAGAAAAACTCATGAAATTCATCTCAAATCTTAAAAAAATATTATTATTATTATTATTTGTTTTGTTTTGTTTTGTATAATATTATAATAGGTAACATATAGGGACTATTTTTTTAATTTGACAAAACTGTTTATTAAGATAGATTTGTGCTAGTTTATTTATTGTAATAATACATTTCTTATTTTTAATTATTATGATTACCTTTTCTTTAATTTTTAATTTTTCATTTAAGATTAATTTTCAATTTAATTTATAAATGTTGCTCTTTTTATCATAATCCTTTCAATAATGAGTTGTAAAATTTAATATAAATTTATTTCAAAATATTATAAAAAATGAGTAAAAACACAAAATATATATATATATATATATATATATATATATTCTACTTCATTAATACTTGAGTGAAGGGCGACCTATTTGCTTAATCCATATGAGTGCCACTCAAATGAGGACAAAACAAACCATACATAAAGAAATGGTCATTATTCAACTTTTATTTGAATTTATAATTGATTGTGGAATTCAATGCATATCAATTTAATCCACTTTAATATTAAAGTTTTGATAAAATATTATTGTTAGTGATTAAAATTAATATCAATATGATTAATATCATTTTTTTTAATATCATAGATATTATTATATAATAATTTGCTTAATATATAAAATTACATGGTAATGTTAAAATAGATTACATATTTATTTAATAACCATATTAATACTATCAAAAAATATTAATATTAATATATATAAATATACATTGCAATAATGTTAATATTTATAACAAATATTATTATAATGGTTAACATTAATATTAAAATTATTTATTAATTAATAATATTATAATTATTAATATTAATATGTTTACTATTATTAATATTTAATATAATGATTTTTAATATTATCAATATCATTAGTATTAACATTATTAATTACATTATTAACAATATTACATATTAATTATATTATTAAATAAATTATTAATATTACTTAAGTTATTACATTTTAATATTTTTACATTATATTAATTACATTAATCTTTTCATATTTATGAATTTAAACACATTATTAAATTAAATATAATTTAAATATAATATTTAATATTATTTTCATTAAAATAATAAATTATTAAATACAATATTTAAATTTTTTTTATTAAATTAATATTAATAATTATATTATTATTATTAATAACTTTTATTGTTTATAAATAGTTTTGTAAACCTTATCTATTTTTAAATATCTAAACTTTATTCTTATTTTTTTTTAATTATCTCGTGACTAAACAAATATTACACTATTTACAAAATATACTTATATAATATTATAAAATTAAAATTATATAAATATTATAAATTCTTAATATTATTTATTTTTGAAAGTGGATATGTTCATATTTTAGCTTTGAAATATTCAGTTTTTATCTTTGATCTACTTAAAGGAAGTCGTTGTAGGATCAAATATATAAATCCACTTGGTAAGTGAATATTAAGATGGATGGTAACATTAAAATGCTTCAAGTTTAACCTGCGTTTCACATTTACATTATTATTTTTGAAGGCTTTACCTTTCAATCTCTAAATGCCCTACAATCTCTAAATGCCCTAAAGACAATAAAAACAATAATGTTAAAATCCTAAAAGACCACGACAATAACATAACCAAAAAAACCTAATTATTGAAGTAATTTTTCTTGCATCTAGTACATTCCAATTAAAAACTTATATAAATGTTTGTTTCCCCTACATTTTCATTTTCATTTCACCAATATTCGATAGTATACATTTTCATCATATTTCACCAACCTTAGATCTTTGTTTTAGTATATAAGCGCCTAAAAGTGGAGTGAAGAGGAGATTAAATTTCATGGATTCATAGTATTTGAGAGACCATTCAACATATCATGGAATGGCAATGAGAAGGAAATGTAAATTTGGAATTAAAGCCAAACTCTTGTATCTTTTGCAAGGTTAACTTTATTTTGTTATCCTTAGTCTTAAAAATTCTCTCCAAGTTAATTTTACATAAATTTAAATTTTATTATTCCTTAATTAATTCCATAGTTCTATTTATTTTTACATTTTTTTTTACTTTAAGAAAAAAATATTTCATAAATTTAAGATATAAATAAATAAAAGTAAATGTGAAATAGAATTTATTTTTTTTAATGTTAACCTGCATCTAATTTTGAATCACAGTAATGCGAATCTCATACTTCTTGAGAAATCACCAGGGATTAGATTCAATCAATGATGGTAAAAATGGTTGCAGATCAGCTTCGAAATAAGTGGAAGCATTGATTTTATGTATCCAACTAGACCATTTCATTCAAGCTAAAATAATTGAAAAGAATTGATGAGAAAGCTGTCGTTCTATGAGGATTTCCAAATAGCTTGAGGTCAGATGCAAAATAAATTGAAAGAAGAAAAAGAGTAAATTTCCCTAAATATGTGGCTGGGAAGTTATCGCTCTTTTATCCACAATGCACAAGTCTAAAAAGACCATGATGGATAATTATGCAGAAAGCACACATATAGAGGGACAATTGATAAAAAAATATTATAAATCATATAAGATTGAAGCGAGCCACGAATAATTTCTGGTAATTTCTTTGCACAATATCTTCTTTAATTTAGAATCAACAAAATGATAACCGAACCATTTGAAATACTAAATTTTGCAACAAAACAGTGACTCATTTTCTGTACAGTTCAACCAAAAATCACAATAAAAACATTTAAGATCCAAATGTATTGGGATTTAAAACTTGTGATAAAGTTGAATGGACTTTTCTATTTTGCTTTATGATAAATTATTTTCATGTAACAATATAAAGATGATTACTCATTAATTGCCAGTGATCATATTAATGGTGCCCTTAGTAAATTCATGCATAGCATAAATTTAGAAAGAAAAAAAAAGCCTGAGGCAAGCTTGAAACAATGCAGGGTAATATACTAAGAGTACAAGGATGGAAGAATTAAAGGATAGGTGTGCACAGTACAGATGTAAGTGAAAATATAAAACTCAACTTATATGTAGATATACTATGTACTAGAAAAAACTATAGCTTTAACAAAGAAAATGTAGCAGTTCAAGGTTGCAGTGTACTGCTAGATAGATGAAAACCGCATAAACTAAATACATAAATAAAAATAACAACCAAATTGAAGTGGAAAAATTTAGGAGTTATTCTGTGTCCATTCTTGAAAGCATTTAACCATATTTGCTTCCTACTAGCCCTTTACTCATTTTGCATGAAAGCCATCTGCTTTGGAAGATAAGTATACAGGTTTTGAAACTTACTTCAACTAAGGGTTGTGTCTATAACTTGTAGGCATTTCCCAGCATCTGTATCGCAGATTGGTTTCTCTTTTCCAGACTCTATGAATGCTGCAGATTGCTCAAGTGAATTGGACACAATGCAGAAGCCTGCCGATGACTATGGTAAGTCATCACCTTGAACATGGTAGTGTCTTGTATTTCAGTAGAATGCCATTGTGAAGCCCTGCATTATTCCCTCCTTTGTTGTTAATAAAAAGGAAACCTAACAATCTTGTCATCCTTCACAACCAACCCCTCAATCTTGCACCGAGAAATTCTCAACAGCCACAATAAATGGAGTGCCAAGCAGCACAGGATAGGAGTTGTTATCTTACATTCTCTGGATTTGGAACGTCGATAAAACTCAAACCGGAAGGACATCAATATGAATGTCTTTAATCATGCCTACTGGACTTGCATTGTCTAGGTCGATGATGGAGAAAGAAAGAGGAGCCTAGTAATAGGCCGTGTGGATTTTAAACCCAGTGCCTCCATTGTACAAAAGGCACAATATTACATGGATAGGGAGCATCCAGAACAACATCTCCCACTACCCTACCTGCTACCATGGCGTCCAATCAGCAATGCCCTTGCCCTTTCCATCTCACATAAAAAGTCCTCAAAAACATAGTTCCCGCACCAAAACCTGAGGTTTCAAATCCTCCTACTGAAATCCAAACATAGAAACTATAGAATACCATGATATCCAAGTTTCTCACTCTTAAACAAAACCCTCGTTGTCCCTGTGCATATCCTTAATCCTTCTTGACCTAACCCTAACCCTAACCCTAAATCCCTTACACTGACCCTTAACCTGGAGATAAGAAGAAAAGTCTTGCTTCGGGCCTACCTTTAAATGAATGAGGACTATCCAAGGAAAGGGAATGGAGATGGGTGCGTTTGAATCCAAAACCTTCACCAGACATGAAGTCATTGGAGGCTGTGTATTTCAAAACCCGAAAACCCAAAAACTGACTCATCTGCTATAATAGAACTACAGAGAATACTTCATAAGGTTCATGTAAAACTACCAGTAAAGCCACGTCTCATTTGTATTAATTCAATCAAGGTGAGAAGGTATGATACATTTAGGTGCATTCCCTCTTGCACAAGTCCCAATCACTCAATATTTTTTTCTTTTGAAGCTATGAGATATATCTCTTTTATTGAGTATGGGGTTTCAATTTTGATTTTACTCCAATTTAGTCTTCAATTCCCTTAGGTTATGTTTATAGGGACCCGTAGTATCTTAAAGGAATATAAAAAATACAGCAAGGATAGATTGAGATATAGCATATTCATTTGAAAAACAAGAGATTATACTACAAACTTTGGGTTTTGGCATCGAAGGTATTTGTCTAGCCATGGTTTAACTACACTAGAGGGATTTTGTGACTACACTTACGGAGATGACATTGGAATGAATTTGGCCCTCCTATACTCTAATTCAATAAGAGACTAGAAGGTATTATTTGTCACTTTTTTATAATGATATTTAACACCCTCAATGATGGATACCATAAAAGGACATTAAGTTCCTCTTCCACATCAAAATTGACATAAAAATACTTAAATCTCCTAGAGGGACAACCAAGCACATACAGTCGCTACTTTGGAGCCAACAAGCATAACCACGGGATTAAAATGAAGTCAACATGCACAAAATGTACATATACAATTAAACAGGAAACATATAATACCAACATGAATAGAATCTTGTAATCATAGTGTATTGTGCTGGTAGTGCTTCATGAATTTCGAACTAAACAAAGGTGAACCATGGATACCATCATTTGTCACATTCCAAGTTCCAGCCACTCTTAAGAGAAGTATTTGATGCATCCTTTTTATTCGTTTCCCAACAAAATAATTTGGGACAAAGACTAGTTGAAGGGGATTTGATTTTTATGTCATAATCATCTGTCTCTATGTAACAAACAAACCGATACAATTTAGACACAAGGAAAGGTTTAACAAAATAAACAGACATTGCCCGTCCCAATAGAGACGCCCCCTCTAAGTTCAAAATCGAGATATACACACAGCCAATATACCATGCCTAAAATAATAACTAAAAAGGAAACGTTCAAAATCCAGATATACACATAGCCAATATACCATGCCTGCAATTAAAAAGACTTCCAAATTTGCACTTCTTCAACTAAGATTTAACAGTTTTTCCCATTTTAAATCCAAAAAGAAGAAAATAACTAATCTTACAATGGATCGGCTCCAAGCTCCAGCTCTTCCTTATAAGAAGCGTTAACCACTTAAAGCCTTAAACTACACTGCCAGAAAAGTAACAAAGAACGTCATGGACTTCTCAAATGTTTCATAATTAGATAAAAAAGAACGATCGAATTCTATTATAAAAAGGTTCATAAGAGAGGATGGCCTTAATTAGCCTTACCCACCATACTAGGTATGTTGTACCCCTCAACCACCCAATTGGCCCAATCAACAACTGATAAAAATGTGGCCCATTGATTGATTTTAGTTGCTCTGCTCTCCAGTAATATGTGAATGAAGGCTCTCGTACATGACTGGGTGACTCTGGTAAATTCAATAAATTGAATGCCTTAAGTGATGAGGCAGGTTGAGTGTGCCTTTTCCCTCACTCCAGCCCTCTTTATCCCATGGTTGAGTTAAATTGTTCACGAGCATAAATTCTTCCACCCAATACAATGAAACATCGTGAAACTCATAAAACACCTGTGAACATTGACCTCAGTACTTAACCACATACATACATGGATAATATATGCTCGCATTTTTGCTCAATGATATGTAGGGCCTTTTATATTATATAATATATCATGTCAAAAGGCTATCTATAGGGAATAGAATGAACAATAAGCTTCATCCCCCTTAGTGTTCATGAATGGAAAGCTATTCAAATGATACGTGAGCATTCCGATACAGCACAATGGTTCACATCTTCCTTCTAAGAATTAAAGCTCTAAACTACATTAGAGACTGTAAAATGACCCATGAAAATTAATACCATTGCAAAATAGTCCGAGTTTCAAAAATACCTGGAACGTAGAGGTCTATCCGGCATGCTTCTTAGATTTTTTTGACCATGGATGCAGAATAATTGTGTTGTGCACACACAAACTAGATAACCCTCAAGGGACAAAATGATGAACAAAAAACAAATTGGGAATCTCTTAGAGTTTAAATGAGATTTGGATAAAGCTGAGCATTTTTTTTTACAGCAATCCATGAAAAACAAGGAGATCAAACCATGTGTACCAGGCACAGATAGAAGGAATTTGAGGGAAGGTTTAAGAGGGTTGGAATCTAGGATAACGAGAGCAATAGATGGGTGGCATTTAAAAAAATTGGGTGAGTTAATGCAGGTCACCGTAAAGAGTCAATGGCATCTAAAAGACTGTGATTCGAAAGAGGTTGTTTAGAACATTAATTTTAATAATAATAACTTAGTAATGGAGGTTTCAGCAAACCTAAGCCCACACATCTCCCATCGCCTGCAGTGTGCAGACTGAATTTATACTTGGCATAAACCAATAGAGAAACAAAAAAATAATTTAAAAAATAATTATTTAATACAATAAAAAATCAAACTATGAAAACACTTTAGAAAACACACAAAAATTTATGCCAAACTCTCAACTAATCCACCTGACTGAGTTAATGCTGCTGAATTTAGCCCGCCGCCGGGTCTTGGGGCACAAAGTCCCACGCCTACGTCACCTATATAAACCAATAAAAAGCAAGATAAATCAATATTTAAATAATTCCCCCCAAAAAAAAATACAAACTGTAGCAAAAATTATATAATTTTGTTAAAGTTGCAACAAATTACTTCAAATAATCGCCTTGAGTGATTCATATATATCCCCTCGGGAAGGGACATAATAATATACACTACATATTGATGCTAGCTAAAGCCTTATGAAAATATATGTTTTAGAAATAAGAGTTATCGGGTGATAAACAAATTATGAATTAATCAATACATATTTTATATAATCATATATTTATAATGAAGGTATGTTTTCAATGTAAAAAAAACATTATGTGTATACATAATGTGAAAGCTTTGATATATGAAGGTTTATTAGAATTTTTTAAGTTTCTTTTAAAAATTAGGAAATCCTTTGTCTTATTATGATTTTTTTTTAAATACTAAAAAAATATTTTGGCTAAATGAAATACATCTAAAATTTGTGAGTGTTGGAATTATTTCTATAACATAAATATTATACCTCTAGATATAAGACAAGCAATAATCGGAGTCACAATTTAAGATAGAAAAAATATAATGTCCATTTCAATATAGAGTTCANTATATATATATATATATATATATATTAAATTAAAATAATATAAAATTAATTTACAAATTATTTAACTACATACTCTATAAATATAGAGTATAATTTTTTTTGTAAGAGAAAAATTATATTTATAGTGACAAAAAAAAGTACATAGAAATGAAAAATTAGCTACAGAGGTCTTAAACTAATAGACCCCTTCTGATCTTTCAAAACAATTAGAGTTGTGGTGTTTATAGGAATAAAAACGACTTCTCTTTCTGTAGCTAGGAACATTAACTGACATATTATAGCTTAAAAATTGACTGCAGACGGCTATGAAGACAACATAATTTAAAAGAAAAGAAGCCCCAAAAAAACTTGAAATCACATAGTAGACCAAAGATGATGATGTGGCATTTATGGTGGTGAGTCTTCTGCATGGTCCTTAGGTGTTTCTTCCAGAATTGGATAGGGTCCGTATTCCTCCACAGGTTTGCTAGACGGCCTCTCCTGTATCGGTGTCGCTACAATGGTGTTGGTAATGGTCTCACGTCCTCTCTTGACAGGAGTTTTGTTCTTCACAAAATCCCTTCGTTCTTGAAACGACCCTAGAAAATTCGCAGCAGCAGAGGACATACCACCTTTTCCTCCATGGTTCTTGGCACCAGTATTGTCCTCATTGCCTATGCTAGGAAACACTAAGTAGTGTCTTAGGTTGAAATTTTCCTCTAGGAGTTTAAGTTGTGTGTCCTCCTGGAGTATATTGGTGCGCAAACACTGGAAAAATCCCTTAGCTCCATTCCATTTAACCATTATCATGTATTCGAGTAACAGTCCTAGTATATTCTTCATCATCTAGTAGTGGTTGATGTGTCCTCCACTTTTGTCAGAAGCCAGATGGTCTAAGACCGCTTTGGACTCCCATTCATCGACCAGGCATCTGACAAGAATGGAAATCTGCTCAACAAATCCATCCGTATCCCCAATGGTGTATTTTCAATGACCACCTCCTCTGCCAGTACTACCTCTACGCAGGATACCACATTTTCTGGGAATTTTCTTCTGTGAAATGGTGTGCATACTTACATCAAGGTGAGCTCGAAGCAGACGTAGACGCAGACACAGAAGTAGACATAGACGCAGATGCAAAAGCAAACATAGACACAAATAAAGATGTGGGAGAATGAAAATTCCCACCAGGATGAGTCTAACGTGTCCCAAAATGCAAGGTGAAATCATGGCAGTCAATAATGGCTCATACAGGAAATCAATTCTGGGTGCATCGACTGAAATAGGAAGTGACCTTGCAGCTACCCACAGGGTTGGTAGGCATGCCACCTTCCTATGCATTTACTTGAACCTTGCCGTCACTCTCCTTCACCACATGGCTTGTGTGCCAGGTGTCCCATGTTGATGGCATGTGTGTCACCCGCAACCGGGAGTAGCAAATCTTGGCATGTTATCTGTTTACAAACTTTGACAAGAGCCACCAAGTTCAGAGAGGAAAAGTTGTTGTGAATTAAAGTAGATTTGCAGCAGACTCCCTCATTGGCTAGATGATCGACCAATGAGTTTTCCTTTCTTCTAACGTGATGGAAGGTGATGCCTCTGCAAGAGCTAAGAACTTGGTCGAGCTAGCCAAGTCCATAATCCAATCTCCAAATGGGGGAAACTTTTTCTCTTTGTGTACCATTATGTAGGCGAGTTGCAAGCGAAAGGACTATTTGTGAATATCCTTCGGCAATGAGGGGGAGGAGATTCAGGTTCATGGCCAATCGGATTCCTTCTATAAGCCGAGATAGTTCGGTTTCATTTTTACTGCCATGACCCAAGTCTCCCCAATAAACACATTGAATTGTTCCTATGTAGTCTTATATTGCTCTCCCAAATCCTGCCTCTCAGATATTTCCTTAGGACACCCCATCAAAATTCAGTTTGAAGAATCCTAGTGGAGGTATCTCCCATTGATCTGGGCTAGATATGCGCATTTGTGGGGGGAGGGGGTGAAGAGTAAAGACTTTTGGATCCACCCCCCATCCAAGAAGGATGTCCCATTCTGATTGCATGTTGTGAAGGTCATTATTGTACCAATCTTCTATTAGAAGCATTTGTTGGATATTTTTTTGGATGCCTAGCCAAACCTCCATGGCGTTCTATTGTTTCCCATTAAATATGCAATGATTTCTTTCTTTCTATATGTTAAAAAACCACGAATCCTAGGAGGTGTGACTAGAGGTAATTTAGAATTTTGCATTGATAGGGATCACCCCCCCATGATTGGAGAATTTTAATTACATCACTTTTAACTCTTTTGGTTTTTTTTTCACTTCTCCTCCACTACATTCTAGATAGTATTTGACAGTACACAAGAATCTAAGAGGTGGTGTATAGTTTTTGAGTGCTCCCTGAATGTAATACACAAGTATGGACTAATGAAGCCTCTTTTTATTAGATTATCCCAGGTTAGGATCTTGTGATGAGTGAGTAGCCAAAGGAAAGTGGATATTTTTTGCCAATAATTAGAGTCCCAAATTTTCCTCTAGAGGGGGTTAGGACGTTCCAATTTCCTATAGGAGTAGAGTAAGTAGACTTCTTTAGCTATGAAGGTTCCTTTTGTGTTATGTCCCCATCTAATTATGTCTTCTTCCTCTTGGAATTTTATTCAACTCTTTTGAATTTATGTCCATATGGTGTCCATGAGTGCATTATTCTCCATAGGCCCCCACTCAGTGGGTTCTTTCCACGGGAAAAAATGATTATGATTAGTGTCCTTCTGAAAATCCTTGATTGTTGAATTGTCAAGCCTCTGCATGATGTTCTAAGGATTCAAGCCTCTGCATGATGTTCTGAGGATTCTGCAAATTAGATAGATCTGATAATTTGGGTAATTTCTATGAAGAGTCGTGCTAGAAATTGGCATAGGCTCCATTTCTAATTTCACATAAGCCATATTGTTGGATTATAGTGCACTGAATGTTGGCTTCTCTCCATACCAGTGATCTAGGCGAGTCCTGGTCATAACAGATCAGCGTGGGTGTGGGTCAATCCTTTGCATATTTTTTGTTCCAAAATAGCGCCCAAGGGGTGGTATTTTTAGCTATCCAATTAGACCAAATCTTGGCAGAGAGGATCTCATTATATTTTTCTGGATGTTGAACCCCCAGGCCCACCTTCCGTTTGGGTAGGGTTACAATTTTCCAATTTACTAGTTCCCACTTGTTGATGTATTTGTAACTTCAGAATGTATTCACTTGTATATTTTATTTATTGTATTTCTTTGTACCCCAATGTTCCTATAGGGAAAATAATTAATACAATAAAGTCATAGAGGTTAACCCTCTGTTGTAAGTCAGGGTAATAGTCCCCACAGTTGAGGGTATTAGGGTTATTAGAATCTCCTAGAGAAGTTGGCTCTCGTGAGTAATTGTCAAGTGGAAAACTAATATAAATAGAGAGTGAGACTATCTATTTGAAACATACACTCACTCAACTATAGCGCATGAGTGAGAGAAGAGGAGATCACACAAGTGAGAGAGAGAACAACTGTCGGAGATCATCTTTCTGTATTTGGGTTTTACTTTTTCCATTGGTGCTCATTCTATCTCTAAGGAAGTTGCAGGGTTTTATCCTTTATGGTTTCCCCGAGGAAAAATCTTTGTGTCTCTTGTTTCTTGTAATTATTGTTGTGCATGTTATTCTCTCATATAAGATCCTAAGATCATATTGACTAAATGATAAAAATCGAATATGGTATCAAAGCTAACCTGAGAAGAAGACACTATGTAGCTGCAAAATCTAGGGATTCTTAATTTTTGGGTCTCTCTCCATATATCATTAGGAAAAGGAGGCTAGGTTAACTCTCCATTGAAGGGTGCATCTTTCTGTCGAAGCAGAATTTGATTTCGGGCATTTTTAGTTTTTGACCTATCACTGCTATGGGAAATTAGGGATTTTCACAGAAGAATAATTTTTGATTGAGCCTAGAATAGGATTTCTCTCCTCCTCAAAATTTAAATTTAGAGACCAAGATCGAAATTTTTGGTTGGGTAAATGTCTGGGAAAGTCAAACCCTAATTTGACCTGGACCAGAAAACCCTAAACGACTAAAACTAGTCATTTTTGTGCATTCGCTCTATATTGATATTGAAGAAGGATCAAGAGCCAAAACATTTACAGGATGAAGATAAATTCCTGATGTACCCTATGTAAAATTTTCAGCCTCATATTCAATATATTCTGGGAGATATGATTTCTCCAAATCAGGGTTTGAGCCTCTCCCTGGATCCATCCCTAAACAATATACCTAGGTACAATTTCCATATCTAATGCTATGAAGGTCCAATTAAAATTTTGCAAGATATCCTAGATAGGGAATGGACTGTAATTTCTGTGGTAAACGTTTCAGACCCCAAAGGTGAAACAGTGACACGTGGAAGTCCGTACAAGTTCGCTATGCTGAACAGTCCTGAAATAACTCACCTCGGGAAAACTCTCATATGTCCCAATTGGTGAAACCAATTCTACTAAATCCTACGGTGTTGGAAATAGGACAAACCGGGATACCTTTGTACAAAGTTTCAGAAATAGAGGAGTAGTATTTTCAGATATATTTCAGAAATAATATCAGGCAATTTTGTAGAAGAAATTGAAGAAAACTAGGGCATCAGATATTTTGCAGTTCTGATCGGAGTTTTGGGAAAATGAGTATGATGCTCAGCTCACCTTGAGGAGGTGCATATTTCTATCCAATCAGATCTGAAATATTCAAAGTTTTGAAAATTAGGGTTTCTCTGAAAAACCCTAGATCATCCAGATCCAGAACTACAACAGACACCTCAAATTGGTAAGATCTAATCTTTTGCTATTTATATTTGAGGTTCTCATTTCAAAATGACCTATCACACCAGCTTGATGACAAGCTTGGTGAAGCTAAAAAATATCAAGCATGGAAGTATACGATTTCACTAGTTCTTGAAGAAAATTGGACACCTACATAAGTGGAGAGGTTCCAGTTCCAAAGGGAGATGAGGCTAAGGCCTTACACAACAAGAACTTGGCTAAGGCCAAGAGGATCGTTGTCGATTATATCAAAGATCACCTTATACCACAGGTGTCTTCCCTAAAGACACCAAAAGAGATGTTTGATTCCTTTACCAGACTATTTGAATGGAAGAATAGAAATCAGAAGATGACTTTGAGAAACTAGTTGAAGAATGTAAAGATCCAGAATGCAGAGACCATATAGTCATACTTTATAAGGGTCTCTCAAATCAAATAACAACTTGAAGCAGTAGAAGAAGAATAAGAAGAAGAATATATTGTTATAACCTCCTTCAATGGCCTCCCAAGATCATGGGATCCATTCATTCAAGGAATGTGTTCCAGAAGGAAGTGATTACTTTCAACAGACTCTGGGAAGAGTGCACACAAGAAGAAGCTTGACTCATAATAAGAGAAGAGAAGATGGGAGCAACTGAAGATCAAGCTCTCATGATTCAAAGAAGATCCCTCAAGTGACGAGGAATATGAAGGACTCAATACTTGAAGAACCTCTTATCCATCTTAGCATTTGGATAAGAAATGATGAATGAAGAAGATGATGAAGTTGAAGGCTCAAGAAGGAGTCTACCCATGAAACGAATAAAGATAAGTATTCAATTGTCATTTCATGATATTATTTGGTTATGCATTTGTTTATATTCAGTTGATGTGTTATGCATGATAGAATGTTTGCATTAATGACAATATACTACTAATATGCATGTTATGTGTAAGTAGCTCATGGTGCTATACAAATCTCCATTGCTACTTATCTAGAATGAAACCTATTTGCTGAGATATTGGATTAGTGCACAATCTCAATGATGACATGGTAGAGATGGAAGGCATCTAGCAAGTTTTCGTGAGATATATATGAATGTTGTATTGGCCAAATTAGTTGCATGATTATATCTTTATGCATAAGAATTTTCCACTATGAATATGCCTTATGAAATGTTTCTAACCATACAACTAGTGCATTTGAATTGTAGGAAAGATTGCGTACAATCGCCTACAAGAAAAGAAGGATGAGACTTGTTCTGAAGAACAAGTGATGACAGTTCAAGAAATAATCCAAGATGAAGAATAATATGACGATACTTTCAAAGAAAGAAATAGGTCTCAAACACAATGCAGTTATGTGACACTGTTGAGCGACATCATTGATGTAGAACCTTCCAGCTATGAAGAAGTAGTCAAGAAGAAAGGTAAGGAGAGTATTAGTTCAAGAAGAATGATTTCTGGGATGCAGTATCTACAAGTTCCATCATACAGTAGATTGCAACATCATGAGATACAAGGAAATATTCGTAGCACAAGGCTTCTCATGGAAAGAAGGCATAGACTACGAAGAGACATTTGTAGCCACTAGAAGTTAAGACACGTGACAGACAGACTCATGTGTGCAAATTAAAGAAGGCCTTGTACGAGCTCAGAAGACACCCATGGGATAACACATACATGAGGAGCTTGAAGATCACATAGAGTGATGAATATATTAACCTTTGCTACAAGGTTGAATATGAAATCCTATAGAGGATGACAAGCCCACAGATGGGTGCGAGAATAAATTTTTGAAAAGGTTCAAGATAGAGGATCTTGGTATCCAGTGACCCTAATGGATACATAGAATATTAGTAGTAGAGGAAGCTACTTGTCCATCCAGTACAGAATGTTTCAATACATAGAGTACGAAAGGCAGAGAGAGAATGATGCTCCACTTCAAAGGGAGTGACTGTAGAAGATCCTGATATTTGACATGGTACGACATGATGGACAACTTACTGATGGCTCTAGGATTTACTTAGAGTAAAGCATATTCCAACCTTTACTTCAAGATTGAAGGTAGAAGACCAGTGATGCTACTCTTATATGACATGTTCCTGATAGGAAAAGAGGAACTCATTAGAGATGCAAGAAGGATACTTGTTGTCGAGTTCGAGATAAATTACTTGGGTATGATGCACTACTTTCTAGGCATGGAGGTGTAGTAGAATGCAGATCAAATATCCTTGGGACAAGGGAAGTATGAAGTAGAGAGCCTAAAGAGGTTCAGGATGATGGAATTCAATTCGATGACCAAACCTATGGCATCGAACCTGAAGCTATTGAGTGATGCTTCATCATATGTGGTTGATGCCACGATGTATCGTCAAATGGTTGGGTCCTTGATGTACCTTATGAATACAAGACCAAATATTTGCTTTGCTTTGAACACATTGAGCTAGTTCCTAGTGGATCTTAGACATGTTCACCTGATTGTAGCAAAGCATATTCTGAGGTACTTGAAGGGTACAGTTGACTATGGGCTCAAGTATGAGGCGAATCAGAATATTAACCTGGAGGGTTATGACAATTCGAATTGGGCAGGTAGTGCCATTGATAGGAAGAGCACTTTGGGGTGCTACTTTAGTATGGGATCATGTGTGATCTCTTGGTTTAGCAAGAAGCAGTCCTACGTGGAACTGAGTATAGGCAAAGTAGAGTATGTCGCAACTTGTTTAGCTAGTTGTGAGGCAGTGTGGCTGAGGAAGATACTATCTGATTTGTTTGATCTCCATTTGAATGCTACTTGTATATACTGCGAAAACTAGAGTTGTGTGAAGTTGTCGGAGTACCCAGTGTTCCATGACAAGTCGAAGAATATCGAGATCAAATATCAATATATCATTGATATGGTGCAGAAAGGAGCAATGAAACTCCAGTATGTTGCGATGGGTGAACAAATAGCTGATGTATTGACCAAGCCATTAGCCAGAGTGAAGTTTGAGTACTTCAAGGAGAAGCTTGGTGTTCTCCAGATCGAAGTTCCTTCCAAGGGGAAGTGATTAGTTTGTGATCCTTTCTGACATTGTGGTAGGATTGGTTCCTCCCATGGTTAGATATAAGTGTTGTTCCTTTCTGACATGGTGGTAGGATTGGTTCCTCCCATGGTCAGATATACGTGTTGTGCCTTTATAACATGGTGGTAGAATTGGTTCCTACCATGGTCAAATATAAGTGTTGTGCCTTTCTGACATGGTGGTAGGATTGGTTCCTCCCATGTTTAGAGGTAAGTGCTGAGTACTGCATCTAGCATAAAAAAGGGTTGGATTAGTAGTGGAAATCGTTGCAGAGGAAAGGTACTGCATCCAGCATGAAAAAGGGCTAGATCTATAGTGTAAATCCTTGTGGAGGTAAGGTATTGCATCCAACATGAAAAAAGGGTTGGCTCCATAGAGGAAATCCTTGCAAAGGAAAGGTACTGCATCCAGCATGAAAAAGGTCTAGCTCTATAGTGGAAATCCTTGTAGAGGAAAGGTACTGCATCCAACATGAAAAAGGGCTGGCTTTGTAGTGGAAACCCTTGCAGAGGCAAGGTGCTACATTCAGCATGAAAAAGGGATGGCTCTGTAGGGGAAATCCTTGTAGAAGAAAGGTGCTGCATCTAGCATGAAAAAGGGCTGGATCTATAGTGGAAATCCTTGTAGAATCAAGGTGCTGCATCCAGCATGAAAAAGGGTTGGCTCTGCAAGGGAAATCCTTGTAGAGGCAAGGTTCTTCATCCAACATGAAAAAGCGCTAGCTTTGTAGGGGAAATCCTTGCAAAGGCAAGGTGTTGCATCCAGCATGAAAAAGGGTTGGATCTGTAAGGGAAGTCTTTGCAAGGGCAAGGAACTACATCCAACATGAAAAATGGATGGCTCTGTTGATGAAGACCTACATGGAGGCTAGGCCTAAAACCAACATGAAAAAGGGCTAGCTCTGTAGAACTTTCTATGATCAGAAGAATTGAGAGATAAAAACCATTTGCTAGAAATAGCGATAGTAGTGATGAGGATGATGATCCAATGATGATCCAACTTTGATGAATGATCCAATGACGAATACTTGTGCTGATGAATTGTGTCAAGAGAATACCTTCCTAGTTAAGAGGGAGTGTTAATGTATTTGTAACTTCAGAATGTATTCACTTGTATATTTTATATATTGTATTTCTTTGTACCTCGATGTTCCTATCGGGAGAATCATTAATATAATAAATTCATGTAAAGTAATAGAGGTTAACCCTCAGTTTTAAGTCAGGAAAATATTCCCCACAGTTGAGGGGTATTAGGGTTATTAGACTCTCCTAGAGAAGTCGGCCCTGGTGAGTAATTGTCAAGTGGAAAACTAGTATAAATAGAGAGTCAGACTCTCTATTTGAAACACACACTCACTCAAGTGAGAGAGAGAACAACTGTCGGAGATCATCTTTCTATCTTTGGTTTTTACTTTTTCCATTGGTGCTCATTCTATCTCTGAGGAAGTTGCAGGGATTTCTCCTTTATGGTTTCCCCAAGGAAAACTCTTTGTGTCTCTTGTCTCTTGTAATTATTGATGTGCATGTTATTCTCTCAAATAATATCCTAAGATCATATTAACTAAATGATAAAAATATAACACCACTTGTGTTGTTTTCCTTCCCCCCTAGAGGAAATTGCACTAGATTCTTCTGATGGATTTGAGCACACTTAGGGGTAGACAAAACAAAGAAAAGGTAAAGGGACATAGGCTACATACTGAATTAAGGAGGGTGAGTCTGCTATCCAGGTTTAGGGTCTTAAAGGTCTAGGAGGATATTTTACTTTCCATCTTAGCTAACAGGTCTTTCCAAAAGTAGTGTTTGAATGCATATTCAACGAGGGGAGAACCAAGTTATTTGGAGTGTAGGGTTCTTGGCCCGAGAAAGGGTCATAAGAAGGAACTTTGCGCGTGAAGCCAAGAAAGATGCACGTGCACACAAGAGAAGCAAAGGAAGATCGCAAAGGATGAAAAGGGCCCATGGAGGCAAAATGGAGGATTTCTCAGAAGAGGAAAGGCAAGCGTAGACACATGCAAGGGGGAAACAACCAGAAAGTGACAGATACAAGATCCAGATCATGGCTATATAAGACGACGTAATCTTGCATCTATGCATGTACGAGAAGATATTTGTAAGTCAAGCTGATAGTGCCTCGTGTCAAGTCATGATCACCAGAGCTATAACTAGAAGGGTTCCTGATGGTGACGGCTAACAGACTGTCGGGATGCAGTTGGCCCTGCGTTGCCATGTAAATCTGTATAAATAGGAAGGATGCAATGGTTAGAGGGTTGGTCAGTATTATTTCCTGTTTCCGAGTTATTTGGTTGATGTCGTAGAGCATGGCTGATCCGTTAGTCTGTAGGGTTTTCATTAATTGTTATTCAAGTGTCAAGTAGATTGTTATCTAGCAGAACCCATGGAAGGGGATACCGGTCATGTTGTAATTCCATAGCGATTAGAAGACTAGACTCAGGAAGAGTATGGTAGCAATAGAAGGGCTGTTGATCCACGGATCTGGCTGTAGTGAGAGAATACCACTAGGAGTAGGAGTAGAGTAGATGAATGAATCAGAGAGCATGAGAACTATGAATCTAAGCTTAAATACATATCTCAAGATCAGTCTACATACCATAGACTACAAGGTGTTATATCCTTTCTCATGCCAAATGAAGAGCACCTTGGTGGTTTTTCCCAGATGGGTTTCCACGTTATTTCTTGTGCCCAAATGAATGATTTATGTGGTGAATGTTTATGGGATTGATCAATAGTTGCTTCCAGTGTAATATTAATTATCTTTAAGTTTCTGTCAGTTTCTTGCAATTGGTAGAAGGATGAACATAATATCTTACTGAATTAACACTATATAAATATATATCATTTTGGTTAATCCCTGTTATGAACCCCAATGTAAGTCATAGATCCAATCAACACGAGTCATCTGTGCTGCATGAGTTCCACCAACTGTGAGGGAGAAAAGAAAGGAAAGTCTACGCGTGATGACATATAGTTGTGCTCATTCACACATAACTGACCCCTCCATCCAGGCGTCCTACTGCCTTCATTGAGCTCCTTGGTTTCAAACCAAGCGACCATACTTCCCTGATAATTCCGAAAACATGGTTCCAGTGGTTACCCATCTATGAGATATATCAGGTGAGACTGCACCTTCTTCGCAGGTGTTGCCGATGGGGCTTGCTCTATCAGGCCGGTATCTCGTGTAGCTAATGCATTGGCGGCTGCACATAACCTGGGTCGTGTAAGTGGGGAAAAGTGGGAAAAAAATGGTTCCGTTGTCAGGACCTTTTTGATTAAATTGGGGAGATGATGTGGCACCCAATAAAGGAGGAGATAGAAGATTGGTTGGATGCTAAAACACTAGCGTTTGCACAAGAAGAAAGTGCAACAACTCGGTTTAGCGTAGAAAGATGCTTAGATGATTATATATACTTTGATATTCATGAGATCTTCTTTGCTGAGTTCCCTGTTCTACTGCATGAATGGCTAGTAGGATTGGCATCTAGATGGACCAACTACCAGATGAGGGAGATTACCGAGTGGAGCAACCAATTGGTTCAGGTGGTAACCAGTGTAAGCAACGCTATTTCAAGAGCTATTGATTTTTGGGTTGATACTATATTGCAAGGGTATATTACTGAGTTTGCAATAGATACCATAACTTCATATAGTGAATCTGAATGATATTTCTTCCAAGGACCATGAAGGAGATACTTGTTGAGCATGAGTACATGGATAAAACTACTTGCTTATGAGAAAGGTATTTTGCACCTAGATAGTTGAGTCATGTGTTTGGGAAGGGGCTATGTCGCTAACAAGAAGGTAAGAACATGGGGAGGAGCATGTGGAGATGTTCCCAATAAGAACATGTTGGAGACATTTACCATCATACACACCTTTTTGGTCAAATTGGCCTAGTTAAACCACTATCCTAAGTATAATTGACATTAAATGACATTAGTGGAGCATTAATTTCCATCATCCAGTCACACCCACGCCTACCTATAGTCAAGGAGGCTAACTGGAGCACTCCGGGGGTGATCTGAGTGATATTAATGCACCTAATTGCTAACTGGTGGTTACAATCAGTTCAACTAGTCAGTTAAGGCACCTCCTCTCATTAAATATATTATTAAATGATTATTTATTATTATTTAATGATCTGGAGTCAACAGGGAACCTCCACCAACTTCTGATGATTAGTTCAACTTTAGTTAACCTCATCGGGGTTCATTGAAGTCATGGAGCACTAGCACTTGATGGTTGGCTTGCTATGACATGTGTTTGATCTCCTTCAATTGAGATTCAGTCATTTATTGTACTCCAACTTTAGTTAGGGTTTGGTGAGTCAATTAGGGTTTTGGTCAAGTGGTTAGCTGAGTGTGAATGAATGGCTAAGAGTCAGTTAAGCTAGACTCACTCATTGATTTCAAATTGCCTCCTTAGGTATTCGAATTATTCATGGATTCAAGGTATTGCTTGACATTGGTATTGTAACTATTCATTGTTTATTGAATATACAGAGAGGAAACCATTCTGGTTCCAATTAACACCATTTCATGATTATTTGTTGATTATTCTTTCATGAGATTGATTCTTACTTCCTAGATCATGTGCAAGAATTAATATGGTATCAGAGCATATGGCGGGACGAAGATCTATCTCTCAAAAACAAGATTTTTGACAAATTTCTCCATGAAATTTGAGCAATAGCTCAAAATTCCAGCACTGTACCAGAAGCCAAGGCTTACCACTCAATACCCCAAGTAAAGAACTTGTTTATCAAGCTTGCTTGATTGACTATGCTAGGTGTGATGAAATCCTAGAATGTGCAGGCTATCTAACCTTATGGTGCCCCTTTTTGTTTTTACTTGTAGGTTTTAACAGGTACAACTTCGAATGGACTCATCAATCCCTCTTCTCACCCCATTCACAAGCTATTCGGAATGGAAGTTGAAGATGATTGCATCTCTAAAGAGACGAGGTCTCTATGAGGTGTCTATTGGACTTGGAAAATATTCTTATAAGAATGAGAATGACTAGCTAAATGATGGTGATAGAGCTTTTGGAGCAATATGTCTGGCCCTTTGTCCTAGCTTGTACTACCTTATTGGTTATACTGAATACCCAAAGGATTTCTGGACAATATTGGACAGTACCTTTGCCAAGCACAATGAGGATCATACTAGTACTTTGGAGATCACATCCAGCACCCCAAGATTTTTTCAATCAAAATACTTAGCCTCTACTCTCTCTGATGAAGTTGTTCAAGATGAAGATGAAGAAAAATCTTCTACACATTCAATTCGAATTGAAGAAAGTATCCATGCAGTGACTCCTCCTGATGCTCCGGAAGTTCATGAGATCTCTGATATCTCATCTTCTCATATTGCTGAAACAGAAGAAGACATTCGAATCTCTGATATTGAAGAAAAATACTACTGCACTTCCATGCAAACATTCACCGGTGATTTTCCTTTGAATTATGTGCAAAGTTTACCAGTAATTGCTTCCGAAAGTGAAAAGAATTTTGATTTTTCTCCCTCTAATGTTGCTGTTGGTGTGAAAATATGTAAAAACTTGGATATTTTGGAAGAAATATCAGATTATAAGAGTGGCACATTTGCTTCCCATGATCTAGATCTTCCAGCAAAATCCTGCAGGATTGCATGCACCAAAATTCAGAATTTTGAAGAAAAAGACAACTGTGCATCCACCGCCTCGGTTGACCATAACTTTGGATCTGATATGAACCTTATTGGATCTGATATGATCTTATTTGGATCTGATCTGATATTTCTTGGTTCAAAATTTCAGGTTCATAAACCTTCAGTACTACTTCTAGCTATTCTCATCAACGATGTGAAGAAACAAGTACCGCAAGTCTCCTTCGAAACTGCTGCTGGGGATTTGATTTGATTTCACAATTTTTGATATGTTGTGAACTTATTTATATCTGATTTAAATTCTGATCTGATATTATTTTTTTCATATTTTAAAATCCAAGAGCTTTCAGTCATGCTTGTAGCTGCTCTCACCAATTCCGGTGTGATAAATCAAGTATCACAGTTCTTCTTCAATTTTGTTGATGGGGATTTGGTGTTAGTTTCCTCTTATGAGGTTGCTG
This sequence comes from Pseudotsuga menziesii, assembly GCA_001517045.1. Taxonomy (NCBI): domain Eukaryota; kingdom Viridiplantae; phylum Streptophyta; class Pinopsida; order Pinales; family Pinaceae; genus Pseudotsuga; species Pseudotsuga menziesii. The sequence continues at coordinate 708,811 of LPNX011077610.1, read as the reverse complement.
ATATTTTATTTTTTGATTCATTAACTATTTTAGAATCTATATCAGATTATGGAGCTCAAGCATTCTCTCTCCAGAGTCCCAGGGATTCTCTACCTTTGGTCACATGCTCATCTCCTCACAGAACAAGTAAAGAGGAAGACATTCTGCATCTGCTTGGACACTTGCTCCTAAGATTTGGTGCTGATTTTACCACTCGTGGTTTGCTGTTAAAAGCTGCAACATATCAGTCTCTTGAGTGTTCCACACATGGTTCAAATCCTCAAGAACCTTTTCTCTCTCTTCAGATGATTGTAGAGGGGGCCACTTACCTCCTAAATGTCATCATGTAATTATATAGTTTAAAAGATAAATAGATATTAACAAATAAGTAGTTGGAGCAGGTACAACCGCTCCAACCTATCTCATAATGTATAAATAATTACCAAAGATAATACAACAGTGGATTGGACGTCCCTTCCCAAAGTACTTGTCTTTGATGGCTGTGTATGAACTTAATGTATGCTTGAATGATGTTGAAAGCTTAGACTCAACATTGGCGCCGTTGCCTCCTCTATCCGGTCTGGGTGATAGCAGCAGCGGATGGAGGTGGTTGAACCTAAAGGAGAAGATGTCGTGAATATGAAAATCCTGCTTGTGCATTCGTGAATCTGAAAGGAGAAGCTTAAAGAAACTGCATGTGCGTTGCTGAAGAAATATTATGGGAGACAAGCTGGTCGCGTATTGATGCTCCTGCCAAAAGAAAGATATGATTTTATTATTATTACTTTTATTTATTTAACTGTTAGTTGCTTGAAATAAATTTTATAATGATGCATGAGTCGTGATCAATGTATAATGAGGATGGAATAGCTTGCAAGAAAGTTTGTTTGTGCATGGATAAAGAAATTCTATGTTGGAAGGTTGAAGTATCATTGTATTCAGCGTGTGAAGGATGGGTTTAGTCAGACAGCCAGTAAAGAGTATGCTACCTGCCAACTATTCATACTACGCAAGCAGATTTCATGATATATGAAAGATTGTGCCAATATTAAATGAATACAAAGGTGAGATCAGTCGGTGTGTCCTTAGCTTGTCGGCCCTGTCTGTTTAGTAGCTTTGCTGCAGATTAGCTACTTACCTACAAACATTGGAGGACACTCGAGCCGCGATACTGGTGGCTAAAGGTATTGGTCGACGTTCCCAACAACCAGGAGACTCAAGCAGTGTAGAAGCCTGTTGATACACTGACTGCAGATGATTCAGCAAACATATTGCAAAGAAGATGTATGACGAAGTTGCAGGAAACGCAATGTAATTCATCATTATTTACGATATCATCCAACGAAGTCGGTGACTCAAAGATGGCCAGAGATGATAAGTCAGAAAACACTTGTGCAGACGTTATTGATAGTCATGGCGGCCAAAGTAGTAGTACCAGAGAATATATGATGTTGTTGCCCCCATTGCTTCCAGAGCACGAAGAAAGAGCCACGCTCGTGCTGGACATGGACGAGACGATCCTCGCAGAGAATTTCGATCAAGATTCATGTCATGTAGACTTCGCCCTTCAACAGGAAGACACCGCAACGCACACTCTCATAACGAAGCGATATATAATTAAGCGTAGTGATTCAGCGGAATTTTGAGTAAATTGCAGAACATGGAGATAATAATTTGGAGGAGCTGAGGCGGCACGCGTTATTATTAGAGAATGTCCTCAATATTGTAGCAGGAAATGAATTCGAAGAAGCTGCCATGCTTGAATACGTGAAATCTTACAAAATTTCCGTCGTCAAATTTGTGGCAGCCGAGCTTTCCAACGCCCTCTTTGCCGACATTCCGTTATCATCCATTCTCGTCTCCTACATTGCGTTGCTCAGAGACTGCGGAGAACCAGAAGACCAAATAGAGAACATGCTCGACCTCTTTATAAACCCCGTCGCTCTCTGCAATTTGGGCAACGCTTACTTCGCATTGGGAGGCAACGCTGGCCTTGTTTGCTTCGTGGTCTGAATACTGGTGGCCGTGGCGGCGCGCAAGGTCGTAGTCTCGGCAGACCTTCATGCCGACCAGATTGTATTCGACGTGCTGGTGGAGTTCATCGCAAAGGCAGAAGAACAGGACGAAGATGTCGCCGGCGCCATATACACGTTGAGGGACTTCTGTGCAGTGTCGAAAAACAGGGAGTGTGCTGCTAGGCGAGGAGCGGTGGAGGCACTGGTGGGGTTGCTCATGCGAGGGCTCTAGGACGACGGTTACGGAGCCTGCGTTGCTCGCGAGGGTGTGCTCGGAGCGCTGCGGTTTCTATTGAATCACCCCGCCAGGCGTGCGGATTTCTCTTATGAGAGTCAGGGTGCACAGACCAACTAGACTACAACTAGAGAGCAGTTGACCAATCCATCTCATCGACCGACCCAGCTTGTCGGCTGATCACTTCTGTCGATCCTCCATCAGAATGGCGCCGCTCTTTTCTTCAAAGTTGTCTATCGACTCGTCGACTACCTGCACACTTTGTAATGTTATATTCCTATAAGCCCGTTGATATTTAATTTCCGTCGACCAGTCTTTAATTTCCGTTGACCAGTCTTCTTTAATTTCCGTCGACCAGTCTTCTTTTTTGTTAATTCTTATAAGAAGGAAAAGACTTTATGCTTATGTAAGAGTCAAGTTGAAACTTATGTTGGTTGTCATTCATGTCGGTTGAGTCAGTTCGATGGAAGAATGTCGGTCGATTTGTAAAAGCATGTTGGGTTGGTCCTGTCTTTAGTTTGGTCGATATTGTAGTTTTGGACAAAGATTTATGTTTGCAAAGTAAACACATGTAAATTAAATTGGTGTTTTGCCAACCATTGTGAGTTGACTTTAATGAGGAGGTTAAACGTGGGTCTTTCTTAAAGGCAGGCGATCTCCTCACTTATGTAATGAAGCCAGTATCTAGTCAACTATTATAAGTCTGAGTCATTCTAAAGTAGTCAATCATGATCAAGGCCATGCACATGAGTAGAAAACATACAATTTTGCAGGAAATTCAAACTCTCACGATAGAAGAAGATGACGACGACGGCATTCAAGCAAATATCATTCACCTACACAGCAAAGCGCTTCAATAAGACATGATGACAATGTACCCCTCATTATCAAAATGCTGAAACTGTTCCTAGGTTGTGACCTCGGAAAGCTAGAAGATAGAGAAATGACATAGAAAGTCGAGGAGCCAAAAGGTCCCGCATGCCTGAACCGATGGAGATGCCGGTCAGATGAGCCAGGATGAGGCTTTAAACCAAAATACCTAGTTGCGGAAGAATATGGTTTCCCGCCGTTGTGAGAGGATGAGACTTCGATGGACTGTTGTCATATTGAAGATGGAGGTTGAAGAGTAACCAGTCACAATAGAGCCTTGTACACGTGTGTTTTCCTATCGAGCTGGCGGCTGTTGCGGCTGAGTTACCTATGCAGATCGGTATGCATGGTTGATGCACAGTGAGGACTACTCCGCAGTAGCAGAGACCCAGGATGTTGATGTATATTTCTTTGTTTTCTTCGGGACGAAGAAACATTTTGTTTGTGGGGGAGATGTAGAGGGGGCCACTTACCTCCTAAATGTCATCATGTAATTATATAGTTTAAAAGATAAATAGATATTAACAAATAAGTAGTTGGAGCGGGTACAACCGCTCCAACCTATCTCATAATGTATAAATAATTACCAAAGATAATACAACAGTGGATTGGATGTCCCTTCCCAAAGTACTTGTCTTTGATGGCTGTGTATGAACTTAATGTATGCTTGAATGATGTTGAAAGCTTAGACTCAACAATGATTTCAACTACTCTACATGGGTCCAGTTTTTACCGTGCTGCTGTTTATATTTTTGATTCAGTTGAGTGCATTGTTCTTCTTCCAAAGTGGAATATTCCTCCAGACATATTCATTTATTTTGGATTCATAGGTTCACATGCACAGTCTCAGGATACTGCTACATAGAAGAACCAATTCTTGATTTACTGCTTAGTTTGAGGGGGGGTATTTTCCCCATGAGGTTTTCCCTGTTTCCTTGGTTATATTAAGTAGTTACTTTATTGTACAGGGTGACCTATGGCCTTTGTTTCCAAGGCCCTATAATTTTTATGCATCTATGTTTTCTAACTCTTCCTGAGTATAGCTTAAGGGGGGGTGTTGGAGACATTTACCATCATACACACCTTTTTGGTCAAATTGGCCTAGTTAAACCACTATCCTAAGTATAATTGACATTAATTGACATCAGTGGTGCATTAATTACCATCATCCAGTCACACCCACGCCTACCTACAATCAAGGAGGCTAACTGGAGCACTTCGGGGGTGATCTGAGTGATATTAATGCACCTAATTGCTAACTGGTGGTTACAATCAGTTCAACCAGTCAGTTAAGGTGCCTCCTCTCATTAAATATATTATTAAATGATTATTTAATGATTATTTATTATTATTTAATGATCTGGATTCAACAGGGCGCCTCCACCAACTTCTGATGATCAGTTCAACTTTAGTTAACCTCATCGGGGTTCATTGAAGTCATGGAGCACTAGCACTTGATGGTTGGCTTGCTATGACATGTGTTTGATCTCCTTCAGTTGAGATTTAGTCATTTATTGCACTCTGACTTCAGTTTCGGTTTGGTGAGTCAATTAGGGTTTTGGTCAAGTGGTTAACTAAGTGTGAATGAATAGCTAAGAATCAGTTAAGCTAGACTCACTCATTGATTTCAAATTGCCTCCTTAGGTATTTGAATTCTTCATGGATTCAAGCTTTTTCTTGACATTGGTATTGTAACTATTCATTTTTTATTGAATATACAGAGAGGAAACCATTCTGGTTTCGATTAACACCATTTCATGAATTTTTGTTGATTATTCTTTCATGAGATTGATTCTTAGTTCCTAGATCCTATGTAAGAATTAATAGAACATAACCTAAACTCGAGGATGGAGTCCTAAGGAGTAGGAGAAGGTTTAGATCAAGAAAGAGAAGGAAAACCGAAAGGGGCTGATGGAATCCTAGTTTGTTTAAAGGAAGTGAACATGAACTTCAGTCGTGTGAAGATGAAGGGTATTGCAATGAAGAGGAGGACTATAGACCGATCTCAGAGGAAACTAAAGATCCATATACTCTAATGAGACCTCAGGGTCAGAGCACAATTATATAGCACCTGCTATATCACCTGAGATAAGATCTAGAGTCTCATCCCTTGAAAGGACCTCGAACTCAGACAACACTAGTCTTGAAACTAGCGCACCTGAAGGTACACCTCAGTTGAACCCTGCCCCAGAGAACCTGAATGCCAACCTAATGGCCACGACAGATTCCTAGTTATGTACATTTAATGGGAATGGAACAGAAGACCCAGAACAACATTGGTTTCTTTGTGAAGCTGTCTGGATGGTACACTTAGTACATAATGCTGATATAAATAAGGGATAGTTATTACAACCTTAAGGGGTTGCACCCTAGATTGGTTCATGAAGTTTTGTGCTGTCCCAACCAGATCACCATAGAAGACCCTGAAGGAAATCCAAGCTACAATGATCTTAGAGTTCAAAAAACCCAAATCAGAGTCCTAGTGTATTACTGAGATCAAGGAGATTAAACAAGCTCTAGTAGAAACTGTGTGGGATTTTAACCAAAGATTCAAGATGCTGATGGCTAAAGTAAGCTTCCAAATGTCCAATGTATAGCATAAGGATTGGTTTATTTCCACCCTGCCACCACATATCCGAGGGCCGTTGATGCAGCAGAAGATTGAATCGCAAACAGAAGCATTGGAGCTAGCGATGAAACTAGAGGCCTCGCCTATTGCTGATGGTGGCGCCAGAATGGTCCAGATTCAGTCATAGATAGCCAAACTCACACTACAACTTCAATATATCAAGAAAGGAAAAGAAGGACAAGAGTACTTATGGTGCAAAAAATGTAGAACGAACGGACACACCAAGGATAATTGTCCGACCTTCATGAATTATGTTGCATCTGGTGCACCTATCCCATTAAATGGGAAAGGAATACCATGGTGTCATATATGCCAGTAAAGAGGTCACTGTGATGAGGAATGTGTGTATTTGCAAAAGGTTGTAAGTACCCTTGCAAACTTATTTTGTAAATTTTGTAGATCGGTAGGACATGATGAGAAAGACTGTAGAGCATACCAGCTCTTGAAAGAGAAAACTATTGATACATACTTGATGGAAAATGATGGGTTCTGTCAGGTTGAAAAGGGTACCAACCTGCACAATTCCTAGCTAATCAGTACCAACATCCGTATGCACTTCAGCAGCCATACATGCAGCAAAACCCCTATCTGCAAAACTACTAGCAGAACCAATACCCACAGCAACAATTATACCCTCAGGGAAGGGGTGGCAGAAAATTTAGGTGGACGAGGTGGTAGAGGAGGATTTGGTAGGGGGAGAGGTCTAGTTACATGCTATAACTGTGGACAAGTAGGTCACTTTGCCAAAGATTTCTTGGAGCCTGCAAGGACATGCTCATATTGTAAAGGGCAGGACCATAATGTTGAGAAATTCCCTCAGTTGATCGCAAAATCGCAAGCAAGAACTGTTTCCACACCCAACCCCTTACTAAACCTAAACCCAAATGAAAATGTGAATGTTTAGATGATCGTGGCTGAGCTGCGAGACCTAAACATTGTTTCCATAACAAGAGAAGGTGTGACCACTGGAGTAGAGCACGCGAACCCACAAGAACAAACCCAGCCGCATGTGAGGTTAGCGGTGCAGAAAAAAGAATCACCGACTGGCCCAAAGTAGAAGGAAGTATTCTAGGATGTGCAATCAGACTTCATAATTCCTAAGGTACCATCAACTTCAGCAAAAGTTAAGGACATGCCAGAACAATTCGAACATCTATTACAGAAGAAAGCTTCCACTGAGGTTAGTAAGCTGAGGCCTATTCTATCAAGTTGTTTGATGCTAATCCAATATAAAGATGCTATTGCATAGTTACAAGCAATAATAGATGAGATCCCTATAGTACCACACTTTGAGAAGAAGATTAACCAAGTGCGACGAAAATGTAAGACTGGCCACGAATTGAGAATGAATGCGCAGATAGGTGATTATGACATGGACTATATCATCTTGGATCTGGGGTAGGATGTCAATATCCTAACATGCCAGACTTGAGAAATCATGGGTAAGCTACACTTAGACTAGTCTCCTATCCAGCTACGTCTTGCCAATCAGGCGAAGGTACTACCCATTGAACGATTAAGCAATGTCATCGTCGATGTTGAGGGATTGCGTGCATATGCAGACTTTGAGGTCATCAAAATTGTAGATGACACAAATCCTTACCCTACACTACTAGGGATAGATTGGCCTATAGATAATCAAACAATTATAAATTTTAAGAAAAGGATCCTCTCCTTTGAAGATGAGGAAATGAGAGTAGTATCGCCCATTGATCCATTTGAGGGGCAAATATATGTTGAACCTGTTTATAATGAGGGGCACGTTGACTATCTTGATCAAATATACAATGTTACAACTATGCACGAAGATCATATCATTCCAACGTCAGAAGGGAACCTAACCTAGAAGTGCACAAGTTCATGTACATATGATTCAGGGGAGGCTTTAGAGAATTGGCAAAAAAAGGTTACATGAAGTCTCCATGAGAAGGTGTGCAAGAGTCACAAGGTCTGTGCAATGAGTGGAGATTGAGTTAAAGGAGTTACCTAGCTACGAGAGTTTCATCTACGCTTTGGATATGGTGACCAAGACCTGTGATAAATCTGAGCAGCTATGACAAGGAACCTAGCAGGTCACGCATACAGTTCTAAAGATTGACAAACACCCTATAATTCATAATACAATCCAGCAATATAAGGAGAGTATAGTTGAGAAGATCAATGATGCTAATGCTCACCTACATAGCGCAGCTACTTAGAAAGACAAACTACCTAGGGACGTAGAAGATAGCCCGACTAACTCCAGCAGGCCAAAAACAATGGAACTAAGCAAAGATCGCAGAGTAATCCCAAAGCACTCACAGGATGAAGTAGTTGTACAAATCACAGAACTCACGAAGCAATATCAGACCCTCTTCCCTCTAAACAACACAGCAAGAAAGGGAATGGTGGAAGACTTAGAGAGGATGAAGATACCTTTGCGATTGCAAACTAAACCAACTCAACAACAGCTTCCGGCATGACATTGTCAATATATCAGGGTGAAGCCATCCACAGAAGTAAGACTTATCCTACACTATGATAGTAGAGCCTTCGTGCACCCATGCAAACTAAAGGCAATTTGGCTACAGCCATATACCATCGCACCAACTATGGGTATGAGCACAGCGCAACTTCAGAAAAGTCGATGGTACCCATGTCGAGAGTTCGGTAAATGGAAGTTTCCTGAAACCTTACTTCGACACGTAAAAAAAAATGGCCAAAAGATGTAAACTCTTCTATTGCAAGATTGCGACAGAACCAACAGAAAGCACAAGCAATAAACCGCCCAATGGTCACATCACCACATATACCCAAGCGAGAAACCTAAAGTGTGCAAGTGGTAAGACATCTAGGCACTAAAGAAGGAAAAAAGCAGGAATGACAAGATGGCTAGCATTAACCACCAGATCCATACCAAAGATCTGTACGACTGGGTCACTTGCATGGCATTAAATCAACCCAATACGAGGATCAAGGTGGCACACTGTTAGCTCTCAACAATCGTCGTAGCACTAATTTCCATTACTGGTTTGACAAGTACAGCCCGAAAGGTCAGCTACAGAAATTAATGGAGGAAGCATTGGAAAAGTCAACCTGCAAGCATGATTAGAACTTAAGATACTGTCAAATAAATGATTGAATGCCATTGTATGCTATCTAAATATTCGTTTCTCCATCAAGACAGTTTTCTGTTATGCACTAAGAGCACCAGAGCCGAGCTATTGTAGACCTGCATCCTGTCACTTGTTTTCCATCCCGTTCAAACCCATGGTAATTAACATTCCCAGTGAAAGTGAGGCTTCAGATGCCACTCTCATCTTCGGCTGCCTAATTGATGATGAAGTGGAAATACAGTCAGCTGCAATCCCACAGCTGCAGCAGTCACCAGAGACCTATGCAATGGAAAGAACCAAAAAGAAAAAAACAATTTCGACCTCAGGTTCGCGTCCCGTGCCACAGTCTAGGAAATACCAGTTATTCCAAGCAAGTCATCTACATGACCGTAGCCGAGACAAAAGAAATGTAAAGTTCCAGACACTCCAGGTGAGCGCAAAAAGATGCCTACTGCTGACCAGGGAAGTGATGATGAAGATGAAGAACTGCTACCATGGGAAGATCCACAGAGAAAACGAGCCGACCCGAACTTTCCAGCTTACATTAGACCAAGAAGACTTGGTGCAGTGCATGCAGATCTCCTAGCGAAACCAGTGACCACTTTGATAGCACCAAGGATCCCTATCGACATACCTATACTAAAGGACATCCTCCCCATGTTAGCTATTTTGAAACTCCAGGGCTATGACACTCGGCAGCAGGAGGGATTATAGATAACAGATTGCATGGATATAATACAAACTGTTGACCCTGTTGTCAAGATAATCAAACCACAGAAGTGGGCTGAAGAACTAGCCACTTCAGGTCTCACAAATATGCTATTCATGCCCCATTTTGGCCATAGTGTATAGCCCAGTACGTATGTAAAGCAGTTGTTGGTATGTGTTCATAGAGGATACTTATGGCTGGATCAGCCATATCCAATTACTGTTGAACTAATAGCGAGAATTACAAGGCTTCCAAGCGAAGGAAAAGACCCTCTTCCTTACCTTGCTAAGCATAAAAATCAGGACATTAAGTGGAAGCACAACCTTCAGCGCACAGGACGGGGATACTTAATTGAGCCCATCTAGGACAAAAGTGTTTGGGTTGCTGCAAAATTATTATCTTGTAAAATATTTCATAAAATGGTACTGACGCAATGTTCTGCAGGAGTAATAGAAATTGTAGATTTATGTGCATAGCGACAGAAATTCAACTGGTCGTGGTACTTGCTCACCACCCTATTTGAAGATGTGATGCCAGTGCAACAAAAGGAAGGTCATAAATTCTACTATTCCTGGCTGTTAATTTTGATCTCCTTCACTATCTGGGATGACCCCTTGGACTATGTGCATATGAACGTCCAGGTATCTTGTTTGGGGGGGAAATATCAGAATTTATGGCAAGACAAGACCAACACCAAGCATCAACAGGATAGAAATGTGGTATTCTTCTTGCACGCAAAGGCACTGCGCCAAGTTGTTCGACAAACCTATATGATCCGCACCGCAACTGTGCAAAGGTGTGCTTATTTTGTCAAATTTGAAGCTGATATGCACCAAATAAATCTATTTCCTGTCAAAGTTCCACCTCGGCATATACATCAAGCCAGGTTCATAGTAACTGACAAGGATGTGGATGCAATTGTCAATATCTGGCCAGAGGAATGATGCAGCCCACTTGCAAAACCACTTTCTGAAGAGTAGATTGTAGAAGAACCACCAATTCACCAAGTTCATGGTGAAGAGTAAGAAGGTGACGATAGCTAAGAGGACCCATCGCAAGAAAACTTGGAAGATGATGATGATACCGAGGACTCATCCCACCATCCTTCTGCGAAGCCACATGCTGAAGAGGGGATGCAGACCCGTATATAGCCCAAGGAATTCCAATCATCATGGAAGAAGTAGAAGGCAGATAGAACAACAAACACCAATACCTTAACAGAGGATGAGTTGCAAGAACTTGCCAGCACTGTAGAGAAATTTTCGCAAGATAACATTGGTGACATAAGGTCCCAACAAGAGAGCATCACTGCCAAGGTCCAGACCCACCTCAATCAGTTAATAGTAGCTATCAATGAGGTCAATCACACGGTGGACACCAAAGTATATCGCATTGATCCTAACATTCCACTGCTAACAACGTCGTGGGAACCACCAATCAAGGTACTCATTTAGACACAAGCACTCGACATAAAAGAAGAGACAATTGTAGATACTGATAATAGCACCACTGATATAGACTTCTCTAAGTTTCTCTTGGATGATATCCATGTTATCCAACAGGAAATTGTAGCAGAATTCCGCCTAAGGAAAAACGATGTTGCTCATCAAGAAGCAAAGCAAAAAAAGAAGGCCAAACTGTGCAAGAGCCTCTTGCAAGGAAAGGAGCAAGAGCTGCTAGAGCGCACCAACTCCTTGATCGAGAAGGAACAGGAAATATTAGCCCGTGAGAAAAGCCATCTCATGTTGGCAGATTCCATTAAGAATGTCATCACAACATTCCCACCGGAGGTTGGGCAGGCCGATGAAGACTTCTTGGCTAAAGTGGCTAGGCTTGCCAAGATCGCGCAAGATCTTTAGCACCAAGTAGAAGATCTGCAAACCTGGTAGATACCAAGCACAACCCCAAAGGTGCTGGCAGAATGAAAAGCAACAGTGTCTGAAGTTGCCACCAAACTTAAAGGTGAAGAAGCAATATGTACAAAGGCCGTAGACAATGTTGCGACCATTTGGGAAACATTGCTTGAGGATGGCGCAACTGAGAAAATAAGGTAGCACATTCACAAGGAAAACGAGTGCATCACTACTACGAAGGTGGACATGCGGAAACTGCCACTCCAACAAAAGGTCCTTAAGCATGCAGAGATCAAAAATATCCAACAGGAAGTCCAGACCCTTCGTGAGAAGGAGAAGGCTAGGAAAGCCAAGGTTGAGGAATTCCAGATGGAGGCAGAAAATCTCACAGACCATATTCAACCGATGCAGCAAAAGCTTCAAGGAATATTCGAGTCAATAGAGAAATACTTCTTGGAGCATGTACAGTCCGACCAAGTGGAGCAATTGGCCACATAAGCGGAGGAAGATGCGGTTGAAGTTGCGAAGATAGAATCCCTGGTGTAAGCATTCCAAGTTGTAGAGGCCTGGAAATTCACAGGAAACAACAGCAAGGGATTCTCCCCAATCAACATTCCCAACTAGCCCGTGACTATTTGGTATAGGGAATCCATCCGGTTTGTGGTCCGGCTACCCTAGGTCAAAGTAACAAAAACAATGGATTTACAGGTTGCAGCCCGGTCCACCGTGTATTTTTGTATTTTTGGTTTAAGTATGATATACATATGCCTAATTAACCATGCAGGGTGATAAGGATGCGAGGAGCAATTCACAACGTGATGCGCAGGTTCTTACCTCTCGTCTTAGCACTCACAAGCGTCTCAATCACATATGCAATAATGAAATAAAACTAGCTATCTGTCTATCTATCCTCGGGGAGCAAACTGTAACTTAATTATGAGTAATGTGTATTGTGCATGCATTATAAAGAGAAATTACAGGTAGCTGATGTTTCTTTCTACAACACATGAACGATTAAAGATATTTCAACAATCAGATAGCCAATTGTTTTATGAACAGCATACATTACTCATGGTGGTAATTCCACAAAATAAACCAGAAATCATTTAAACAAGAACATAGGTTCTAAGAGTTAGAACGATCTCACGGTTAATGGACAAAAGCTGGAAAAACAAAATAGTTCATCTTTCCACCATCCACAGCATAACATTTGAAAGTGCCACCAATATTTCTCCAACAGGAAAACAATTACTCTTTATTGCAAAAAAAAAGTAGTTCTTCTTACAATATCGCTTTTCATGTCTAACTGGGAAAAATCCCTTTTTCCCTCTTAGTCTATTACATTTATACAAAAAGGGTGAAACTATTGGGCTGCCCAAAAGTACCTTTTGGGCTTCCCAACTCCTCACCTCCCAACATTTCATCTTCCTCGAATATTTACAAAATCGTTACATATTGCAAAAAGTGACTAATCTTTTATGAGGAGGGCCCCACTTGGGCATCCAAAAATTTCTTCCATGCCACGGCTTCAGAGGCAATGCCTTCAAATGCACAAGGTTCTAAAAACTAAATGTTGATCTCAAACTTCGCAGCTTGATTCTTTATAGCCTCAATTCTTGCTGCACTTAATCGAAGCTAGTCCTCCAAAAGCTGCACACTAATGGCTAAATGATATACTTCACTTCTCAAGATCTGATCATCCAGGGCTTTGATATGTTGTACTTTCGCTTCCTCCTCCTGATATCTCTTTTGCAACATCTCCACAAATGCATTATGGTTTGGGAAAACATCAAGCCTCTATTCAGCCTCTATTTGGCACTGATTGTAGGTAACAAGGAGCCTCCTGAAAAACTCTGCGCATGCTCCTTTTGTCTTTTTAACAGCTTTTTTGAAATCCTCTGCGGTATTTATAGAAAATTCTATTAAGTCATAATCCTGCTTGAGGGCCTGTTGATCCTTTGATGGTAGTTCTACTGGAGTTTCTTCATTGCTTTCCAACCTTGCCATTCTACCAGTCAGGACTTCAAGGACGTCCTGAGATCTATCAACGAAATACGAGGAGGTCTCCAGGATTTCCTCCAATCGGCTATCTACTTGCAGCACCTTGCACCTCTCTCCTTCTATAGCATTCTGTAGCTGCAGCATATTATCCTTCTGGTCCAAGACATGCTCTTTGAATGGTTGGAGGTTAACCTGCTACTCCCTTGCTTCCTCCAGATCAGTTGTTAGAGAATAAATCTTCTCTTGATGTTTCTTTTCTTGTTCTTGGGTGTGCATCTCACTAGCCTCCAAGATGATCTTCTGCTCCTCTTCTAGCTCTTCCACCTTTCCTAGCAGCCATTCCTTCTCCATCTTTATCTCTTGATATTCTTTCTACACTTTCTCCAAGCACCCCTACGTAGTTTCCCTAACTTGTCTCTCTACTTGGAGGAGCCGCAGTTCATTCTTTGAGGCTCTCATCTCTTCTTTCATGTCCTCATACTTTCTCTTATGCCTATTTATTTCTTCTCTTTCTTTTCTCAAGGTGTCTTTCAATTGAGCAGAGGACTTCTTGGAGAGCTCCAAGTCTGTCATGATCTTGTCCACATTATCCTCCGAAGCTTGGATTAATTCAGCTCCTGCTCTGATGGTGAATCTTGGGTCTCGATCTGTTCCCAACACAATGGACATATCCATTATCATTTTACCAGGAAGACCTCCTGTTTCAACCTTCCTCTCTATTCTCTTTACTATCCTCTTTGTCTCCCTATCATAGTAAACAGTGTTGAAATCAGGGATTTCTTCACCCACCTTCTGTACAAAGGGGACCAGCTTGAGTGTGGGGACCATGAGTGTGCTGGTAGCAGGTACTTGTGGGTCCTGAACCTCAAGGTTCTCCACGTCCTGGGTCTGCCCTCCAGCTATGTCAGAAGCTGACTGCTCTGTCTGTGTCAGCTTTAGCCTTTCTGCTTCTTGCTTTTGGAGCTCCTCATCAAGCTTCTTTTTCTTTTCTTCTTCTTCTTTCCTTGCATCTTCTTCAACTTTTTTAGCTGCCTCTTGAACAGATTTTCTTTTCTCTTCTTCTTCTGTGTGCAGCCACTCTGTAGCTTCTTGTGCCAGCCTTTGGGCTTCCTCATTTCTTCTCTTGGCTTCTTCCTCAGCTTTTTCTTGTTCCTCTCCCTTCCCACCTTTGGTGGTGATCTTCTTCTTGAACCTTCTTCTCAAAGCTGTTAGATTCAACACACTGCGGAAGACAGATTCTTCCCTATCCCAATGGTGGGTGTACTCAAAATGTACATTGTTGTCTTTGCAATGCTCACCTACTTTCCTGCGGGAGTCATTTCTATGGAAAGGCATCTCGCCAAAATGAAACCTTTCCAACTCTTCTACAAATTCATCAATTTTCTTCACCCTAGTGAACCTGTAACTTCCTAACTTGAAGGGCAAATGAGGATAAGCAGTCTTCTTGTGCTCGAACATAAAGCTCCCTATTCCATCCAAGAAGACTTTCCTGACTTCCTCCTTGTGAATGATGTAGTCAGTGGCGTACTTGGGTAGCAGGGAGGGTGCTCTTGAACATCCAAACATCCTGAAGTAGAGGCCATCTTCCATCAAATAATAATCTGCATACTCCTCCATTACTTCCAGTGCCTCCTCTGACATACAATCACACTCCTTCAGGAAAATGAGTGTGTATAAGGGCATGATGAAGTGTTCAAATACTTCTCGATAATGACTGTGCTGCTGGTGTGCCCACAATGGTTTATAGGCAGAATAGACAGGCATTCTTTCCCTGTCCCAGATGCACCTGAGACCGGGGAAAGGCTGATTGCACAATATACATTCTACAAGTATGGAACTCATATAGAATTCCGATCTCTTTTGGGCCACTCCTCCCAAAGCCACGGCCATGCAAGCTAAAAGACTATTTGATACAATGCTGGCCTAGTTGAAAATTGTCCCTTGGGTTGCGACAAAAAAAATGATGGGCATCCATTACAGTTTGAAGAGCCTGCCATGGGCTCTCCCAAAAATCCTATTAAGCATTAAAGCTATGAACCTATATGGGGTTCTTAAGCTTGTTGTATCATAATCACCCGTTGGCCTGGTTCTGAAATGTTTTCCGGGTAACAACATTCTTTTCATAGTTTCAACAAGGTCCATTCTAACGTTGTTCAGCCAATCATCAGATAAAAACACTTGTGCTTCTGGCAGGTGATAGGCCAGAGCTACATATCCGGGGCTGTAAGCAGCATAGCCCTGTTTTTAAACATTCTCCAGGATCATTGATTTTACATTTTCCCGGGGCAGAATCCAACCAATTACTTTAGAGCATGGGAACAGCTCTATCATGGTGGCAATATTCATCAGTGAAGATCTCTCTATGTTGGCATATATGGATTCTTCTTCCAAGCCCATATCAAGAACTTCTCTGCACGTGATCAGCCTGTAAATCTCCCCCCACTGGTATTCAGGTTCGACACCAGATATACACTTAGTGTCTTCGTATATGTATTTTGTTTTGGTGACAACTTCCACTTCTAGCTCCTCCTCGACCACATGGGCCTTCTTCTTTTGCCTCTTTGACATTGTGGACTCTCCCTGCCATAAAATTGTAACATTAAGCCATTTTCGGCTGAGTGACAAACTTGGAGACAACAATGTGCAGTGCTTAACTTCATCAATGTTCAGCATGATGGAAAATAGTTGTATGCAGTAAAAATGTGCAAGCTAACACTGCTTTCCACTACCAAACAATTCTAACAATAAAATCGGGCAGGAAAAACATCTACATTAACATGAAGAAAAATTCAGCTCTCTACGGGTGCCATTATCATTGCGCTGTGCGGGATAGACAGAGGAATCTACGCAATATTTCAATGGTGCTTTAACAAAACCATGCCCACACAATTTATGGTTAACCAACTAAACACAGTGACATATCCCCTCCACCAGCTTGGGCTCAAAAAAAAACCAACTATGCGTAGAACGGCGCGGCGAAACGCGACTACGGTTCAAGAGCATGAAAACAAAAGGGAAGAGGGAAACCAATTCAAGTGCCACAGGGAGGCCATGAAAACCTTCCCTTGCAAAAACATCATTATACTGGACAGTTTGGTGTAGACATTGTAACAGCCATCTGCACCAAACCCCCATTACTACGCGCAGGGTCAAAAAAATATAAGAGCTGTGGAAGGAAACTATTCTATGGGCCAAACACACGCCCACAAAATACATGTAGCTACAGGGTGAAGAAAAATGAAACAACCACAACAAAACCTAATCCGATCAAAAACCTCATCAAATGCTCAAACGGGACGGGGTAATGCAATAGAAGCCTACCTGGCACTGCTGCGTAATCGATGGGAAGAAACACGGTCAAGCTCCCACAGTTGTGCCACCTGGATGCGGGTACACCGACAGTGGGGTCTGAACAAGCTCGAGAGCACGACAACGCACGAGAGTGACAACGAGCAACAGTCCAAAATTGAATAATAGAAAATAAAATAATCCAAATGACCCCAACCCCATATATATATATGGTCATCACACGCGGTGGGGAAAAGTATCGGATGGGGGAGAGTTTTGGATCGAAAGTCGACAACGTATTTCTTTCCGCAATGGCGGAAGGCCAAACCATAAATCCATCCACGGGGATAACCGAGAGACACACAATAACATGCGTCAGAGCTTAAAAACATCGGAGCGAAAGCGGATTGGGAGCCGCAACGGTGGATATATAAAGGACAAGTCATTCTGCCGTAGGAAAATTCTTTATCGGAAGAGAAATGACTAAGAGATCAGCAAGATTAGTGTTTCTTTCATCCGTAACAGTGAAAACATAAAAGACGTGACCTTCCGCAACTTCGGGGCTTTAAAACGATTAGACAACCAGAACGATAAATCTTTCCACAGCCGCAACGGCGGAAGCCCAAGGCTTACGGGACTGATGAAAATAACACGGTGGGGTTGAAAAACCAAAGCGGCAATCGGGGAAGTTAGCAGTTCATCGTCCACAACTGCGGAGGAGGTATCAATAAAATTTTCGATGTGAAAACTGAAACCCAGCCGATTAAGCCAACCGCGTCGGAGAAAATTAACGAGGCCAAAACCGATTATCTATCCCCAACGGAGGGGGGAAAAGGCAAATACATTTCCAATTCAAACAAGCTGAGAATGAATTTAAAAGTAGCGATAAAGTTCAAACAAACAGTGGATTGTTTCAAGCGTTATAGGAAGAATCAAAACAAGTGGTAGATCAATCCAAGTATAAGAAAAAGTCTTTCTCAAAAAATCATTAGACCAAATTAAATAAGAAAATCGAACTAATCTAAGCAAAAGGAGGGTCCCGAATTTTTTTGGAATTTTGGGAAATTGTTGCAGCCGCAACAATTGGCGACTACTTGGTGAACCCTAGATTTCTGAATTAACTCCTTCCCAATAAAAGACTATCTAGCTCAAAATTGAAATCTTCTAGATGTTTTTATTCCTAAGTTGGTCAACTCATACATTTAACTCATTGAGAAATAGTTGATTGGGGAAAAGGTAACATCAGAAATATTTGCAAGTCTGAATAACTCTTTTGAGGCCAAATCAGTGAGATTTATTTTACCCCTGTCCTTGGGTAGTTTCCGGCTTGGACACCACAGGATTGTAATAGATAGTAAACAGCATTATCCTTTTATTCCTCAATCCCATGCCAACTGCACTTTTGTTCCCTTTTGAACTTTAGTTCTTGTGAGTCCTCCATTTTCCTTTCTTTCTGAATTTTATTCAGGCTCCTCTATCCATAGTGTCCTTTTGTGTGAGAGAAGAATTGACTTTTCATCTCATGGACGGAGAGGAACTTTTGGCAATTTGAGATTCATGCTTTTGATACTTTGCTTTGATATGTATTGTTTCTTTAAGGAGTTTTGACTCTTGATAGCTTTTAGCTTTTCTGAAATTATGGCATGGGATCATTTATATATGATATACCGTTTACCCTTCTTCCTTTCCATGGGTCTTTTGCTGTCACCCCCTTGGAAATTTAAGATGTGACATGAATGGAGCCTCGAAATAGTATTCCAGACCTCTTTTACTTCTGAGTTATTTACAGGGGTTAAGTAAGACTTCAATAAATGCATGGCTAGTTAGGAACACTGCTACTAGAAGACATTCTATACTCTAAAAGCACAGTCTTTTGCTCAAGATTTCAGTTAATCAAGAACCCTGATGTTTCCATTGCAACCAAAAGTTTGCCTCTTTATTCAAAACCAAGCATTAAACTTAAAAGGAAAAATAGCATCCAAGCAGTAAATCAAAAGAAAACAGCCTCAAATAAAAGAAAAAGCATCAAGCATTAAAGAAAACAACCTCAATTTATTTATGTACAAAGCAAAAGAAAAGAAAAGAAAATGTGTGCCCACCCTTAAAAATATTCAATCAAACGAGTTAGAGGGCCAGGCTATGGTGACTGTCAAAAATCTATCCATGGTCTAAGTGTACCATTTTTGAAATTGAGACCATATCTACTAGTCTACATTCATCTTTATCAGCCTGAGGAAGTTGAAGGAGCTCAGACTAATTGTCAATCTTATAACTGGCCTTTCTTTCTGTATGATGTCTTAGCTTAAGCTCAGTTAGATAATTTCCCAGGATAGAGTTGCCAGGTTCACTACTTTCTCCCAGCTTAGTGACAGTGTGCTTCATGTAGCGTTCTCTCAAAATTTTAATCCGATTAGGGGTACCCTTAAGAGGAAACCATAAATGAGACTAGTCTAAAGCAAAATAACCTTTTAATCTAGCATACCAATCTCGATTGAGAATAAGCCCATATCCACCTGGTATGTCAACCACCATAATGTCAATAAATTGGCATATTTTGTTATTTGTAGAAAAACGAATGAGGACATTTTTCATTTCTCCCCCTACTTTGACTCCTGTGTTATCTAATTGCATTACTTCCTAGGCTATGGACTCTGGCTGTCCATTAATCTTTTTGCAAACCTCCAGTGGTATAACATTCACCGCTGATCCAAAATATACCAAGCAATTATGCACATTATGATTCAACATTTCTAGGGTCAAAATAAAAGGCAGGGTTTCAGCTTTTTCTTCCCAACCTGGTTCTATGTCTTCTTCTCCTAGTTGGTTTTGAGTGGGTATATCCTCTTTAAGCTCCTCAATTTCTTCATTGTTTCCTTGATCAACACCTTCCTGTTCTTCCACAAGTTCAATAGGCTCATTGATTGGCTCGGTTTCCTGGTTGACAGTGGTGACTTTAGGTGTTTTATCTTTAATATTTACATCGACCTGTCTCTTGAAATTCTCCTACAATTTTTTAATCTTTGAAATTATTGTACTATCTTTAATTTCTAGTTCTGTACCTTTTGTTGATGTTGGTGTGTATTCAGATTTAAGAGCATTCTCTTCTGTGTTGAAAAGCGAGCTACCATTCCATAAGAACATGGTATAATCATCTTGTTTCTCTATGGTCTGGTTTTTCTCTTCTTCCTTACCACTGTCCTTAGTCAATTTAGATTCCAACAACTTATTCATCGCCAATGTCATCGAGTTTAACCATTGAGGACACTTCTTTTTAGAATGAGGTTGTTAGTGAAAAGTGCAGAAATTATCACCCCCTACTTCTGTTATGTTTATTGATGGTAAATTTGGTGGAGGTATTTTCCATTGGTTGCTATCCTCTCTTTTTTGGTAGTAGGGTTTGTAAGTTTTCTGAGCTTCCCTCCCTTTCTCCAGATCTATTATTCTGTTGGATAGATTCTGCATCATTTTCAGCATTCCCTGATAATCATGTGATTGTTCTTCTTTCAGTTTAGACAGCAATAATGTTCCTCTCTCGATGGTCTTTTCTCTCAGTTGATTAGGATAGTCTTCTATACTTTCCTTTCCAACCTCTACCCTTTTTTCTTCTTCATAAGTCTCTACCAACGTGGGTCGTGCTTTCATTTTGGCAAACATAGCTAATTCAGGACCCAAGGTAGAGGTGAAATATTCAATTAAGACCTTGTCAGAGGGTCTGTCAGCTTCAGAAAAGTTCTTTAGGTATGTTGAAAATCTTTGAGTGAAAGTATGTACCTTCTCATTCTTCTCTTTTCTTAACAAACCAAGACCTTTCATCAGTGAGGGATGTGTCTTTTGGGTTGAGTACTTACTTCTGAAAGTCCTTTTGAAAGTGTCCCAATCAGGAATGGAATTTGCAGGAAAACTGAAATACCAGGACTCTGCTACTCCCTTAAGGGTGTGAGGGAACAATCTATAGACAACATCTTCGTACTCCCCAACCCTTAACCCTTCTACTGCTAAATAGAAACTCTGCAAGTGATCATCTACAGCAGTCTTTTCATCAGGATCAAACTTAGGCAGCAGCGTATCAAAAGCTTGAGGTAGGTTATGCAAGGGAGGTGTGAGGTTCAAAGGTGACCTAGCTCTCCAAGCCAGCAGTGGATTGGGTTGATTCACATTTACACTAGCCATGAGCAAGGTGAACGAAACAGACTCTGAGAAAAGAGCAATGTAAGGTGAAAATGGACTTTCTTACTTCAAAGGTAGAACCAAACTCTGTGAGGGCTTGGGTCAGGTCAAATACTTTCAAATATCTACTGGTAAGGTAATCTTGGGAAAATAAGTTTCCACGGCCAGCCATGCACTGGCAGCCCTCCTTCTAGCGCCAGAACTGTTGAGGTCTGGAAATTCGCAGGCAACAACAGCAAGGGATTCTCCCCAGTCAACGTTCCCAACTAGCCCGTGACTATTTGGTATAGAGAATCCCTCCGATTTGTGGTCTGGCTACTGTAGGTCAAAGTAACAAAAACAAAGGTTTTACAAGTTGCGGCCCGGTCCACCGTGTATTTTTGTATTTTTGGTTTAAGTATGATATGCATATGCCTAATTAACCATGCAGGGTGATAAGGATGCGAGGAGCAATTCACAACGTGATGTGCAGGTTCTTACCTCTCGTCTTAGCACTCACAAGCATCTCAATCACATATACAATAATGAAATAAAACTAGCTATCTATCTATCTATCCCCGGGGAGCAAACTGTAACTTAATTATGAGTAATGTGTATTGTGCATGCATTATAAAGAGAAATTACAGGTAGCTGATGTTTCTTTCTACAACACATGAACGATTAAAGATATTTCAACAATCAGATAGCCAATTGTTTTATGAACATCATACATTACTCATGGTGGTAATTCCACAAAATAAACCAGAAATCATTTAAATAAGAACATAGGTTCTAAGAGTTAGAACGATCTCACGGTTAATGGACAAAAGTTGGAAAAACAAAATAGTTCATCTTTCCACCATCCACGGCATAACATTTGAAAGTGCCACCAATATTTCTCCAACAGGCAAACAATTACTCTTTATTGCAAAAAAAAAGTAGTTCTTCTTACAATATCGCTTTTCATGTCTAACTGGGAAAAAGCCCTTTTTCCCTCTTAGTCTATTACATTTATACAAAAAGGGTGAAACTGTTGGGCTGCCCAAAAGTACATTTTGGGCTTCCCAACTCCTCACCTCCCAACATTTCATCTTCCTCGAATATTTACAAAATCGTTACATATTGCAAAAAGTGACTAATCTTTTATGAGGACGGCCCCACTTGGGCATCCAAAAATTTCTTCCATGCCACGGATTCAGAGGCAATGCCTTCAAATGCACAAGGTTCTAAAAACTAAATGTTGACCTCAAACTTCGTAGCTTGATTCTTTATAGCCTCAATTCTGGCTGCACTTAACCAAATCTGGTCCTCCAAAAGCTGCACACTAACAACTGAATGGTCTACTTCACTTCACAAGATCTGATCATCCAGGGCTTTGAGATGTTGTACTTTCACTTCCTCCTCCTGATATCTCTTTTGCAACATCTCCACAAATGCATTATGGTCTGGGAAAACATCAAGCCTCTGTTCGGCCTCTGTTTGGCACCGATTGTAGGTAACAAGGAGCCTCCTGAAAAACTCTGCGCATGCTCCTTTCGTCTTTTTAACAGCTTTTTTGAAATCCTATGCGGTATTTATATCAAATTGTAGTAAGTCATAATCCCGCTTGAGGGCCTGTCGATCCTTTGATGGCAGTTCTACTGTAGTTTCTTCATTGCTTTCCAGCCTTGCCATTCTACTAGTCAGGACTTCAAGGACGTCCTGAGATCTATCAACGAAATAAGAGGAGGTCTCCAGGATTTCCTCCAATCGGCTATCTACCTGCAGCACCTTGTACCTCTCTCCTTATATAGCAGTCTGTAGCTGCAACTTCTTAGCCTTCTGGGCCAAGACATGCTCTTTGAATGGTTGGAGGTTAACCTGCTGCTCCCTTGCTTCCTCCAGAGCAGTTGTTAGAGAAGAAATCTGCTCTTGATGTTTCTTTTCCTGTTCGTGGGTATGTATTTCACTGGCCTCCAAGATGATCTTTTGCTGCTCTTCTAGCTCTTCCACCTTTCCCAGCAGCCTTTGCTTCTCCATATTTAGCTCCTGATATTCTTTCTGCACTTTCTCCAGACACTCCTGCATAGTTTCCCTAACTTGTCTCTCTACTTGGAGGAGTTGCAATTCATTCTTTGAGGCTCTCATCTCTTCTTTCATGTCCTCATACTTTCTTTTCCGCCTATTTCTTTCTTCTCTTTCTTTTCTCAAGGTGTCTTTCAATTGAGTAGAGGACTTCTTAGAGAGCTCCAAGTCTGTCATGATCTTGTCCACATTATACTCCAAATCTTGGATTAATGCAGCTCCTGCTCTGATTGTGAATCTTGGGTCTCAGTATGTTCCCAACACAGCAGGCATATCCGTTATCATTTTACTAGGCAGACCTCCTATTTCAACCTTCCTCTCTATTCTCTTTACTATCCTCTTTGTCTCCCTATCATAGTAAACAGTGTTTAAATCAGGGATTTCTTCACCCACCTTCTGTACAAATGGGACCAGCTTAAGTGTGGGGACCATGGGTGTGTTGGCAGCAGGTACTTGTGGGTCCTGAACCTCAGGGTTCTCCATGTCCTGGGTCTGCCCTCCAGCTATGTCAGAAGCTGACTGCTCTGTCTGTGTCAGCTTTAGCCGTTCTGCTTCTTGCTTTTGGAGCTCCTCATCAAGCTTCTTTTTTCTTTTCTTCTTCTTCTCTCCTTGCATCTTCTTCAGCTTTTATAGCTGCCTCTTGCATAGATTTTATTTTCTCTTCTTCTTCTGTGTGCAGCCACCCTGCAGCTTCTTGTGCCAGCCTTTGGGCTTCCTCATTTCTTCTCTTGGCTTCTTCCTCAGCTTTTGCTTGTTCCTCTCCCTTCCCACCTTTGGTGGTGATCTTCTTCTTGAAACTTCTTCTCAAAGCTGTTAGATTCAACGCATTGCGGAAGACAGATTCTTCCCTATCCCAATGGTGTGTGTATTCAAAATGTACATTGTTCTCTTTGCAATGCTTAGCTACTTTCCCACGGGATTCATTCCTATGGAAAGGCATCTTGCCAAAATGAAACCTTTCCAACTCTTCTACAAATTCATTAGCTTTCTTCACCCTAGTGAACCTGTAACTTCCTAACTTGAAGGGAAAAGGAGGATAAGCAGTCTTCTTGTGCTCGAACAGAAAGCTCCCTATGCCATCCAAGAAGACTTTCCTGACTACCTCCTTGTGAATGATGTAGTCAGTGGCGTACTTGGGCAGCAGGGAGGGTGCTCTTGAACCTCAAAACATCCTGAAGTAGAGGCCATCTTCTGTCAAATAATAATCTGCATACTCCTCCATTACTTGCAGTGCCTCCTCTGACATACAATCACACTCCTTCAGGAAAATGAGTGTGTATAAGGGCATGATGAAGTGTTCACAGACTTCTCGATAATGACTGTGGTGCTGGTGTGCCCACAATGGTTTATAGGAAGAATAGATAGGAATTCTTTCCCTGTCCCAAATGCACCTAAGGCCGGGGAAAGGCTGATTGCACAATATGCAGTCTACAAGTATGGAACTCATATAGAATTCCGATCTATTTTGGGCCACTCCTCCCAAAGCCGCGACCATGCAAGATGAAAGACTATTTGATACAATGCTGGCCTAGTTGAAAATTGTCCCCTGCGTTGCGACAAAAAAAATGATGGGCATCCATTCCAATTTGAAGAGCCTGCCATGGGATCTCCCAAAAATCCTATTAAGCATTAAAGCTATGAACCTATATGGGGTTCTTAAGCTTGTTGTGTCATAATCACCCGTTGGCCTGGTTCTGAAATATTTTCCGGGAAACAACATTCTTTTCATAGTTTCAACAAGGTCCTTTCTAACATTGTTCAACCAATCATCAGATAAAAACACTTGTGCTTCTGGCAGGTGATAGGCCAGAGCTACATATCCGGGGCTATCAGCAGCATAGCCCTATTTTTCAACATTCTCCAGGATCACTGTTGTTACATCTGCCCAGGGTAGAATCCAACCAATTACTTCAGAGCATGGGAACAACTCTGGTTTGGTGGCAATCTTCATCAGTGAAGATCTTTCTATGTTTGCATATATGGATTCTTCTTCCAAGCCCATATCAGGAACTTCTCTGCACGTGATCAGCCTGTAAATATCCCCCCACTGGTATTCATGTTCAACACTAGATATACACTTAGTGTCTTCGTATATGTATTCTGTTTTGGTGACAAGTTCCACTTCTGGATCCTCCTTGACCACAGGGGCCTTCTTCTTTTGCCTCTTTGACATTGTGGACTCTCCTTGCCATAAAATTGTAACATTAAGCCATTTTCGGCTGAGTGACCAACTTGGAGACAACAATGTGCAGTGCTTAACTTCATCAATGTTCAGCATGATGGAAAATAGTTATATGCAGTAAAAATGTGCAAGCTAACACTGCTTTCCACTACCAAACAATTCTAACAATAAAATCGGGCAGGAAAAACATCTACATTAACATGAATAAAACTTCGGCTCTCTGCGGGTGCCATTATCATTGCGTTGTGCGGGATAGACAGAGGAATCTACACAAGATTTCAATGGTGCTTTAACAAAACCATGCCCACACAATTTATGGCTAACCAACTAAACACAGTGACATATCCCCTCCACCGGCTTGGCCTCAAAAAAAAAAACCAACTATGCGCAGAACGGCGCGACGAAATGCAACTACGGTTCAAGGGCATGAAAAAAAAAGCGAAGAGGGAAACCAATTCAAGTGCCACAGGGAGGCCATGAAAACCTTCCCCTGCAAAAACATCATTATCCCGGATAGTTTGGTGCAGACAGCGTAACAGCTGTCTACACCAAACCCCCATTACTACGCGCAAGGTCGAAAGAATATAAGGGCTGTGGAAGGAAACTGTCCTGTGGGCCAAACACACCCCCACTAAATACATGTAGCTATGGGTTGAAGAAAAATGAAACAGTCGCAACAAAACCTAATCTGAGAGAAAACCTCATCAAATGCTCAAACAGGACGGGGTAATGCAATAGAATCCTACCTAGCACCACTGCGTAATCGATGGGAAGAAACGCGGTCAAGCTCCCAAAGTTGTGCCACCTGGGTGCGGGTACACCGACATTAGGCTCCGAACGAGCTCGAGAGCACGACAACGCATGAGAGCGACAGTGAGAAACAGTCCAAAATTGAATAATAGAAAATAAAATAATCCAAACGACCCCAACCCCATATATATATATGGTCAACACGCGCGGCGGGGAAAAGTATTGGACGGCAGAGAGTTTTGGATCGGAAGTCGACAGTGTATTTATTTCCACAACGGTGGAAGGCCAAACCATAAATCAATCCATGGGGATAACCGGGAGACACACAATAATGCACGTCAAAGCTTAAAAACATCGAAGCTAAAGTGGAACAGGAGTCACAACGACAGATATATAAAGGACAAGTCATTCTGTCGTAGGCAAATTCTTTATCGAAAGAGAAAGGACTAAGAGATCAGCAAGATTAGTGTTTCTTTCATCCGCAATGGCGGAAACGTAAAGGATGTGACCTTTCACAACGTCGGGGATTTAAAACGATTAGACAACCGGAACGATAAAGCTTTCCGTAGCCACAACGATGGACGCCCAAGGCTTACGAGACTAATGAAAATAACACGACGGGGTTGAAAAACCAAAGCGACGATCAGGGAAGTTAGCAGTTCGTCGTCTGCAACTGCGGAGGAGGTATCAATAAAAGCTCCGATGTGAAGACTGAAACCGAGCCGATTAAGCCAACCGCGTCGGAGAAAATTAACGAGGCCAAAACCGATTATCTATATGCAAGGGCAGGGGGAAAAGGCAAATACATTTTCGATTCAAACAAGCTGAGAACGAATTTAAAAGTAACGATGAAGTTCGAACAAATAGTGGATTGTTTCAAGCATTATATGAAGAATCAAAACAAGTGGTAGATCAATCCAAGCATAAGAAAAATTCTTTCTCAAAAAATCATTAGACCAAATCAAAGAAGAAAATCAAACTAATCTAAGCAAAAGGAGGGTCCCGAAATTTTTTGGAATTTTGGGAAATTGTTGCAGCTGCAACACAAGGCAAGGTCTGTGCTGCTGAGAAAATAGACCTAGAACAAACAAGTTCGCAATAATGTACAAAAATGCAACCAAGGCATCCCACTGAAAAAATAAAAAATAAAAAATAAAATAAAAAAATTGAATTTTGGAGGTAACCATAACACCACGCGTGTAAAGTAGGCCAATAGAAATTATGGAAAAAGTAGTGCAGATATGATGAGACACATTACAACCACCGCCAAAACCAGTGATGGAAAATACGAGACAGCTGGCACGTGCTGACAGACCGTTAACTGCATAAATAATCCGCAGACATTTGGTGCTTGGATCGAGACAGCACTACAGCAGGATCAAGTATGGAGAGCTCGATCACCATGACCATCCAACCCATCCACACATGCGTACGACTTCCATAATCCAAAAGTGCCAATGCCGGTAATCATAGCATCTCTAATAAGGAAATCCGGTACACAAGGTGAGTGTCTTTTCCTCAAAATGCCACTGGATAAGCCTGCATGAAAGAAGACCCAATGCTCTCCCTATAAGATCGGGGTTCACTTGCACAAAGAAGGTATCACTCTGTTATGCTGCTCACCCACCAGTTATAGTTATAAATGATGTGGAGAGTCTCCTATCGGGAAACCTTGAGGGCTAAAGTTGTTGCTGCAGCTTTCATCCTATCGGGTGTATCCAAAGATAGCAAGAAGAAAGATGGTGATAGTCAATTAGTGGCTTCAACCCATTGAAAAGCCTTCGTTGAAGTCATCCTTGGCTATTAGGAGACCACTAGAGTAGCAGCCCTGTCGGTGGCACCAGAGTGGGCTCCTGTGGGGACCAGATACCCAGCCCATTTTGACAAGCTCTATGGGAACCAGTACACAGTCTCTGCAATCTTTCACAAAGTATGAAGGCTTGAGAGGGGCCCGCATCTTTCATCCCTCCAGGTGGGTTGTTCAACTCTTGCTGGGATGTGAAGGGAACAACAAGCAGAGGTCAGCTTGTGCTCTTTGCTGCTGAGGTGATATTTGTCACAGTGGGGAAAATCACTCACCTCCACCACCATGAATAGTAGGACTTGTCAAGTTTTCAATATGGACAAGTCTTCAAAGTTCATATTTATGGAAAAAAGGGTGATGAACAGCAGGAAGCAGAAGCAATGAGCGTAAGGAAGAACAACAAGAGAGCAAGCCGTAGCAGCATGCAGCACCCATGCACCAAATCCCAGGAGCATGAGCGTGGTGGCATATTCAAGACCGCTTGGATTGCTGTATTGGAATGGTACACTAATCATCGTTGCTGAATTTCGAGTCGGACTATGATAAGATGATGAGAGAGTCCTAGAGCAAAGACAACATTCCTATTTGCACGGATCTTGTTCTTAGTACGAAGTGCATCGGCTTACATTGCTAGCTCAAGTGAACTCTAGAATCGAATCCTCCACTCCCCATCCTCTAAAAAGGTGTTGCAAAATCAACCATGTCGGTGTCCTTCTCTCCGCTGTAGTAAAGATAGCGATTTATAGACAGACTCAGAGATTTTGGATAGAAATGTCGGGATCCCACTAATAAGGACGATGCTAGGATTGAAGATAAAGGTAAAAGTTACTGCAATTCAATGAAATGCAAGGGCCTTGGCATAGGCTCTGGTAGTAGTAAACCTTCTGTGATTGATTCTGCATATTTCCTTCAAGCGATTCCAAATGTGAAGAGTGGCAAGATTAAAGACAGTAGGAGGCGAGAAACACAAGAACCTATCACAAATTTGCCTAAAAATAAAAACAGAGCAAGGAGCAGACTGCGCAAGTTAAGATGCAACCAAAAAAAAAAATCTATCTCTATTTTGTTCCCAAAAGATACCGCTCAGATCGAGTTTCTCACATGTCCCTTGCCTAGTGGCTCGAGACGAGCCACATGTGAATGTTGGGGGCCTGTTGACCCGAGAAAGGGGCATAAGAAGGAACTTCGCACGTGCAACCAAGAAATATGTGT
This sequence comes from Pseudotsuga menziesii, assembly GCA_001517045.1. NCBI lineage: Eukaryota > Viridiplantae > Streptophyta > Pinopsida > Pinales > Pinaceae > Pseudotsuga > Pseudotsuga menziesii. The sequence goes on along the minus strand of LPNX011077610.1, from coordinate 679,979 downwards.
GCACGCGTGATAGAAGAAAAGGAAGAGTGAAAAGGATGAAAAGGGCCCATGGAGGTAGAACAGAGGATTTCCTGGCAAAGGAAATCTAGGCGCAGACACACGTAAGGGGAAAACGGCCGGAAAGCGATAGATATGGGATCCAGATCATGGCCGTATAAGACAATGTAATCCTGCAACTACGCACATACGAGAAGATATTTATAAGTTAGGCCGATAGTGCCTCGTGTCAAGTGATGATAACCATAGCTATAACCAGAGGGGTGTCTTATGGTGACAGCTAATAGACTACCGGGATGCAGTTGTCCTTGTGTGGCCATGTAAATTAGTATAAATAGGAAGGATGTAATGGTTAGAGGTTGGTTAGTCTTATTTCCTATTTCTGAGTTATTTGGTTGATGTCACAGAGCATGGCTGATCCGTTAGTCTGTAGGGTTTTCATTAATTGTTATTCAAGTGTCCAGTAGATTGTTATCCAGCAGAATCCATGGAAGGGGGTGTCGGTCATGTTGTAATTCCATAGCGATTAGAAGAGTAGACTCAGGAAGAGTATGGTAGCATTAGAAGGGTTGTTGAGCTACGTATCTGGCTATAGTGGGAGCAAACCACTAGGATTAGGAGTAGAGTAGATGATCGAATCAGAGAGCATGAGAACTATGAGTCTGAGCTTAAAGACATATCTCAAGAATAGTCTACATCCCGCAGACTGCAAGGTGCTATATCCTTTCTCATGCCAGATGAAGAGCACCTTGGTGGTTTTTCCCATATGGGTTTCCATGTTATTTCTTGTGTCCAAATGAATGATTGATGTGGTGAATGTTTATGTGATTGATCAATAGTTGCTTCCAGTGTAATATTAAATATGGTTTAGAATCTGTCAATTTCTTGCAATTGGTAGAAGGATGAACAGAATATCTTGCTGAATTAACACTATATAAATATATATCATCCTAGTTAATCCCTATTATGAACCCTAATGTAAGTCATAGAGCCAATCGACATGAGTCAGCTGCACCGCACGATTTTTGCTAGCTACGAGGGAGAAAGGAAATTCAGGATGCGCATGATGACATATAGTTGTGCGCATTAGCGCAGAACCGAATCCTCCATCGAGTCGTCCTTCTTCCTTCGTTGAGCTCCTTGGTTGAGAAACAAGGGACCATACTTCCCCAACAACCGCAGAAACATGGTTACGGCGGTTACCCATCTATGAGATATCTCAGGTGATATTGCACCTACTTCCCAGGTGTTGTTGATGGGGCTTGCTCTATCGGGTCGGTATCTCAGGTAGTTGTTGTATCGACGAGATACGCAGAACCTAGGTCGTGCAAGAAGGGAAAAATGGCCAACAAGGGTGAATACCAAGAAACAAAGAATGCGAACGATGTTGCGTTGAGTTATCCGATCGATATTGAAGAAGAAACGATGTGATTTTTCAAGATTTATGGTGGTTCCTGAGGCCTCCAAGAAAGTGTTGAGGAACTTTGAAATGCAGCGAGATTCTTGGACAAAGGGATGACCAAATATGAGGTTATCATCGACAAACTCCTTATAGATATGTGAGGGGGGGGTGGGTTTATTGTGTAGGGAAATACCTCTGAGTGACCCTTCTGAGAGTTTTTTTAAGGAGTCTTCTTAATCCCTCAACCATCAGGTTGAAGAGGATCTCCCTTGCGGATGCCTCTAGAAGGGGAGAAAGTAGCAAAAGGTGCTCCATTGACCAGGATAAAGAAAAATAAGAAGAGGTGAGAGAAAGGATCCACTTCATCAAATCTTGATTGAATCCAAAAGCAAGGAGCATTTTTCCATAAATTCCCAGCTAAGTTTCTCAAAGGATTTAGAAAAGTCAAGCTTGATAAGCATTCCAGGTTTTTTGGTGGTCTTTAGAGAGTGGGTGATTTCATGGGCCATAATGATCTCGTCCATAATTTGTCTTCCTTCCACATAGCTTGTTTTATCAGGTGACATGAGTAAAGGTGAGATGGTTTTTAGTCTGTTGGCTATGAATTTGGTGATGATCTTATAAATTACATTGCAAAAAGAGATCAGTTGGAACTTACCTAGAGTTGCAGATCCTTTCCTTTGGAATTAGAGTGAGAAAATTCGCATTGAGAGTAGGCAAGACCCAAAGTTTTGGGCAAGACTCTTCCACCAACTCCCATATTTAAGTTTTTACCATATCCCAGCGTTGATGAAAGAAAATAATGGTAAAACCATTAGGTCTCGATGCTTTTTCATCTACCATTTGACTGACGGATGTATCTACTTCCTGTAAATAACTGATCTTCACCAATGCAACATTATGATCCAGAGTAAGGATTTTTGGAATGCAGTCAGCGGCTTTCTTTATGGCTTGTGATATTGAAGGGACCGACTTTGTGAGTAGATCTTGGAAGTGGTTGATGAGTTGTTTCTCAATGTCTTCATGTGTTTCTAGAATGGTCCCATCTGTCGATTTGAGCCTGGAAATGCGACTGTGGTTGCGGTGTTGAATTACCAATCGATGGAAGAGGATGTGTTTTTTTCCCCTTCTTTGAGCCACGCTATTCTGGACTTTTGCTTCAAGAAAATTTCTTCTTGCTCGCATATTTTTTCAATATTCGTCATGATCTCATTTTGTTTTAGTTTATTCTCTATTTTTTTCCCTTCCTCCATGATGATTGTCTAAATATTTTCCAAGTCTCTTTCTAGGGCGCTTTTGTATTTAAAAATGTTCCCAAAATTGTTATGGTTCCATATTTTGAGCTTTCCTTTGAGAAATTTTAGTTTTTGCTGCATTACAGCCATCTTAGAGTGCCCCGAGGCATTCATGTTCTCCCACCATGTCTAAAAAGATTCTTTGAAGAAGGGGTGGTTGAGCCATATTTTTCCAAATCGAAAGGGCTTGAATTTGTGATCTTCCATGTTCTTCCAAATCAAGGAGATGGGCCAATGATCTGATCCATCCCAGGGAATAACCTTAGTGGTTAGGAGGCTTCCTGTCTCCAAAAGGTTTTATGAAACTAGAAATATGTCCATCCTGGAGGCTATAAGCTTATTACCACCTCTTTTGTTATTCCAAATAAAAAAGCCTTTAGAGGTTGGGAGGTCCACGAATTTTCTATCTTCTATGATTTTTTTGAACATGATATCCTCAGTGGTGAGCATTCTTCTTCCTCTTTTTTTGTCATTGAGAGAGGTGATCATGTTGAAGTCTCCTCCAAAGACAACCAAAGCATAAGAATTATGTTGTTTGAACCACTCCATATAGTTGAGTGGATCAGATTTAAGAGTTGGGGTTTGAGGGCCATAGATATTTAGCAAGAAACCATGGTTCTTTGTTCCCAGGATGTGAAAAGAGGCAGTCCCAGGATCTGAAAAGAGGCAGTCCCAAGATTTGAAAAGAGGCCGACAGAGAGCTAGAAGTGGTAGAGAAATTGATCAAGCCTATTAAGTAGGGATCACATGCCATTACAATGCCCCCAGAGGCTCCACGAGCATCAATAGATATACTTTGACAGCTCCTCCAAAGTTTGGATATTAGGGTTTGAAAGGTTTGGCTAGAGCATTTTTTTTCTTGCAAAAAAAGGACAATCGACTTGTCTTGCAGGATTTTCCTTTTTATCATCATGTGTTTGGATCACCCGTTGAGGCCTCTTATGTTCCAAGATATGATTTTCATTGACAACGGGGTTATAAAGTAGGAAAGAATTCAGTTAGCTGGGCCAAATTTGAGGTGATATGGTCAAATTTGACCATATCACAAGTTCACAATGCAGTCACACCATATAAAGGTATACATTTTATATAGGATACTTAAACTATATATTTTATTTTAAATTGATTTATTTTATGTATTTAGAAATATCAAATTCCTTTATAGATTTATATTGTAATATGAAGTCATGTTTTCATCATGTTTAGGGATTTAAGGATCTCTAAATAAATCCAAATCCTCAAACAAATAAAACCATAAAGTTCTATTTTACTGCACTCTTGCTATAATATTCAAAATTAGTTTGTTTTGATCATTGGATTCTAGTTCTAATGGAGAGAATAAGTGTGTTACTCTTGATATTGTTTAGATAGACTAGTGGATTCTAGTTCTAATAGAGAGAATAAGTGTGTTACTCTTGATATTGTTTAGATAGACTCGTTAATACCGGAGGGATGGATGGATATACCATCTATAAGTGAAACTCAACCGTATTTTGTTATTGCATGATTTATATTTAAATTAAAATGCTTCACATGGGATGAGATATGTGAGAATCATTAGCAGTATTTCATTGTACGATATATTGTATTTAATTTTAAGATAACTTTACATGGAATTAGCATTATTCCATTGATTGTATGATATATTGTATTTAATTTTAAGATAGATTTACATGGAAAAGATATTTGTGAAAATTAAAAATGTTGCTTAAACTTTGAATTTTGCATGTTTCGTGCAAAAACCCTTTACATGCGAGTAATTGACCAAACATTTATAAGAAGTCTTTAGTAGTTTAGATAATCAAGATGTATTGTATTTGTATTTGATAAAATACTCACCACTTGAAAGGATATAAAATGAGGTTGGAAATAGTAAAAGCATATTGATTATTGGACTTTTAATAGCTCAATAATATAAAGGAGTGTTGTAAAAGAAAGTTTCCTATGGCTAGGGTTTAAGAGGTTATCAATGTACTAGGGTTGAAAGGTGGATGTATAATATTTAGTAGGCATATATAAGCAAGTTTCAGAGATTATAATGGTTCATACCTTAGCCAAACGAATGTTGATCCAAGCAGCCCTTCAAACCTCTTATTGTTGCTCTCACTCCTCTTGCTCCAAGAGACCTACAAAACAAATTATACCTTCCTCAAACCAATATCACCAGATATAAATTAATGATAATCAAAGAAACATGAAATAATAATCTAACTAACATCATCATATGATCATAAACAGAGAGTCAATCACACATTGAACAATGATTTGGGAAGAAGAAGGACATCACATCTTTATTAATATTGAAAACAAGTACAAATATACCTTCTCTTCAATTTGGGCACCTCACGAAACCTTGATCTGGTTCTGTTGCTTCTCTTCTCCAAGGAACTTAGCCTCCAAGCTCTGCAACACAAGGAGATGGGTTCTAGGGAAAAAGTGTGGGAAAAGAGAGTCCCAATTCCTCTAGCGTGACAATGCAAAATTTCTAGTCTTTTCTCATGGACCTCCCTACTTCTATTTATATGATTTATGAAGAGATAGGATTGAAGACAAAGTGGTTACAACTGAAGGAGTCAATTGCATAACTACCCAAACTACCCAAATTTCAAAAAACGTATTTTTTTGACATCTACAGGAGGTATACGTGGGTTTCAGAGACAACAGTCACGTATGCAAGAGGTATACATGGGTTGAAATGTAAATAGTCACGTATTTAGGGCATACATGAGTAGTATATATAACAATTCGCGTACAATACACGGGTTTCCTTAAGGAAACTCACAGATACATGAACAAATCTCATTTTTAGGGTACTTCTGGGAATTTTCAAACTTTGGTGTCTTGTGGAAAGTTTTATCTAACTAAAGTAATTTTCCAATGGTGCAGAGAAGAGGTCAAATGGATTTACAGAACTTTGGATATGGGTCCTCCAAGTTAGGTGTTTTTTCAGTGACTTTCATGAAGTGTCGACATGCGACAGAAGCATGGGAAAGTGATCACGGGCAGAGATGTGTCATTTTGAGTTATAACAAGGAGGTCAATTTTTTTTATCAAGAAGATGGAGCTGAAATTTAATATTAAATATTAGTAACATTTTTAATTTTTAAATTTTAGTTCAAAATATGTCATATATTTATCTTAAATATTTATAAAGGGGAAATATAATACAACCTTCAACCTTTTTTTCAGAGAGATTAAAACAATAACTAAATCAAAGTATACATGTGGCTTCAATCCCTTGGCCTCTTTGATTGACATAAATTCTTTAGTTAATAGTTGCATCCAAACCTCATCTTTCCAAAGATGACAAAACATAGCCAAATAACTATTATCCCTTTCAAAAACATATTTGCACAGCAATTTCCATAGAACAAACAATGTTGAAATCCTCAGGAAATGGTGAATGCTATAGACTGAAGATCATGCCAATGTTCCAACATCACCCAATAGATTTGATTTCCAATGTAACTTCCTTTAGAAAAATGTTGCATGCTTACAGTTGAAAAATTCCTGACAAGACCTAGGAAAAGAGGATTCCCAAGAGAGATGCTTGATTATGTCTAGCTAGAGGAAGAAAGGGAAAGTTCCATCCGAGAGACCACATTTTGAAAGTATTTCCTTGGTAAAAAGGACTTGATAAATCACTAGCCTTTCAAACACCCGAATCTTGTAGCTCACATTCAAATTAACCACACATTATGTAATCTCTTGATCCACCTTCTCTCTACATCATTAGAAACCCAACGTGAATTGAGAACAAGGATAAGCTCATGTCATTGATGAAGAATGAGATAAAATATATTAGAATCATACTGAAACAATGGGAATTGAAAAATACATTCCCAATCACTCCAAAAAGGTCTATACATATCTATATTCATTTTAAATAGGTCCTCATGATGAATAGAGTTGATAATATCCATAATAACATGTCTATCCATAGAGGATAATGAAAACTCATGAGAAATGGATCGTCATTCCTTCCAAGTTCGAGCACGAAAATTCCACAAATCCCTCCAATAGAATATCATTTTCTTACTTAGCCATCATCTTTCAAATTGAGGTATGTTTGAAATACATTTTCCTTGCACATTCCAACTCCATATCGTTCTTCTTGCTAAATTCCACCCTGCTCGGCTACCTGATATTTTCCACCTCACAAGGCCAACCACCTTCCTCCATGTTGTCAAGATATTTTTGATGATAAAAGGCCCTAAGACCTAAATTTTATGGGGGGGTGCGATAATATTACATTATCAAAATGTTCCTTATTATACCTTAAAATGTCACTTGTGGTACATCACCTTGATTTACATGGTCCCTATGTTCCCTAAGCATGTCAAAACCTACTATCCTATTGTTGGTTTAGTACGTAGACAAATTTGGGAAGGTCTCATTCCATTTGGAGGTCAAATAACTACTTAACTAAAATCATTTAAACCTTGTATTGAGAATGTCACTCCCTCACAAATGAGCAAGGAGTGAAAATTACAACATTGTCACTCCTTGCATGCCTTTAGGGGAGTGAAAATTTCATCTTTTTCATTGTTAAGTTTTTCTTATTGTTTAGATGATATTGTAAAACCATTTAAGATGGTAGAATCATTGAAAGAACAACAACTACAGTCACACAAGAGAACAAAATATTTATCCTGGGAAACCCTCGTGGGGGAGAAAACCCAACAAAATTTGCTTAGTATTAATTCAACCAAAACAATGTAAAACCAAAGACAACTTCTTTTCTCCTCTTTCCGGTGCACTTCTTCTTCTCTCTCTTTCAAACTTGTTTCAATTAAGTGAGTACAAATGAAGGAGGTTCCTCCCTATTTATGTTTGACTCTTTACTTGTCCTAAAACCTACCTAGGTCGACTTGTCTAACTAACAGGGCCGACTTGACTAGTAGGACACCGAAATAATATTTATTATAATTACTCAAGGGTACTATTGACCTTAATTAAATACATAGGTTTACATTGATTCTTTTAATGACTCTTACATGACAAATTACATCAATGACAACTCCTGAAGGAGGAATGCAATTAGTACAACTATAGTATCTCCCGAAGTTAGAATATTTTAAGAGTCCCTCTTAACTAGGAAGGTATTCTATATCAAAAAACACTACCACCACTATATATATGATTGGTGATTCTCTATATGTCATAGGAAGTTTTGGGACCATGTCATACATCTTCATCATCAATCTCAGTATGAGAATACTAGATCATATTTTGCAACTTCTTTTGTAATGTCAGTAAGTGAATATTGAGTCTCCTTATAAGTATTATTCCAAGTCTCCTTCTTCGTCTTCTTATGCAATATCAGTATGTGGATACTGAGTCTTCTTCCACGTTATCAATGTCTGAATACTAAGTCTTCTTCTAATTCTTCCACAATATCAACATGTGGATACTAAGTCTTCTTCTGCAATATCAGTATGTGAATACTGAGTCTTCTTCTTCTACAATATCAGTATGTGGATACTGATTCTTCTTCTTCTTCTGCAATATCAATATGTAGATATTGAGTCTTCTTCTGCAATATCAGTATGTGAATACTAAGTCTTCTTCTTCTTCTACAATATTAGTATGTGAATACTGATTCTTCTTCTTCCTCTGTAATATCAGTATGTAGATACTGAGTCTTCTTCTATCATATCGGTATATGAATATTGAATCATCTTCTGCCATATCAATAAGCAAATAATGAATCATCTACCTACAACATTAGTATGTAATTACTAGAGAAACAACAATAACATCATTAGCATGTTAGTTTTAAAACCTCATCATCAACAAATAAATGATTAGAACATTATTTCTAAATTCAGTAAATAAATACTGAAGCAAACCTCATTAACATCAGTATAGAATACTGATCCTGCTTCACCAGTATAAGAATATTGAAACCACCTCTTTCACATTAGTATGAGAATATTGAACCCGCCTCATCAATATAAGAATACTGAAGCTACCTCTTGCACATTGGTATGAGAATACTGAACCTGCCTCATCATTATAGGAATACCACGGGGACTTCACTTAGTGAACCTCTCACACAGCACATGTGATCGTGGGATATTAAAGAATACCCTTAATTTCGAGAGATATTGACCCAAACTCTTTTTATTGAAACCCCCTCCCAATACTTAAAACCTCCTCCCCACCTATTTTTATACCTCAATCCTTATAAACCACTCTACCCACCCCCACCTTAAACCCCTCATCCCCCTAATACCTGCAATATATTGGTTTGATTTTTGATAATTTTAAAAACCCACAATATGAACTAATGTGATAGGATATTGGTCAACAAGTGAAGCCCCCATGAGGACTACTGAACGACCTCTATCCATTTGTCCTTTTGAAAAAACATCATGGTGGGTTCTCAAGTATCTCCACCTGGGAATATTGTTTGACTTACTAACCCTTTCGAGCCAACAGGCCTATTCAGACAGATGGATCTCCTTGGGTACCATATACTGACTTAAAATGTTTACAACAAAACATATATTCGATCTTGTATCGGTTAAGTACATTAGTGAACCAATAATCTGTCTGTATAAGGTAACATCCACTATATCTGAAGAATCATCATTCAAGAGCTTCAATTTTGTTGTCATCAAAGTAGTCATAGCCTTACAATCCAACATCCCAAATATCTTTAGGATCTCTACTGTATATTTTCCTTGGTTCAGTAAAATATCGTTTGGATACCACCATACATCAAGACCTAAGAAGTAGTGCATCATTCCAAGGTATTTCATCTCAAATTATGTAGTGAGCTTCTTCTTACATTTGTTGATGAGATTGTCTTCACCTATCAAAAATAAATCATCTAGATATAATAGTAATACCATAATACCATCATCCTAAACTTGATAGTACAGGTTGGAATCTGCATTACTCTTTGTAAAGCCTAAACTCACCAGGAAACCATCAATTCTTCCATACCATGCTCTGGGGGGTTTCTTCAGCCTATACAATACCTTCTTAAGTCTGCATACATGAGTTTTATGGTTACATGTCTTAAAAACTTGTCGTTGTTTGATGTATACTTCTTCTTATATTACTCCATTTAGGAATGTTGTCTTTACATCTAGGTGATGTAACTTACACTTCATCTTGGATGCCAAGGAAAGAATGGTTCTAATTGAGGTGTACCTTGCAACTGGTGCAAATGTCTCTTCATAGTTGATTCCTTCTTTCAAAGAGAACCCGTGGAATACAAATCTTACCTTGTACTTCTCTATACGGTTGTTTGTTGAATACCTTGTTTTGTACATCCATTTCGAGGATAGTACTGACTTGTTCTTTGGTATTAGTACTACTTCCCATACATCATTATTTATGATGGATTGGTATTCCTTGACCATGGAATATATCAATTCCATCTGCTTCATTCCTTCTGCAAAGCACGTAGGTTCTTTGTCATTGAGGTTGCACATCAAGGTCACATAACTGGGGTATGGATTTGGCTTCTTTCTTTCTATGATGGTTCCTTCGGAGACACCAAATATTTTGACTTCTTTAATTACTTATTGTTCCCAAGAAGGACTTATTCTGCGTCATATCATATCACTAGGAAGTTCTTAAGGCCTCTGAGGTTCTGTCATGTCATGGTCCTTAGGTATCTATTCTTGCACCTTATTTTTTACCAGTTTAGAAACTTTTGTAGCTCTAGGAGTTTCATTCTCCTCTTCAAATTCCTTGTATTTCCTTGATTTCTTGAAATATGTATCTTTGTAAAAAGTATCATCTCTACTTAGCTCAATTTGATGGTGCCCTGGGATATAGATTCGGTAAGCTTTTGATTGCTCACTATATCCCACAAATAATCCATTCTTTCCTGAAGGATCCAACTTTGATCTCTTTTCCTTGGGAATGTGTATGTACACTGGGAAACCAAATATGTTAAGGTGACTAGCTTCAATATTTTCTCTAGTAAACACTCTTCCATAGTTTTATTCCCAAGGGCGCTGTGAGAGATTCTATTTTGCACATATACTGTTGTTCTAGCTACTTCTTCCCACATATACATAGGTAGCTTTTGATCATGGATCATGTATTTTATAACTTCCATGATAGATATATACTTTCTCTCTGCCACACCATTTTGTTGTGGATTGTAGGGAATGGTGAAATCCCTCTTAATCCTAGCCTCTCTGCAGTATTCGTTAAATTCACCTGATGTGAATTCTCCTCCTTTATATGATCTTAAGTTCTTGATCCTCTTTTCAGAGAGATTTTCTACAAGATCCTTAAACCACCTTATCTTCTCAAATAATTCATCCTTCTTCTTCAATAAATAGATCCAACATTTGCAAGATTAGTCACCAATGAAGGAGGCATAGTAAACATACCCTCTTAATGAAGTACTTTGCATTGGCCCACTAATATTTGAGTGAACAATGTCTAGAATCCCTTTTTCTTTACTGTTACTGCTTGGATAAGGGTTATTGGTATTCTTTCCTTGTGCACAACCTTTTCACACTCCTTCATGGTTTATTTCAATTTCTGGCAAGCCTGTCACCACCTTTCTCACAATTGGTAATGCTTTGTAATGTAAATGATCAAGTCTTATGTCCCATAACTCACATGGGATTATGGTGCTAGCCATCAATGTTGAGTTTACATGTCCCTTTAGTTTGTAGAGGCATCCTTCTTCAACTCCAATCACTGCTACATCATCTATTGTTTTTCCTTTTGTCCACATAAGAACTTCACCATATACAAAAGAAACTCTAAAACATTTCTTATCTAATGATAGTATAGAAAGGAGATTCTTCTTTATCCCTGGAATATACATGACATCCTTCATCTTCGTGGACTTTCTTTAGTCTAGTTTATAAAAGGTTTCTCCCATCCCTTTGATGGGATATTGATAACCATCTCCAAGAATTACTTTGTGTGGAAATTCCTTTTGTTCAAGACAAGAGAGTGAATCCTAGTAACATGTCATGTTCCTGTAGGCAACACTATCTACTAGGAAAGTATCATTACCAGGTGAGACTAAACCCATGAGTGTTGAGATGAAGACATATTCTTCACAGGAGTCTTCATTTTCTTTAGTTATTTCTTCTTATTCTTGATCATTGTCTTTAGTTGTATGTGCTTGGAATCTTTTGTTCTTCTTCTAGATTTGGTATTCCCTCATGGGACAGTTTATGGATTTGTGTCCCATATTGTGGCAATTGAATCATTTGTAACCTGAGAAGTCTTGCTTGAACTTCTTATTCTTCTTAAACCCTTGTACTTTCTTGGGAGGATGATCATGATCGTGAATAAATAGTGTAATCACTCACCAACATTGATTTACCATGGGATTATCTCCATCACTAAGCATACTTCTTTCCATGAGAATCACCTTTGTCAAGTAAGTTTTCAAACTAGTCCTCCACATAATCAAAATATTTTATCCCCACAAGTCATGTCAATTGGTTCAAAAACCCGATCCCTTCTCTAGATGTTTTGGACGAGGGAAATGTAGAAAATATATACCACTATCAAAGTGGAAATTTGTTTAAGATTGATGTCACTAAAAACATCTTGCTTATTTAGTCATGCACCTATAAGGAGGTTGCATCATATAAAGTTCTATTTTAAGAATTTTGCGATGTCCTCACCTAGTCTTATGTTGATATTTTAGGAATCTACCATGCCACAATAGAACATCACATTGACAATTTACCTAATGCTAAACCTATGCACAAAAATAAAAGGTAGATTCACCCTTCCAAAGCCCCAGTTGTTAAAGTCAAAATTGATAAAATTTAGCATGTAGGTTTCATATAGCTAATTTTTTATTCTAGTTGGGAATCCAATCCAGTACCATTTAACCAGAAGCAAGGGACCATTCGTGTTTGTACTAATTTTCATTATCTAAATAAAGCTTATCCCAAGGAAAACTTCCCCACCACCTTCATTGACCAGATTATTAAGACCTGAACGTGACCTGAGGTTATATCCATCATGGGTGGATTCTTGAGGTACAATTAAATTCAAAATATATCTCCAATACCAATATAAAACCTATTTCACCACTCCATGGAAATTTTTTTCCTAACAATTCACTCCCTTTAGACTCGAGAATGTTGTTGCCATGATTTTGGATTTCCATGTCGTATTGCTTCCACGACATTATCAATATCATCCATAAAAATTGGAATATTTCATTGTTTAATTTATAAAATATTAGGATCTTAAGTCTTTCGGTTGAACCTTGTTGTGAAAGAAGTTTGAAGAAGGAAGAAGAAATTCGCTACAATGATCAAACAATCATGGTGAAATTGAACAGTCAAGAGACAAAAATTGGTCAGCATAACATTAATCTCATTATCATTAATTGGTATGTAATACATCAATGATACAAATAACAAAATTTGAATCAACTAGGTGAGATTCAAAATCCATGACTTGGACTGACTCCAAAGATCACTAAATGTGAGAAAATCACCACTAAAGACTCACTAGTGTAACTACGGAAAACTGAATCAATTCACACTCAGTTAACTAACCAAGGTAGGTGATAAAATGCACCTAACCTCCTTAAATAATGAAAACTAGTGATATGATAACAGAATATGAACTAACTGATGCCCATCGAATCATAACTCAATGAAAACTAGGGTGAACTGATGGCGGGACTTCCATGAGTCATTGTGGGTTCCTAAATTATAGGGATTCGTCTCTAGAGCTCCCAAACTCATGAAAACTAGTGCATTAGGTGATAGGTGGGCCCTAGATGACTTCCCCATGGTACTAATGAAGTTGAAACATACTCCTAAGCTAGGAAATGACATTTAGACAATGGTGATCAAGGGAGGATTATAATTAATCCTAACACCCCCCCTTAATCCAAACTTGGACAACTTGGACCCTTTCAACTAAGACAAAAGTTCACCTATACAATCTAATGCAAAAAAGTAAGTACTCAATAAACTAAGGAAATGAGGAAAACCTCATGGGAACCCCCTCTCCCCCCCACCCCCCTCAAAATGAACAATAGGGAACTGGATCAATATTTCACACCAAGAGACAAATTTTTCCTGAGTAAAAAAATTTGTGAAAAAATTATGTAGTTTGCACCTTTGTAGAGTAGTAATGTAGTGTGATGGTCCTTGGGTGCACTAGTTCCCTGGTACAGTGCATGTTCCACCTTCTTCCAATATGATGACAAATAGGAAAAGAAATTTTTCTTATTTTGCATCCAAGCTTGCATCTTTTGAACCTCTATGACAGTATGGAATAGTTCAAATTGGTATGCCATTCCCTTGGGTCTTTCTTGAGCGCATACAATGGATTCCTTAGCTTGCATGTCAAAAGAGAATCATCAATGTACCCCTTAGTATTTTCCATGTAGATTTCTTCTTCCAATTTACCATGTAGAAAGTTACTTTTGTCTCTTTGTTTTGGAGGAAGAGAGACATGATCCAATGTCTCATTGTTCTTTAGTAACTCATATTCCTTATCCATGGCTGACTGTTTTGGTGAACCGTGACAAGCCACTTTGCAGAACTTTTGACTAGACCTCACTATCATGTAGCATATCTATGGGAGTTTGTATCACCTCTCTGGGAGAATTGAATTTGCATGACATAGTGCAAGGCTATCATCTTGAAACTGAGATTTGTTTCTCCTTTTGTCAGATGACTCTCTAACCATGTTCCCAACAACATAAATGAATTTTTCACCCCATTTAGGACTAGGATTGGGAGTAGGGATTGGATATGGATCTGGATATGATTGAACTTCATATTCAATTCCAAAAATTTATTCAAATTGGTTCTCAGCTTCTAATTCTCAATCATCACAGCTTCTAATTCTCAATCATCACAAGAAATATCATCATATGCAAAAGGTTTAGGTAGAATGAATTTACCTTCCCTTTTAAATGGCTGTAGAGATTGCACTAGATCTAAGTATGGAAAAAAGGTGTGAACTCATATGCCTTGGACTCATGGTTTGCAACACCTTTCACTATCAGCTTTGCAGCAGAGATATTTGAGATCTCCATTGAGTCAGGATCAAATACAACTCACTTTGGTGAGCCTATATGATTCATCTGATACAAACAACAAATTTTCTACTAAGGAGGGCACATATAAAACATTTTTTTAACATCTATGCTCTAATTTTATTGTACCCTCCCTTCAGCTTAGATTTGAGTGTCATCTCCCATGTGACTACTTGGACCATCAGATACATTTAATGAAAAGAATTATTCTTTGGAGGAAACCATGTGGTTGGAGGCTCCTAGATCAATGAGGAAGGCATGAGATTTTGAAAATCCAACCTTCAGTGCATTACATCTCTCATGATATTCAGTCTTGTCTCTGGAATCAGTATTATTTGGACCTGGACCTTCAGGGATGGAAATATTATGTTGTTAAAGGAGTATTTACATATGATCTATGGTTTTCTTCATACAACCTTTCTCTATATGGTTTCCTTTCTTACAGTAGAATAACTTGCCCTATTCAAACTATGATATTTTTCCTTCTTAGAGCTAGAGGCTTCATCTAATGGATCAAACTCCTCCTTTGGTTCAAATTCAATGTTCTTATTTTTCTTTCCTTTCTTCTTCACCTTTACTTACGCATTCTCAGTCTCCCTAGCTAAAAGAGCCTAAATTTTGGAGGCTTTGAGGGATCCCATCTATATTGGATTATCTTGTTCCTGAATAAGAAATTATGTGAAGGAATCAGGGGATGGATTTCACCAATTAGGATTTTTCAGTCTCTTGGAGTGAAAGGTGGATACGAACACTAAGAATTATGGGCCAATTTTTCTTAGAATATAGAGCACCAATTGTGCATCCTTCTTTTCAATCCCACACTGCTTTCACTGCATCACCAAGGATTTGAATTTGGAGAAGAATTGCTAGATGGTTTCAAAGTTGTTGAGATGAAGAGAAATCATATCATTCTCCATAATATGGCCTCTCAGCTCATATTACTTTCCAAACAATGATTCTAGATTCTTCCATACTTCCTTTGGAGCTTTTAATCCATCAGAGATGGAAGAGTAACTCCCTAGAGATATGAATGCACATGAAGCAAAATGATTCATCCATCTTGTTCAGATACTTCAACTTCTAAAGAGGTTGTTTGGTTTATACCCCCTTTCCCATAGTGACCCTGAATAGACCTTTGTTGTGCAACACAATCTGCTTATCATCCCTCCAATCAAGATAGTTGAAGAGTTTAAGGATCCTAGGTGTCAAGGCTGCTAAATTCTCCATCTTGCAGCTTCATGAGCTTCATAATTCTTTTGAATTATTCAATTTACCTACAAAAATAACTTCAATTCAAAGATAAAGCCAATTCAAAAACTCTCTACTTCCACACATGCACATTATTATGGTGCATCACACCTAGCCAAACTTCTATGGATAAATCCAGAGGGAGAAAGGAATAGATACCAGGAATTATGTGGAACCCAATTGATTCTGGTGCAACAATGGAAGTTTATGAGGATTGAATTCGGCATGAATACCTTCTTTGATACCATGTTTAATTTATCAAAGCTTAGGATCTTCAGGATTTTGGTTAAACCTCACTGCGAAATAAGTTTGAAGAAGGAAGAAGAAATTCGCTACAATGATCAAACAATCATGGTGAAATTGAACAGTCAAGAGACAAAAATTGGCCATCATAACATTACTCTCATTACCATTAATTGGTATGTAATACATCCATGATAGAAATAAGGAAATTTGAATAACTAGGTGTGATTAAAATTCATGACTTGAACTGACTCCAAATATCATGTGACTATGGGAAAATCACCACTAGAGACTCACTAGTGTAACTCTGGACAGTTGAATCAGTTCACGCTTAGTTAATTGGACAAGTTAGGTACACAAAGGCGCTTAGCATCCTTAAATCATGCAAAATGGTGCTATTCCAACTGAATATGAACTAATTGATTCCCATCAGAGCATAACTCAACACATACTAGGGTGAACTGATGGTGGGACTCCCATGACTCTGTATGGGTTCCTAAATTATAGGGATTGGTCATCAAATCTCCCAAAATCATACAAACTGACGCATCAGGTGTTAGGTGGGCACAAATGACTTCCTCATGGAAATAATGAAGTGGAAACACATTCCTAAGATAGGAAATGGAATTTATACTATGGTGATCAAGGGAGGATTATAATTAATCCTAACATTCATGGCTCACTCAAAGAAACAATCAAAGCACCATGAACATATTTTCAAGGTGTACCTCCTACGCCATAGATGTAACATTCACTTAAACCCCCTTAAGTGTGTTTTGATAATTTCTATTGGTCTATAATCTCTAAACAAGGAATCCACATTGATCCATTTTTAGGTTCAAGCCATTCTTTGGCTCACCCTCCCTAATACTTTGCATCGGTTACAAATTATTCAAGGAAAGGAAAACTTTATACATCATTTCATACTATACTACACAATACACATTCATGGATTCTTGAATATTTTACATTATAACATCCCCTTCATATGGCATGAACAAGCTCATGCTTCCTTTGATACCCTTAAATGTGCTCTTAGTTCAACACCCTTTAGTTTTCCTCTAAAGATTGCAAAGGATTTTATTCTTTACATATCTACCTTTCCCTATGCCATAATCGAAGTCATTGTCCAAAAAGTATACTTTATTAAGGTTACATATCATATATTATTTTAGTAAGAACTTGTCTATGCCATATTTATCAGATAACGTACATGAGGAGAATATTTCCTCAATCATTGGTTTCTTTGTTCAAAAGCTACACCATATTATCCTCTTAAGGAAAACCAAAATTTTCACAAATTCAAACCCAATGTTGTATCTCTTGAATAGACATGTTACCAATGGAAAAATTACTCAATGGATTGTAATCCTTCAAGAGTATGACCTCAATATTTCTACCCTCAATAGAAAAGGCTTTGACCTTGGCTAACTTTATCTCATACATTCCTACCAATGTTAGCAATCCCCTTATCAATGATGATCTCTTAGATGAAAATTTGTTTGTCATGTTTTTGGATGATCCTTTATATGGGGACATTTTTGTATACTTGACAACCCAGAATTTTGGACCTCATCTCTATTGATATGATCTTCATTGGATTCATCATCAATAGACATGTTGCCTCTTCATCGCTGATATTTTATATTAACATGACTACCTTGCGATGATGCCTCACTTTTGAGGAGGACTAATGGCTCTTAATATAATACCATAGTGGTATGTGTGGAGGCCACCTTTTAGGAATGGCCATCTCAAAAAAAACCATTCATGTCTATTATTTTTGGCCCACCCTATTTTTTTATTTCATTGAGGAAGAGAAGAACTATCTAAATTCCTAATTGTTTTCCCCAAAGGTGAGGTCGCCTCTTAAACCCTTACACCTAGTCATCATTGTATGTCCATTTGGAAAATGGGTCATGAATTCATGGATTGAAAACCTATATCAACCCATGGACATAAATACATTTTTGTGGATATTGACTATTTCACACAATGGATCAAAGGCATGTCAATACACAATAGCACTGACCACAATGGTATGTTTCTTTTTCAACCATGTTATCACTTGATTGAGTGTTCCAAAAAAAATGGTTTTTTATCATGGAAATCACTTAAAAGATGTCATGTGGTAAGATATCACTGACCATTTGAAGTTTGGGCACCAATATTCCTCTTCTTATTACCCATCAGATAGTGGATAGTTTGTGGTAGTTAAAAAAATTCTCAAAACCATGCTCCAATAGATGGTGTATAAGAATACATCCAATTAGAACCTCATTCTCTTTACCACCTTATAGGCATAACAAACATCCACTAAAAATTATAACATATTCACACTTTCCATCTCATCCATGGAATGGAACAATTTTTACCCATCGAGTGTTAAATCCCCTCCTTACGTTTAACCATCAAACATTTTCCATACACCTCTTATTTTGTAATGTCCCTTTTTGGAAGGACATTGAAAGTGTTGACCTTGTCAAGCACCTAGGGGTTAAAAAATTGAATTAATTAAATTACCTAGGGAATTTTGACTATTTCATACTGAGGCATGTACTAAGTTTATTTCTAAATTCTATATTATTTATGTGTAAATATTTAATTGATATGAAAAATAATGACATGTGGGAATGAGTTTCCATGTCAAGAGGGCACATTAGGAAATTTAACTTGCCTAGGATGAAAAATAGAAACTATACAAAAAGACTAACAAAATAAATCTATCAAAAAAATATGGAAACTGACAAAAGAAAGGAAAAACAGGTAGTTTCAAAAGCAGAAAGTGCAAGAAAATAAAACAGTGCAAAAGCAGGAAACTTTGGTCAAGGGAAGGAACAAATTCCATTTTGGTGAAAGGATGCAAGAAATGAAACATCATCAGTCATAAGGAAGGGAAATTATTCTCAAGGAGGGATAATTTCCACTTTATTTTGAGTGATACAAACAAAGAAACATTACCTAAGAGCTAGACTTGCTATTTTCCTCAAGGAGGGAACATACATGGATTAGGGTTAGGGTTTACAAGTGGGTAACTTGCTCAACAAGTGTATGAATTGATAAACAAATCAAGAAATTATATAAAGGTATTATTCCAACTCCATTTCATATTTATTATTGTTAATTTTTTGGTATTGAGTGAAGCTAAGATTCAAGTCCGAGTGATGAGCCTTAGTCCCCTTGGGTGATGTGCCCCAAGTCTCCATTCTCTTATGTTCTATCCTCTTCCATAATCCAGTGTTGATCACAAAAATGTCAAGGAGAAGACATATAATATTTATATTTATATCTTATATCAGACATTCATCTATTGAATTTAATCTATAGTGAAGGAAGCTTCACTTACGCTCTTAGATCGGTGTCGGGTGCTAGTTTTGGGCCTCCAATTCTCAATTTTGGACACCATTTGAGATGATAAACTCTTAAAATATTATTATGATATTATCAGATCCATAATATTTTTCTTATATATGTATTACAGTAATAATTTCATCCAAGAGAGTCATCATGTTGAACTTTCATGAGAGAAGTCTTTCAATCCCCATTTAATGGATCTTTTTGTCAATTTTATGCACTAAATATGTTGTAATGACCATGAATAGTATATATGAGTTATATTATGCATAAAATATGTCATAAAAATCTCTATGGAACATTAGTTTCATGTCTGATAAAATTCATATTCGAAATTTATCATTATTCTCGTACCCTTGCTCATTGACTAGTCAATTTTGACTAGTTTTACAGTTTTTAGTATTGGTAATGATATGTAAACCCATTTAGTGTTCTGTAAGTTTTTGTAGGTTTTAAAATAACCTCATAACCAAACCTAACACTCATATCAATAATTATTTGGGTTCATACTATGTTTGAGTGGCCTCTTCTGCGTAGGCTTTCCCTAGGCCAAAATTCCAGTTTTTTCCCAAACACCCCCAAACTCCCTCAAATTGTTTCATATATGTTCCAAACTTGTTCAAAAGTTATTTTATGCATAATAAATTACTGAAAAATCATATAATACTTACATAAAAGGGCCTAACGTCCAGGTGCTTATGGATATGAACTCTCTTTATCCAAACATGTCCTTTGGTTTTTACCACCATCCCTCTATCATTCCCAGTTTAGCGAGTATTTCCTGTGTTTTTCCTTTCATAAAGAAAAGTGATTGGTATCAATGTAGATTTTTATTTCACTTTTAAATAATATCAGCAAAAGAGTTAATATTCTGATCTAATATCAAATCAGGGATATTATAGTGGTATCAGAGCTCTTTCCTTGGATCAACATGTGGAAAGAAGGATATTTTTTTAATAATATTTCAAACAACTAAATCAAGTTGCAGCTATTAGGATCCTACCAATGATCGAGTAATACCTTTAGGAGTATGAAGAAGAAGAATATGAAGAGCCCTCATGTAGTACCTCAGGTAGATTCATTAGGGATGATGTTGATGACTTATGTCTTCCAGCATATGATGAAGTCATATGGTAGAAATCTACAAGTGTTGTTGGTCAAATGTTCAGTGGAAATAAATCTAAGGAATTCTTCTAGTATTTCATGGAATACTATTCTTTAAAAGAAGAGATAAAGGAGGTCTTATATTTATGAGATTATTACTACCTTGAGATGAATAAGTTGTTCAAGGACCCCTAGTGGTAATAAAATAAAGTAAGGATTTCATATACGACTGATAGTGTGTATCAAGAAGTGGGGTTAGTAGAAATAAAGGGAACTAAAGTAGATGCACAAGTGGATCCCTATTTTACTATCCAATTCAACGAGGATTATGTTGTCAATGGTGGTAGGGAATCTTTTGGATCAGATCCAAAAGAAGGATATAGATCAGATCTGAAATCACCATTTGGGATTTACAATGAAGAAGAAGAAAATCATATATCACTTGGATGCAAACCAAAATATTTGGTGGAAGTTCAAGCTACAATAAATCCACCACATGAAGAGAAAAGTCTGATGCAAAGGGATGAATATAGTTCATATTTTAGTATTCTCTTGCATCAATATGAAGTTGCATCCACATCATAGGAGAGGCTTGACATTGGCGAGAATCCACATCCCACTATCATCGTAGAGGAGATCCATGAACCACCTAGTCTTGCAAGTGGGAAAACATAAATAAATACCCATGAAAGGGAGCGCAAGTTACTGCAAGTTATTTGTAGTGAAGGAGAAGGAGAAGTTTCCCATGAGCATAAAGAGAAAGCTATTGCAGCAATGGAAGAAGAAAAAATCATGTTAAAGCAAGTGAAATTTCCATGGAAGCCATCAGAAGACATATCTGAAATCCTTATTGGTGAGGATTGTGCAACAAAAGAGCAGGGTGGTCATTCACTTGAACCTACCACCAGTGATGTAGAAGAACAATCCAGAGAGATAAGTAACACTTTGGACATGGTTGAAAGAGTACCTACTAATGGGTGCTCAAGTTTTAGTGAGACATCTACTGAGGGATGTCCACCTCTCTATGTTGGTGACATAGAGATTTCACTTGAAGAATTTTCTACAAAACCAAATCTCCATGAGAATACAAACCTAGTATCAACTGAATAAAAGGTTCCAATATCAACTTCCACATCACCACTGGAGTTTCATGAAGTTGATCCAATAAAGAGGGAAGAAGAAGAGGTTCATCTGCTAGAACTTAATTTTTTTACAGGGTCACTGAATATAAGTGAGTGTAAGATCTACACACTCTCCATGGAACCCATGTATTGATGACAATTCTCTATTGAAATTTGTAGGATAAATATTCCAGGGAATACATGGAGAAGTTTCAGAAGGCCATGACAAGTATAAAAGGTAATTTTCTCCATTTTATTTTTTGATAGAGACAATTTTTGCTTGAGATTGTTGAGTTGTTGCATGGAGCATCCTTGAATGATGAAGAAGATATTTGCAAGCTCACACAATATTTGTTGACCACCCAAGATTCCTTAAAGAGAACTCAATGTGCACTCTAAGAGTCCAAGATCGAGATAGAGAAACTTCTTGACAAGTTGCAAATATCGTACTTTACCTCTTACACACCATTAAACCATCCTCACAAGGATGACTGCATTCTTGATCATATGGAGGAATATCATGAGATGGTGGATCATGAGATGCATTCGGTTTTGCATATTCTTGAGGACTGTGTAGACAAGCTTGCTGAGAACTAAGCACTTCATCTTCCCCAAATAAAACTTGAGTTGTTTTTTGGAGAGACTCTCTTCTCCATGGAAGAGTCAGATGAGCTCACTTTAGCTAGATCAACCAGTGATGAATAATATCCATCCATAATTTTGGTGGATGAGTATTGGAGATATTTGATTCACAGTTATTCACCCCACACTTCTATTTTAGCCACATTATGTGGGGATAAAAATTGGGAGAAGGAATTTTCCTTGTTGGTGCCACATGAGGAGCAGGAGGCTCCCATAGGTGTTCATGATGACTTGATGAATGCACCATTCCCTTACAAACAAACAAAAAAGGAATACACTTGCATTATTTGATGCCTCTTTCATTCAATTGCACCCATTGAGTGGACCCAATGGTAGTGAGTTGAGCCATTGGAGTTGTACACTAGTCCCATGTTTGGGAGATCATAATATTTATCTAGGTGAAAAATACTCATGGATGGATAAGTATAGGAACATATTGATGTCATTTGATTCCATTCATCCACATATAGATTAGGTGGAATATTACATGTCACACATGATGTCTTCTTGTAGAAAAAAATCTTCTTATGATCATTGGAAGGAATCTAAGCAAGAAAACTGCCAAGAGAATTTGCTGAGACATATAACTTGCACAAGGTGGCCTCTGTGGAGGATATCCACACATTTGGATGGATTCTTGCACCCTTTGACCAGTGGCATAGATTTGATCCATTGGATGTGTTCACAAGGATATTTTGGTGGGAGTGTCATTCCATTCCCTTGTAGGATGAGGAGGCACATGTTGTGTTCACAAGGATATTTTGGCTGGAGTGTCATTCCATTCCCTCTTATTTGCATTCTCGGAGATTATTTTTATGCATAATTTCATTGTGAGTAGATTGGGAATCCTTGTTTGTTGGATGATGCCTATATTCATTGGGGTTGTACATGTGAGTTTCACCCTTGTCACTTGCATTATTTAGACATTCCTCATGATTTTATTTATATCCTTCATAGTACCTTTCATGATGGTTTTTTCTGCAAGATGTTGATTATTCTTAGGAGAATGCACACCAGAAAATTGTATTCTGGAATTCCTTGGGATGTCAAGTTTCCACCCTTGAAACTACTGCATGGATACTTGCAATTGAGGAAATGGGATCTAGACATACTTTTGTTTGAGGAGTTGTGTTGTATGAAATTCTCACTGATGGGGATGCAATGCAACCATTGGGACCCTTACATTTCTTGTCTTTGGAGCAACTATTCACATGATGGCTTTATGGAGAAAGTCAATATTTCTTCACATGAGTTCATCTATGTGGTATCATGTTCCAGTTCTCCTACATGGGTAAATGTTGATGTATTTGTAACTTTGGAATGTATTCACTTGTATATTTCTTATTGTGTTTCATTGTATCATGATAGAGATGTTTTTTTGTCTGACCGGGAGAGTCATTAAGATAATAAAGTCATTAAGGTTAACCCTCCATTGTAAGTCAAGGAAATAGTCCCAAAAATTGAGTTGAGGTTAACCCTATGTTGTAAGTCGGGGCAATAGTCCCCACAATTGAGTTGTATTAGGGTTATTAGACTCTCCTAGTGAGTTCCTCCCTGTAAGAGTAAAAGTCAAGTGGAAAACAAGTATAAATAGAGAGTGAGACTCTGTATTTGAAACACACACTCACTCAACAGTAGCGCATGAGTGAGAGAGATGTAGCTTGCACAAGTGAGAGAGAGAACAATTGTCGAAGATCATCTTTGTATCTTTGGGTTTTAATTTTTCTTTTGGTGCTCATTCTATCTCTGAGGAGGTTGTGGGGTTTTCTCCTTTATGGTTTCCCCGAGGAAAATTCTTTGTGTCTCTTGTCTCTTGTGATTATTGTTGTGCATGTTATTCTCTCAAATAAGATCCTAGAACATATTGATTAAATGATAAAAATCTAACATGATATCAGAGCTAACCTAAGAAAAAGACACTGTGCAACTGAAGAAGCTAGGGATTCTTACTTTTTGGGTCTCTCTCCATATATTATCAGCAAAAGGATGCTAGGATAACTCTCCATTGAAGGGCACAGCTTTTTGTAGAAGCAGAATTTGATTCTGGGTATTTTCAATTTTTGACCTGTCACTACTGCGGGAAATTAGGAAGATTAATAGAAATTGAATTTTCGAGTGAGCCCAACATAGGATTTCTCTCCTCAAAAATGAAATTTAGAGACCAAGATGAAATTTAGGTAAAACTCTGGGAAAGTCAAACCCTAATTTGAAAATCCTAAAAGACTAAAACTAGTCATTTTGGTGCATTCACTATATATCAAGATTGAAGAATGCTCAGGAGCTGAAACTTTTACAGGTTGAAGATAAATTCCTGATGTACCCTTTGTAAATGATTTAGCCTCATATTTTCTATATTCTGGGAGATATGATTCCTCCAAATCAGGGTTCCAATACCTCCTAGGATTCATCCCTAAACATAACACCTAGGGAGAATTTATATATCTCGGGCTACAAAGGTCCAAATTAAATTTTGCAAAATGTTAAAGGTAGGGATTGAAAGTTATTTTCCATGGTAAAATTTTTAGACCCTGAAGGTGAAATAGTGACACTTGGAAGTCTGTACAAGTTCTCTCTGTTGAACAGTCCTGAAATAATTCACCTTCAAAAAAATATCATAAGTCCCAATTGGTGAAACCAAATCTGCTCAAACCTACGGTGTTGGCAAGAGGATAGATGAGGATACCTTAATGAAAAGTTTCAGACATAGAGGAGGATCACTTTAGGAGATACCACAAAAACAATATCAAGAAATAAATTCTACATAAGAAATTGCAAAAAACTAGGGCATCAGATATTTTGCAGTTTTGATCACAGTTTTGGTAAAATGAGTATGCTACTCAGCTCGCCTTTAGGAGGTGCATATTTCTATCCAATCATATCTGAAATATTCCAAGTTTTAAGAATTAGGGTTTATTTGACAAACCCTAGATCAGCTAGCTCTAGAACCAGGATGAACACATCAAATCATAAGGAAGTTCTAAGAGCCACAGGGAGATGAGGTTAAGACTAGAGCCAAGAGAATCATTGTAGATTCTATTAAATATCATCTCATCCCTCATGTGTCATCCTTGAAGACACCAAAAGGAAGTGTTCGATTCTATGAAAACGCAATCGAAGAAGAATAATATATTGTTATAACCACCTTGAATGGCCTCCCAGGATCATGGAATTCATTCATTCGAGGAGTGTGTGCTAGAAGGAAGTGATTACCTTTAGCAGACTCTAGGAAGAGTGCACATAAGAACAATCTCGACTCATAATAAGAGAAGACAAGATGAGAGAAATTGAATATCAATCTCTCATGATTCAAATAATATCCCTCAAGCGATGAGGAATATGAAGGATTCAATTATTGAAGAAGATGATGAAGCTGAAGGCTCAAGAAGGAGTCTACCCAAGAAACAAATAAATATAAGTATTTGAATTGTCTTTTCCTATATATCTAGTTGTTTATATTACATTGCTTAGTTTTGAAATTTATTATGCATGATAGAATGTCTGCATTAATGAAAAATATACTACTAATAAGTATGTTATGAGTAAGTTGCATATAGTGATATACAACACTCCATATATACTTATTCAGGAAGAAACCTCTTTTGTTACATACTGGGATTAGTGTACAATCTCAATAATGTTATGGTAGAGATGGAAGGAATATGGAAAGTTTCTGTGTATACGAGATATGGATGAATGTTGTATTGCCCAAAAATAGTTGGATGATTCTATATTTATACATAAGAATTTTCCATTATGAATATTCCTTATGAAATGTTTCTAACAATACAACTGGTGCATTTCAATTGTAGAAAAGATCACGTACAATTACCTACCAGAAAAGAAGGATGAGACTTTTTTCAAAGAACAAGTAACGACATTTCAATATTCACTCTAATAAGCATGCATGAAGAGGAACCTGAAGCTTCTTGGGTCAAAGACACCATAGCGAAAGAAAGAGCTTCTGAAGAATATAAAGAGAACGGTAGATCCACCACGAGAGATGAAGACCACCTTGGGCATGAGAAATAATCCAAGATGAAGAATAATATGATGAAACTTTCAAAGAAAGAAAGAGGCCTGAGACACAATGAAGTTATGTGACACTGTTGAGTGACATCATTGATGCAGAGCCTTCCAGCTATGAAGAAGTAGCCAAGAAGAAAGGGAAGGAGAGAACCAGATCAAGAAGAATGATGTATAGGATGCGATATCGAGACCTGAAGGGAAGTCCGTAGTGTCTTCCATATGGATCTACAAGATCCAACATGAAGTAGATGGCAACATCGTGGGATACAAGGAAATATTAGTAGTAGAGGAAGCTACTTGTCACTCTAGTACAGAATCTTTCAATACATAGAGGAAGAAAGGTAGAGGGAGAATGATGCTCCTCTTTAGAGGGAGTGACTGCAGAAGATCCTGAGTTTCGACATGGTACAATAGGATGGATATATTACTGATGGCTCTAGGATTTACTATGAGTAAAGCAGATTCCAACCTTTTCTTCAAGGTTGAAGGAGAAATACCAGTGATGCTCCTATTATATGTCGATGGCTTGTTCCTGATAGGAAAAGAGGAACTAATTAGAGATGCAAGAAGGAGACTTGTTGTCAAGTTCAAGATAAAGGACTTGGGTATGATGCACTACTTTCTAAGCATGGAGGTGTGGTAGAGTGCGGATAGAATATCCCTTAGAAAAGGGAAGTATGCAGTGGAGATCCTAAAGAGGTTCAATATGATGGACTGGAAGGCCATGGCCACACCAATGGCATCAAACCTGAATCTATTGAGTGATATTTCATTAGAGACAGTCCATGCCCTAATCTATCATCAGATGATTTGTTCATTGATGTTCTTGACGGATGCGATACATTCTCACCTAGTTGCAAAGCATGCAGTGAGGTACCTAAAGGGTACAGTTGAGTATGAGCTCAAGTATGACATGAATCAGAAGACTAGCCTACATGGTTATGTTTATTCATATTGGTAGCACCATTGAGAAGAAGAGAACCCTGGGTTGCTTCTTTAGTTCAAGATCCAGTATGGGCTACTGGTTTGGAAGGATGGAGTCCTGCATGGCGCTGAGCATAGTTGAGAGAGGAGTAGTGAAGCTCCAATATTATGTGATCTAGATCGAGATCTCTCGAAAGAGGGAGTGATGAGTTTAAGAATAGCTGGTGAGATGGGTAGTCTGAGGATAAAATCATGGTGAAGCTCATAGGTTGCTCAGACGTAATCAGTCCTTTAGGTTGTCCTCGGATGTAATCAGTCCTGGTAAAGCTCACAGGTTATCCTTCGACGTAATCAACCATGATGTGATTCTATGCTAGAAATGGACAGAGTGAAGTTTAAGCACTTCAAAGAGAGGCTTGGTGTTCTTCAGACCGAGGTTCCTTCCAGGGGAAGTGATGAGTCCGAGATCCTTTTCGACATGGTTGCAGGCTGGGCCTCCCATGGTTGGATGTAAATGTTGATCCTTTTCAACATGGTGGCAGGCTAGGCCTCCCATGGTTAGATGTAAGTGTATATCCTTTTTGACATGGTGGCAGGCTAGGCCTATCATGGTCCAATGTAAGTGTTGAACCTTTCTGACATGGTGGTAGGCTAAGCCTCCCATGGTCAGATGTAAGTGTTGAGCCTTTATGACATGGTGGCAGGTTGGGCCTCCCATGGTCATATCTAAGTGTTGAGCCTTTCTGACAGGGTGGCAGGATAAGACTCCAATGTTCAAATGTAAGTGTTGGGCCTTTCTGACTTTGTGGCAGGCTAGGCCTCCCGTGGTCAAATGTAAGTGCTGGTCCTTTTAGACATGGTGGAAGGCTAGGCCTCCCATGGTCGGATGTAAGCGCTGGGCCTTTCTGACATGGTGGCAGGCTAGGCCTCCCATGGTCCGATGTAAGTTCTAGGCCTTTCCAACATGGTGGCAGGCTGGGCCTCCCATGGTCGGATGTAAGCGCTAGGCATTTTTGACATGGTGGCAGATTGAGGCCCCCATGTTTAGATGTAAGCACCTGGCCTTTCTGACATGGTGACAAGCTAGGCCTCCCATGGTCAGATATAAGTACTAAGACATACATCCATCATGAAAAAGGGTTGGCTCTGTAGAACTTCCTATGATGAGTAGAATTGAGAGATAACACCATTTTCTCGAGATAGCGGCAGAAGTGATGATGATCCAGCTTTGATGATGATCCAGTAATGAAGGCTTGTGCTTATGAACTATGTCAAGAGAATACCTTCATATTTAATAGGGAGTGTTGATGTATTTGTAACTTCGGAATGTATTCACTTGTGTATTTATTATTGTATTTCATTGTACCCCAACGAAGATGTTTGTTCCTCCGATCAGGAGAGTCATTAATATAATAAAGTCATTGAGGTTAACCCTCCATTGTAATTCAAGGCAATGGTCCCCACAATTGAGTTGTATTAGGGTTATTAGACTCTCCTAGTGAGGTCAGCCCTGTAAGAGTAAAAGTCAAGTGGAAAACAAGTATAAATAGAGAGTGAGACTCTCTATTTGAAACACACACTCACTCAACAGTAGCGCATGAGTGAGAGAGAAGTAGCTTGCACAACTGAGAAAGAGAACATCTATCGGAGATCATCTTTGTATCTTTGGGTTTTACTTTTCCTTTTGGTGCTCATTTTATCTCTCGGGAAGTTGCGAGGTTTTCTCCTATGGTTTCCTCAAGGAAAATTATTTGTGTCTCTTGTCTCTTGTGATTATTGTTGTGCATGTTATTCTCTTAGATAAGATCCTCGATCATATTGATTAAATGATAAAAATCTAATAGTAAATACTTCTTTGGGTGAACAAATTTTGCAGCACCCTGGATTGCTTCTACTTGAGGACAAGAAGACTTGGGAGGGGAGGATTGTAATGTCCCTTACTAGAAGGAAATTGAATGTGTTGACCTTGTCAAGAACCTAGGGGTTAAAAAATTGAACTAATTAAATAACCTAGGGAATTTTGAATATTTCATACTAAGGAGGAATGTACTACATTTATTTCTAAATTCTGGATTATTTATGTGTAAATATTTAATTAATATGCAAAATAATGACATGTGGGAATGAGTTTCAGTGTCATGAGGGAACATTAGGAGATACAACTTGCATAGGATGACAAATAGAAACTATCAAAAAAAAGTAGCAAAAGCAATCTGTAAGAAAAAGACGAAAAGTGACAAAAGCAAGGAAAATAGAAATTTCAAAAGCAGAAAGTGTAGAAAAAGAAATGAGTGCAAAAGCAGGAAAATTTGGTCAATGGAGGGTGCAGTTTCCATTTTGGTTAATGGATGCAAGCAAGGAAACATCATCAGTCATAAGGAAGGAAAATGTTTCCTGAGGAGGTTGAATTTCCACTTTGGGTTGAGTGATACAAACATGGAAAATTTACCTAAGATCCAGTCTTGTTATTTTCCTCAAGGAGGGCACATACATGGATTAGGATTAGGGTTTGCAAGTGGGTAACTTTCTCAATAGATGGATGACTTGCTAAACAAGTCAATCAAGTATATAAATAGATGCTTCCAACTCCATGTCATATTTTGGATTGTTAATGTTATGGTTTTGAGTTAAGCTAAGCTTCAATTCTGAGTGATGAGCCTCAGTCCCCTTGGGTGATGCACCCAAAGTATCCATTCTGTTCTCTTATATCTTTTTCCATAATTCAGTACATATCACATAGAGGTCAACAAGTAGCCATCTAAGATTCATCTCAACCTATGATAGCAGCCATTCATCCATTGAATTCAAGCTCGGGTGAAGGAAGCTTCACTTACACTCTCAGATTGGGTCGGGTGCTAGTATTTGGCCTCCATTTCTCAGTTTTGGACACCATTTGAGTAGATAAACTCTTCAAATCTTATTATGATATTTTTATATCCATCATATTGTTATAATATATGTATTACAGTAAGAATTTTTTTCCAAGAGAGTCATCAAGCTGAACTTTCATGAGAGAAGTCTTTTAATGCCCATTTAATGGGTCTTTTTGTCAGTTTTATGCACTAAATATGATGTAATGACCATTAATAGTATATATGAGTTAGAATATGCATAAAATATGTCATATAAATCTTTATTGATTATTATTCGAATGTATGATAAAATTCATATTCAAAATTTATCCTTATTTTTGTACCCTTTCTCATTGACCAGTTTTACAGTTTTTAGTGTTATTAATGATCTGTAAAAACCCATTTAGTGTTATGTAAGTTGTTGTAGGTTGTAAACTAACCCCAAAACCAAACCTAACCCTCATATCAAGAATTCATTTGGGGCGTACTGTGTTTGAGTGGCCTCTTCTGCGCAGGCTTTCCCCATGCCAAAATCCTAGTTTTTTCCCGAACACCCATAGACTACCTCAAACTATTTCATATATGTTCCAAAATTGTTCAAAGGTTATTTTATGCATAATAAATGACTTAAAACTCATATAATCCTTCCATAATCCTTGGTTGAGTGGAAGTGAATGTTCAATCTCAGTTTGCACCGGTTGGGACACCCAGAACGCTAGGAGTAGACTTCAGCATAGTTGATGCTCAAAACCTAAAAGGGCCCAACTTTTAGGTGCTTAGGGATCTGAAATATCTTTATCCAAAAATGTTATTTGGTTTATACCATAATCCCTCTCTCACTCCCAGTCTTTCTAGTACTTCATGTGTCAATGTAAATTTTTATTTCATTTTTAAATAATATCAGCAATAGAGTTAATGTGTTGATCTAATATCATATTGTTAAGAACCCGTGTCAACTCTCCTCTTTATTTTGTTAGTATATTTTGTTCAACGCATATGCTTTGTAAGTCGTCTCATTAGTATGTTGTATTATCCCACATTCATGGGGAGTAATAGCTGTTAAGTCATCCCGTTAGTATGTTGTATTATCCCACATTCATGGGGAGTAATAATTGTTTATATTAGACTTAATATATAAGTACTTGTTGAGACCAATCAAGGCATAATGTTAAGAACCTGTGTCAACCCTCCTCTTTATTTCGTTAGTATATTTTTTTGGACGCATATGCTTTATAAGTCATCCCGTTAGTATGTTGTATTATCCCACATTCACGGGGAGTAATAGTTGTTTATATTAGACTTAGTATATAAGTATGTGTTCAGGCCAATGAAGGAATCCAAGAGTTACTTATATTGAGCTTTCTCAAAGGAGGTTTCCTCCTTGAAGTGGCCTACGATCAATAAAATTCCTTTTGTGTTATGTTATTTCCATTATATAGTGCATTTTCATTATTTATTGCAGCAAGTTCCTCACATCTAGTATCATAGCACTTTCTTGGGATTGCTGGGTGGAATTTATACTAATTTTTTTTCTTTTGCAGTGCTTCCTAGCATTGTGATTAAGTTCTTCTTCTTTGCATCGGTATTTTTCATTTGGATCAGGGAAGAAAACCCTATCCACTTAACTACGAGAAGTACTTGGGCATATCCCTAAAACTCATTGTGAGGAGCACCACAGGAACCCCTAAGTAGATGGCCATTAAAAGGACATGTGAAGGAAAAAGGGAAACAACCCCTACCTGATTGATTAGTTTACACCCGTGGTAAACCAAGAGCTATCATTTGTGGTAAAGAGTTTATTAGTTTTACTTGAGTCATGGTGTGAGGGTTATTACCCCAATACGCAATCCATTAGACAACATTGATGGCCAAGTGAATACCGTGAAGATTTAGGAAGCCAAACATACATGGGGTCGATATCTATTTCCAGTTGATAAAGCACATATTTCGAGAGCCGCCATAGATCATTTCCACCGAACCGAATAAATAAATAAATAAATCCATTTTTTGGCCATATATTCTTTGTTTTAGCTCCATTTCCATTGAAAATTCACTATAATTCCCATAATTACATTCTACACATTTCCTTCCTTGAGGACCCTATCCAAATTTCCACTTCCTGAAGCCCAAAATTCCACATTTGTCTATTTTTAGGGTTTTCCATAACTTTTTTGATTCTCACCCATTCACCTTCAAATGTTTCCATTGTGTTTGGTTCCCATTTATGCTTCCTTGTCCCTCTCTGACAAATTTTCCCATTCTTTCACCCCACTTTTGAAATTCACATTTTTTGCTTCCCTATCCCTTATAAAGTGTCCAAAACCTAGTCAAACCCTAATTACCCACCCAAGTTTGTCCCAACTCAAAATTTTCCTTTTCTAAAACTCTTTATGTTTTTGTTTTTCTACCCATTTCCCCCAAAAATAAAATAAAACAACTCCTACTTATGGTTGTCACCCACGTAGGACCAAATAAACAAATGGAAGAAGAACTTGTTGCCCTCAAGACCAAACTCGAATATCTGGATCAAACATTTCTCGACCTCCATCTTCAGCATTCATCCATGAGCAATCGATGACAACCTAAGTCTTCTGCAGACACTAGGTTCTCTTCTTCCAATAACTTTCGTGGGTTGACACTTGATTTTCCTCGGTTCAATGGTGATGATCCAACTAGATGCATTTACAGGGAAAAACAATATTTCAGTCTACATAACACTTTTGATGTCAATAAAGTTCCACTTGCATCCTTTCATTTGGAACATGAATCCCTTCAATGGTTCCGTTGGTACATCAAGGATCATGTAGAGCCAAACTGGATAGGTTTTTTCCAACTCATTTTACAAGGATTTGGCCCTAGTGATTTTGACGACTTCGAGGAGCACTCACCAAACTTCATCAAACTAGCACTGTGAGGGAGTATCAGACATAATTTGAGAAACTGTCCAATTGCACAGAAGGATTTCTTGATGCATTCTACAAGATTTATTTTGTCAATGGTCTAAAGGATGCAATCTAATCCAAGGTTAAAATGTTATGTCCCAACACAATGATGGAAGCCCTAGGGTTGTCTAAGTTGGAGGAGGACAATACCATGACTCAACAACGCTCAAAATCCACTTTTGTTCCATTCAGAAATATGGTTCTGAAATACTTCCAATCCTTTCATCTCCTAGAACCACTCCTATCAAACATTTGTCTGAAGTCAAGATGTGAGCACGTGGGAAAAAAGGTATTTTGTATAATTGTGATGAGAAATTCACCCAGGGACATCGATGTGCTAAGAAAAATATCTATCTCTTGGATGTGGATTCTCCTCCTGCACTTGAAATTTTTTATGATGCTTAGGATTCAGTAGATGATGATGGTGACACTCATTAGTTTCTTGTTGACCCTCCTGCTTAGGATGACCAGCCAGAGATATATCGCCATGAATTAGCTGGAATCACCACCACAAAAACCATGCAAGTCAGAGGTTTCTTCAAAAATATCCCTCTTCCAATACTCATTGATTCTTGTAGCACTCATAACTTCATTGACCCGAGGATCACCAAACAGGATGATTGTTTTGTCCATCCTTGCTCCAGCTTTGAAGTCATGATTTCCAATGGGGGCACCTTACCTTGCAAATGGAAGTATCATAATGTGTGAATATCTATTATAACTTATGCTCTAACATGTTTTCCTTTCCCTTAGGTATATTTGATGTGGTTTTGGGAGCTCAATGGTTATTCACACTTGGACCAATTTTATGGGATTTTACTGAACTTTGGATGTAGTTTTCAGTCAATGAAAAAAAAAAACACTTTGAAGGAGTTACAACCAGGGTCTCTCAGCATCATCAGTTCACATCACATGGAAAAACACCTTAAGAAGAATTCACATGGTTTCATCGCTCAGCTCCATTTCATTCAGATGCAACCTTTAGCAGACTCAACTACTCCCTTGGATCTACAACAAATTTTGGATCAATATGCATGTATTTTTACTGAGCCAATGGGATTTCCACCTTCATGACTAGATACCCATCATATTCCTCTCCTTCCTGGAAGAGTACCTCCCAACATTAGGCCCTATCGCTACCCATTTCACCACAAGACAGAGACTGAGATGTTTGTTCGGGACTTACTAAAGCAAGGTATTATTCACCCCAGTATCAGTTCCTTCTCTTCACCAGTTCTTCTTGTACAAAAAAAATATGATTCATAGCGCCTCTGCATTGAATTTCGAGAACTTAACCACATCACAATCAAGGATAAGTTTCCAATTCCTATTGTTGATGAGCTTCTAGATGAGATTCATGGTGGTCATTTTTTATCCAAGTTGGATCTTCGTTCTGGGCATCACCAAATTCAGGTTCATGAGGATGATATCCCTAAAACAACTTTCCACACACATGATGGCCACTATGAATTTTTGGTCATGCCATTTTCCCTCACGAATGATCCTTCCACATTCCATGCATTGATGAATAAAATATTCCATCCCTCCTTACAAAACATCATTCTAGTATTCTTTAATGATATCCTCATATATAGTAAAACATGGGTTGAGCATCTCCAACATCTGGATCTTATACTGCAAATTTTTTGTGATCATCATCTCCATTCCAAGCAATATAAATGTGTTTTTGGGCAGAAGGAATTAGAGTATATTGGGTAGATTGTTTCAGCAAAAGGAGTTCATGTAGATCCTGCCAAAATAGATGCCATGAAAAATTGGTCAAATCCTCAGACCCTGAAGATCCTTCATGAGTTTTTGGGACTAACTGGATACTACCATAATTTTTTCAATGATTATGGAAATATTGCAGCTCCATTAATAACTCTACTGAAAAATGATACTTTTACATGGACGCATGATGCTGAGTGTGCATATGACAAACTGAAACAAGATATGTGTACCATACTTGTTCTATCTATGCCCGATTTTTCCAATCCTTTCACTATTGAGAGTGATGCAACTTGTGATAATGGACTTGGTGTTGTCCTCCTTCAAGATGGGCATCCCATTGCATTCACCAGCAAATCCCTTTCTAGTAAGAATTTAACTGCCTCTACATATGAGAAGGAAATGATGTCTATTTTGCATGCAATATAGAAGTGGCGGCTATACCTCTTAGGGAATCATTTCTGCATGACGACTAATCACCAGAGTCTGAAATATTTTGTGGAACAAAGGGTCTCATCCCCAACAAAAGAGAAATGGTTTAGCAAACTCATGGGTTATGAGTATTATATCACTTACAAGAAGGGTAAGGACAATATTGTGGTAGATGTTCTTTCCCGCACATTTGATGACCATGTTTCTCTTTCAATTGTTGCTATGCCTATTCGAAATTGGTTACAATATTTTCTCCTAGGATATGACAATGGATCTTCATTATCTGAAATCATCCAATAGTTGACCAGTAACCCTTTGTTGTATCACATTACTCTTGGGATGGTTCTTCTCTAATATAAAAGGGTCGTCTGTTGCTTCCCTAGAGAACAAATCTTCAATAGGTTGTCTTCTATGAACTCCATGATTCTCCATCAGCATGGCACTCTAGGTTGCTCAAAACGTATGAGTGGGCATGACATAAATTCTTTTGGAAGGGAATGAAACAGGAAATTCAATAGATCGTTGCTGAATGTGATACCTTCCAGGGCCACAAGGTTAAAAAGACACTCCTTCCTAGATTTCCCAAACCTTTTCCCATCCCTACAAGGATTTGGACAGATATTTCGATGGATTTCATTGAAGGGCTCCCTAAATATGGAGGGAAGACCGTAAACTTGGTTGTGGTTGATTGACTCTCCAAACATAGTAATTTTTTTTCTCTCAACCATCCATATACCACATCCTCAGTCGCACAAATTTTCATGGACCGGATATTTCGTCTTCATGGAATCCCTTCTTCCATTGTCTTAGACCATGACGCAACTTTCACTAGTCATTTTTGGACCAAACTATTTTTCCTCACTAGCACCAAACTGAATTTGAGTTTAGGATATCACCCACGAATAGATGATCAGACTGAAGTGATCATCAAATGCTTGGAAACTTATCTTCGTTGCTTCACCTATGAACAACAACATCAGTGGGAAAAGTGGCTCCCTCACGCTGAATGGTGGTACAATAATTCCTACCATAATGCATCTAAAATGACTCCATATCAAGTAGTTTATGGCTAAGGCACCTCTAGTGCTCCTTCCATATAACCCCAACAGTTAACCATTTAAGGCAGTTGACATAGTTCTTCGAAACTTAGATCATATTCTTCACATTCTACATGATAATCCTCACATGGAAAGAAACTGTATGAAACAACATGCCAATTAGTGTCGTTCTAAGCACACTTTTCAAGTCAGTGATATGGTTTTTCTTTGTCTGCATCCTTACAAGAAATCCTCCTTGAAAATCAAAGGGAATCAAAATCTGGATCCAAAGTTATCTGGGCCATATAAGGTTCTTCAGAAGAGTGGATCCATTGCTTATAAATTGGAACTTCCTCCTTCTTGCATTCACCTATCTTTTCATGTCTCTTGTATTAATAAATTGATTGGCACCTACAGCAGAGATCAAACTTTTTTACCAGAACTGGATAATGAAGCCATAATTTTGGAGTCGGAGGCCATCCTCAATAAGTGCACTCATCATCTTCACTCTCGGTCTGTCACATAGGTCTTAATTCAGTGGAACAACATGCAACCAGAGGATGCTACATGGGAACCACTCCTTTAGATTCAACAACAGTTTCCACATCTAAAGTTTTGAGGAAAAATATTTTATAAGAGGGATGGGTTGTTAAGAACCCATGTAAACCCTCCTCTTTATTTCATTAGTATCTTTTATTGGATGCATATGCTTTGTAATTCGTCCCATTAGTATGTTGTATTATCCCACATTCACGGGGAGTAATAGTTGTTAATTCGTCCCATTAGTATGTTGTATTATTCCACATTCACGGGGAGTACTAGTTGTTTAAGTTAGACTTAGTATATAAGTACATGTTGAGGCCAATTAAGGCATGATGTTAAGAACCCGTTCAACCCTCCTCTTTATTTCATTAGTATATTTTGTTGGACACATATGCTTTGTAAGTCATCCCATTAGTATATTGTATTATCCCACATTCATGAGGAGTATAAGCTGTTAAGTCGCCCCATTAGTATGTTGTATTACCCCACATTCGTGGGGAGTAATAGTTATTTATATTAGACTTAGTATATAAGTACGTGTTGAGGCCAATGAAGGAATCCAAGATTTATTTGTATTGAGCTTGCTCAAAGGAGGTTTCCCACTCGAAGTGGCCCACAATCAATAAAATTCCTTATATGTTCTGCTATTTCCATTATATCGTGCATTTTCATTATTTATTGTAGCAGGTTCCTCACACGGATCAGGGATATTACATATTTGGAAAAAATATTTATTGTTTTGGAACAAGTGGATGAGGATCATCACACTACTTAACAAAACATTGAAGCTAGTACCAAAAAATGCTCCAAAACCTATTATAATCATCATGTATGCCCATAATCATTCCATGAATATTATCTAGCCCATTTATGACCAATATAATGAATAAATTATTCAAGGAAATTTTGAGTCTCTATGGAAAGGTCGTTGCATTGTCAAACATTTTTGGGTAAAGGGGGCATATCTACTAGCTGGTTTTAAAAGACAACTCCTTTATCAAGATTCACCGACAAGACTTTGTTCATATGGTATGAAAAAGAAGAACACTACTATTGCTTCCAACCCTAAGCATTGAACTGGTTGTGTTGTAGTATGGTCATCTCCATTTCCAACATAAGCACAGTCGAATCCAAGCCTGTATCACCTACCCCTATTATGGAAGACACTTCTGGTTAGATCTCACTGCAGACAGTCCCCATTGATGTACAGGATGATATGGGACTAGAGCCGAATGCTGGTAAACTAGTCGACAAAGAATGATTGGGTCCATCCGGGACCAAGCAGGGAAAAGCATCAACACCCCCAGCGCCAACCCCACTAGTACAAGAGGATTTTGAGACATAAATTTGATTTCACCTTATCTCTCACCCAAATGCAGGGATATACCGAGAGTTATAGTTCCAAAAAGAGAAGGGGTCCCACTAATGGTGTTGCTAATAACCAAAGGAGTGAAGGTGCCAAAAGACCTTTTTCCCAATGTAAGGAAGCCATCTTATGTTGATCATGATATGAAACCTCAAATAGACCTGGTCTGCTAGAACTACATGGATATTGTGCAGTACACACCCAAGGCACCTGAAAAATTTGCTGCAAACGAATGGGCCAAGGGATTGGAGTAGTCTGGCATATTATCACTGTTATATATGCCACATTTTGGACAAAGTACACCAATAAACATCTGTGTCAAGCAGTTACTCCTGTTTTTTAATGGAGGGGTTCTATGGCTTGGGAAACCTATACCTGTAGATATTAAAATTATTTCCACCATCACATGCCTACCATCTGTAGGAACAAACCCAACGCCACTTCTCAAAAAGGATCAAGAGGCGAAAAATAGCTACGCGGATGAAGAAAACATATGAAGTGGTAAGAAGCAAAGGGGGATTTCTGATTCGATCCATTAATAATACCATTTTTTGCTTTGTTTCCAAAGTGTTGGCCACCAAGTTACTCTGCAAAATGCACCTAGACTAGTGTACTACGGGAGTGATTGCACTTGTGGAACTTTGTGTAACAGGATTTTAGATCAATTGATGTCAATTCTTGTTGAATGATCTTGTACAAGACACCATCGATGCACAAGAAAATGGTAGGCAATTTCACTATTCATGGATGTTACTTTTAATTTCATTTATAGCATGGTCTGGACCACAAGACTACCAAGAGCTCGACCTGCCAATGACCTATAAAGGAGCAAGATATCAGAACCTTTGGTTTGAGAAGGACCTAAAGGACCGATAGAAACAGAACAAAATTGAATTCTTTATGCATGGGGAGGTTATACGACACCATGTGGAGAACATGTATATATTAGATGATGCCACTATGCAATGATTTTTCCTGATTCTTAAGTTAGAGATTGGCTCGTACCATATTTACATCCAGCCACGACAACAACCGCAACACCAAAGGTTACCAACCAAATTTATAATGACAAATGAGGAAATTGAAGAAATTATTAACGAGTGGCTAAAGGAATGGTGTATCCCAATACCAAAAGATAAACTTCGACAAAAGAAAAACAAAGAGGATGACTCAGTTGAGGAAAATGAAGAAGAAGACCCCCCAAAGGATTTAAACTCTACATAAAGTCATTCCCCCTCAATACCAACAGACCCTGAATCAGAAAATGAAGAGGGGGAACCTCATGAAGAACAAGTACAGCTGAGAAGAAAGAAAAATAAGATGAAGGATGACAGAAACACAAATACCAATAGTTTGGAAAGTGATGATGTGCAACTGATGACTGAGGAAATATTTGAAGTAGCACAAACCAACTTCAAGACCATAGAAGAACAACAAGAAGAACTTTCAAGTACAGTTACTAATCTCCTTAAATTTTTGTGTAAAGCAGTTGAAGATGTTAAAATTTGTGTCGACTGTCCAAGTGCAACAACTGAGTCACAAGACCCATCAGCAACATCAATAATGGAGAAAATTGCACCATATGTTCCAGTCCTGCCAATAACGGTAGAAGTCTCTAAATCTTTTATTGATTTAGGAACTCCGGGGTTTAATGATGTTTTTAAGGATAATGGCCTGATTATTATACATTTTTCATCTATGCACATAAATGAGGTATATGTAGTATAGAGTATTGTCAATCCATAAATAAAATTGCGTGAGCGTAGCATGGCCACCAAATGAAGGATGCACATAAAGATATCAAGAAAATGACACTTGAAGTTCAAGAAACTAAACATAAGAAAAAAGAATGGGAAGAGAACTGTCATCAAATCAACAAAGTAGTAGCCCTCGCCTATAAGAACTTTGCAGAAGAAGGAATAACAGAAGAAATGGAAACAAATGTCAAAATAGAACAATTAGCTGAAATAGCAGTTGAGCTTAGGAGGAAAGTTACAAAGCTAGAAGAACAAAGGAGACCCAACACACCCCCAGAAGTGTTGGAAAGTAGAAGAGATACAACAACTGAGGCTACGAAGAGAATAGAAGAAGCAGAAGAAACATGTGTTAAGGTTGTAGACCAAAGAAGATTGCAAATGAGATGACTGCATTTGAAGAAAACATCACACATATAAGAAATGATATGAAGCAGCTACCCTTAGCAAAAAAAATGGATAAGGCAATGGATATGAGAAAATTGCAGCAACAAATGACTGTGCTACACAAGCAATAGCAACAATGAGAGGAAAAAGTACAAGAGTTGCAGGCCGAAGCAGAGAGATTTACATGCATAATTCAATTTGTACATTAGAAGGTGCATGATGCAGTGACATCAATGGAGAAAGTCATGCTGGAACATGTGAGTTCTAACTTGGTGGAGAAAATGTGGAAGACAGAGGAAGAAGTGCACACACAAGAAAAGAAAGTGGTGAAAATTGTAGAAGATTTTCAGAACAAAATCAGTGCAAGTCACAACATGGAGCAATAGATTCAAGTGGCTCAAGACGAGCCACATGTGAGTGTTGGGGTCCTATTGGGCCTAGGGACAGTAAGGCATAATTCATGCAGGATTCTTCCTAAGTATGGAGAAGAGCTAAAGGAGAAGAGGAAGGAGCTACGACTGAGGACGCAACATAAAGGAAAGAAGAGGAAGGAGGTTGCGACATAGGAAGTGAAAGAGAGGAAGAAGAATAGGAGAAGTCATTGGAAGAGGAAGCTATGGTAGATAAGTAAGTCGCGATAGAAGGTTGCAGTGCAACATGAGTCGGTACAACAGAATATTAGCAGCAGAAGGTGTGCAAGTAGCATAACAGGCGAAAAACAATGTAAGGTATAATACTGAGAAAGTGACAGGCCTTAATGATCATGGGTATGAGATCAGCTAGATCCAGTGAAAGCCACATGCATGAAGGAATATTTGTAAGTCAGGTCACTAGTGCCTCCCGTTAGGTGTTTCTAGAATAGGAAAGACAACCTAGTGTCTAGATATAGTAATTCGGATGAGATAGCATCAGTAATAAGTCTGTAATGAGTCTGTATAGAGTATGTATCGAGTCAGTATTGAGTTTGTATCAAGGATGTAGGGATTCAATATCGAGTCCATAATGGGGTTATCAAAGAAGGAACCCAAGCTGTATGTGAGTTGCACATTCCCCTGACAGTCATTTTGTGTTAGAAATTCTCCCTACAGTTAGTATGTGTTAGACATTCTCCCTACAATAAGTTGTTGTAGACTCTCGTTGGTTGAAAAGCGTGATTTCTTGGGTGGTGGATCTGTAATTGCTGAGTGCATTAGAGTAAAGGATCTGCGGCTGAGTGTGCAAAAGAATAGAAAAGGTTGAGTTGATCCAAGCTGTGTGTAGATCATTAGTATAAGTAGAGTAGTAAGAGAATAGAGAGAAGATAAGAGAGAATGGGAGGGAGGAGAAGTCTGTAAAGTAAGAGAATAATATCTTGAGAAGAGTCTGCAGCTTAGTGCACAGACAAAAGGTGCATCTATTTCCTCATGCCAGATGAAGAGCACCTTCTAGTTTTTTCTTGGATGTGTTTCCACATTATATTCTGTGTATATGTGTGAATGATGAAAGTAGCTTACATATATGTGTAAATGTTGTATTGAATTATTGACTATAGGTTTTCTTACAAATGAATAAATGTATGATGGTCGCATTGTATTAATGGATATGATTATGCTGCATGTCTGTTGTTTATTTAATGAGTTGCATAAGAAAGGTTGGGGAACAATCTAGTTGTTGAAGCAAAGTGAACACATATAATCCACCCCCAAACTTCATTGAGAGCCTTAGATCAGATCCAAGGTACCAAACACCCTCCCACCCAACTACAGAAACATGGTTCTGGAAGTTACCCATCAAATGAGATATCTTGGGTGAGATGACATCTACGTCACAGGTGCTATCGGCTGAGCTTTTCTCTATCAGGCCGATATCTTGGGATTTGTGTGCTGATCAGAAGGGACTGAACCTGGGTTGGGATCCCTGGAAAGAGGGACAGAGAGACACAAAACCCAACAAATGGTTCTTTTTCTAAAATACCATGAATCGTTGTGGTAAGGGATATGTTGTGGAAAACAACAAAACTAAAGATCCAAGATTGGGTGGAATCCAAAGAGTTAGAGTTCGCTCGAAAAGAAAGTGAAGGATCTTGGTGGAATCCAATAGAGTTGTTGGTCCGACACATCTACACAAACATCCATGAGATTTTATTTTCTGAGTTTCCAATTGTGTTGCATGAATGGTTATCTAAGATATCGACCCAACAAACAAATTTCCAAGGCAAATAACCAAGGGAGTGGACTCCCTAGTTAATTGAGCAATTGAAAGAAGTAAGCAACCCTCTGTTGAGGGCTATAGATTTTTGGATAGATATTATCCTAGAGGGATATATTGTTGAGTTTTTTGTTGACATAATAAACTCATACAGTGACAAAGAGCAAAAAAAAATTCAAGGCCCATGCAATAGATATCTGTCATCTTTAAAGATATGAGAAAGGCATTCTACGAATGTAACAAGACTGTATAGAAATAGATTGGATATGTCTTAGCAGAACCCTAAAGTGAGATGTTCCCAGGAGATAGTGGAAATGAACTAGTGTCGGGATTTTTAATGAGCAGAAGAAGATTCAGATCTGACAAATGAAGAAAAACTATGTTAGGAAGAGGAATTTGCAGCACAAATAGAGAAGAAGAAGGCTATGAGCTCACGTCATACTTGGACGAAGGATCTTGTGACCAAGAATAGGAATATCAGCCGATCTCAGTAGGAGACAAAGAGTCAGAATAATTGACTAAAGCATGAGAATGAGAATGCGGTTACAACACCGCATACTTCCCCAGAGGTAAGATTGAGACACTTATCTCCAAGTAATTCTGTAAATACGAGAAATACTAATGTTGTAAATAGTGGACAAGGAATTCCG
Organism: Pseudotsuga menziesii; assembly: GCA_001517045.1. Classification (NCBI taxonomy): domain Eukaryota; kingdom Viridiplantae; phylum Streptophyta; class Pinopsida; order Pinales; family Pinaceae; genus Pseudotsuga; species Pseudotsuga menziesii. The sequence continues at coordinate 636,729 of LPNX011077610.1, read as the reverse complement.
ACTAGCCAAAAATTTGTTATGACTATACTAGCAGCACATACAATGGCTGGAGTTGATATTAAGTTACCAATATTCAATCGAAATGGGTTGGAAGATCTAGAACAGCATTGGTTCCTTTACGAAGTTATCTGGACTGTGTGACAGATCTAGGTGAGAACATTAAGAAAGCACAGATGATCACGACTCTATGAGGTCATGCACTAGACTGGTATATGAAATTTTCCATTGTACCAGTATGATTTGTCCCAAAAACACTAAATGAGATTTGAGTGGGTTTGATAGATGAGTTTAGAAATCCAAAGTTTGAATCAGGGTGCATCACCGAATTCAAAGAGATTAAGTAGTTACCAACATAATCTGTTTGGCATTCTGACCAAAGATTTAGGACATTGATGGCCAAAGTGAGCTTCCAAATGTCAGATGTACAACAAAAGAAATGGTTTATTGTTGCCTTTTTACCACATATCTAAACCCCATTGATGAAACAGAAGATTGTGTCACAGATAGAGGCTTTGGAAATAACAATGAAATTAGAAGCCTCTTTGGTCAGAGATACTGGCTCGGGAATGATGCAAATTCAGTCGTAGATGGCCAACCTTACGGTGCAGATCCAAGACATTAAGAGAGGAAAGGAAGTTCAAGAAGAACTATGGTGTACAAGATGCAAAACATACATACAGCATAAAGACAAATTCCCAACACTCATGAACTATGTCACAACAGGTGCACGGAACCCGTTAAACACTCAAGGAATTCCTTGGTGTAGAATATGGAAGACTAGGGGCCATAAGTTTGAAGAATGTATGTACTTATAGAAGATTGTAAGCACACCCGCTAGTCTATATTGTAAATTTTGTAGATCAATGGGTCACGATGAAAAAGACTGCATAGCATTTAAACTACTACTAGAAACGACGATGGATACCTACTTAATGAAAAATGATGAGCAGATGCAAGCTAAAAAAGCATAGCCTCAATATCATCCTACACAATATCAACAACCGCAATACCCTCATCCACAATACCAATAGAAACAATATCCTCAACAAGAACAATACCCTCCACAAAGGGGGGGTGGAAACTTTAGAGGTCGAGGACAACAACAAGGAGGAGGATTTGGTCAAGGAAGAGGCCAAGTCATAATTTATAATTGTGGGAAGACAGGAAATTTTTCCTGATATTTTCAAAGTATTTTGAAAGATTGTACATATTGTAAAGAATTTGATCACACTGTCGAATAGTGTCCGCAATTAATTGCGAAATTGAAAGCTAGAACTATCGTAAATCCCAACCAGGTGCAGAATCAGAATCTAAATCCCAATCCCAATCAGAACATTCAGATCATTTCTTCCAAACTAAGAGAACCTCACATTGTTGTAGTTACAAGAGGAGATGATGTGATAGGTGCATATCAAAATACACAGCAAGGAAAACTGCAGGTGAGACCTGCAGTACAAAAGAAAGCTCTACTAGATGTCCAACAGGAGAAAGAAGTCTTCTTGGAGATGTGACAAGAATTTTTTGATGCTAATCATCCGTCAACATCTGGACAAGTCAAGACCATGACCGAACGATTTGAACAGCTCATTAGGAAGTAGTTCATGAAAAAGGTTAGTAATCTTAAATAAATTTTCAAAATTTTTTTAGCATTAATCAATGATAAATATGCTTTCATGGAACTAACAACACTAATAGAAGAAACCCCAGATGACCTTCGACCTGAAAAAAGAGATAATCATATCGAGAAAATATTGAGGACAGGTCGAGAATTGAGAATGGTTACACATATAGGATACTATGATATGGATTATATCATATTAGATTTGGGCTCGTATGCCAACATATTGACAAGACAAACATGGGAGAGCGTGAATAAGCCTCTACTAGACTAGTCTCCCATTCAACTAAGGCTTTTGAACTAGTCGAAGGTTATACCAATTGGTATACTAACTCAAGTTCCTATAGAATTTGAAGGCTTAAGAACATATTCTAACTTACAATTTATTGGCATTGTCGATGACACAAATCCATATCCTGCACTGCTAGGAATTGATTTGGAAAAAGACAACCAAACCATTATAAACTTCAAGAAAACAATCTTATCATTTGAATATTCTAAAATAAGAGTGGTTGCATCCATTGATGCACTCGAAGGACAGAGATATGTTGAGCCCATACATAGTGAAGGGAAAGGAAAATACCTAGATTAGTTGTATAACATCATGGATTCAAAAGAAGACTATATAAATCCAATAAATAATGGTAAACTAATTTGGTGGAGTGTAATTTCGTGCACGCCCAACTTAGGAGATGCTTTGGAAAATCGATAGAACATGCTACATGAAGCCTCCATGAGAAGATGTGCAAGAATCGCAAGAGTTTTCCGAAGGGTAAGAGCTGAAGCAAGTGTGATTCCTACAAATGAAGGATTACCTAACCTTGCATCTATTTTGGTAGAATTTGAAGAAAAATTCACCTAATTGTAGCGATTGTCCACTCTGGACTATGTGCTGAAAGCTACACCCGCTAGATGGTGGGGTACACACAAAAAATCTATCTATGAATGGATCTCCAAATGGCCACATCGTAGAATATTAATGGAGAGAATATTTTGGGAAGCGATTAGTTGCCCTGATTAGAAGTATACATGACTGATAGATCCTGTGGAACATATTGAGCACTGTCGCAAGAACTAGAAAGAACATCTGCGAGAAGAATGGGTTCATCGATTCATCAACACTTTGGAAATGGTACCAAGACATTAGTACACATCAGTATAGATATGACGATGAACTATCGAATGGGAAATATTAACTGTAATCTTAACATATACATTTGAGTTCACATGAACACCCGACATTTGATGTTGCATTACAAATAATAAAGGAAAATATATTTGAAGAAACCCTAGTACCATACACGAATTTCCATCAATGTACTGTGACAATACAAAACTGGATGGAGTGCTACAATATTATGGGAGAACCGGAGGATGATGACCCACTTGAGATAAATATATGCACACAGTAGAAGGAGTTGCTACGTGTGAAGATACTCATAACCCTGCTCGATGCGACCTAAAAAAAGGGGGGGGTGATAGCAAGATTTTTGGTACCCTCTAACTTTATAACAATAACTACCATTTGAAGTGACAGATAAGTAGTGGCATAATGCAAAAAAAATCAATTAAAAATCCACAGTACACCCATGTTCCTGAAAGGATGTATTCCTTTCTAATTAAATGATCACGCGTGCGAAGAACGACTACGGTAAGTTAAGGTAATTTATCAAGCTTCATTGCCAATACTTTGTTCATCAGGTATGAAAAAGAAGAACACTACTATTGCTTCCAACTCTGAGCACTGAGTTGGTGTGGTTGCAATATGTTCATCTCCATTTCTAGCATAAGAACAATCGAATCCAAGCCTATATCACCTACCCCTATTATGGAAGACACTATTAGTTACATCCCACCGCAGATGGTCCCCACTGATGTACAGGATGATCCAGGAGTAGAGACGAATGATGGTAAACTATATGACAAAGAAAGACTGGGTCCGTCTAGGACCAAGCAGGGAAAACACACTAGTATTAGAAAAATAAAGGGAAAAGCATCAACACCCCCAGCACCAACCCCACCAATACAGGAGGATTTTGAGACAAGAAATTTGATGCCACCTTATGCCTCATCCAGACACAGGGATGCAACAAGAGTTACAGTTCCAAAAAGAGAAAGGGCCCCACTGATAGTTCCTCTAGTACCCAAAGGAGTGAAGGTGGTGAAAGACATTTTTCCCAATGTAAGGAATCCATTTTATGTTTATCATGATACGAAACACCAAATAGACTTTGACTACTGGAACTACATGGACATTTTCCAAGACACACACGAGGTGCCTAAATGATTTGTTGCAAAGGAATGGGCCATGGGATTGGAATAGTCTGACATATTATCACTGCTATATATGCCACATTTTGGACGAAGTACACCAATAAAAACTTGTGTCAAGCAATTACTCTTATTTTCATGTAGGGGGTCTATGGATAGGAAAACCTATACCTGTAGATATTCAACTGATTTCCACCATCACAGGCCTACCATCTTCGAGAATGGACCCAACGCCACTTCTAAAAAAGGATCAAGAGGCGCAAATAGCTATGCAGATGAAGAAAAAATATGACGTGGTAAGAAGCAAATGAGGATTTTTTATTCTGTCCATTAATAATACCACTGTTCTATTTGCTACCAAAGTGTTGGCCTCTAATTTACTCTGCAAAATGCGGCCGTACTAGTGTACTGCGATAGCAATTGCACTTGCGGAACTTTGCATGGCAGGAGTTCAGATCAATCGGTGTCAATTATTTTTGAATGAGCTTGTACAAGACACTATCGATGCATAGGAAAAGGGTAGGCCATTTCACTATTCATGATTGTTAATTTTAATTTTATTTATAACATGGTCTGACCCACAAGACTACCAATGCCTTGAACTTTTAGTGATCTATAAAGGAGAAAGATATCAGAACCTTTGGTTTGAGAAGGACTGACAAAAACAGAACAATATTGAATTCTTTAGGCATGGGGAGGTTATACGACACCATGTGAAGAACATGTATAGATTAGATGACGCCACTGTGCATCGATTCTGCCTAATTTTTAATTTTGAGATTGGCCTGCACCATATTTACATGTAGTCATGACAACAACCGCAAGGCTAAAGGTTACCAACAAAATTTATAATGACAAAGGAGGAAATTGAAGAAATTATTAACAAGTGGTCGAAGGAATGGTGTATCCCAGTACCAGAAGATAAACTTTGACAAGAGGAAAACCAAGTATAAGAGGATGACTCAGATGAGGAAAATGAAGAATAAGACCACCAAGAGGATATAGGCTTTGTAAAAATTCATTCCCCCTCAATAAAAACAGACCCAGAATCATAAAATGAAGAGGGGGAACTTCACAAAGAACAAGTACAACTGAGAATAAAGAAAAAGAAGATGAAGGTTGTCATAAACACAAATATCATTAGTTTGGACAATGATGATGTGCAACTAATGACTAAGGCAATAACTGAAGCAGCACAACCCAGCTTCAAGACCATAGAAGAACGACAAGAAGAAATTTTAGGTACAGTTACTAATCTCCTTAAAGTTTTGTGTAAAGGAGTCAAAGATGTTAAAATTTTGGTCGATTGTCCAAGTGCAACAACCAAGTCACAAGACCCATCAGCAAAATCAAGAATGGAGAAAATTGTGCCATATGTTCCAGTCCCTCCAATAACAGTATAAGTCCCTAAGTTGTTGTTGATTTAGGCACTCCAGATTTTAATGATGTTTTTAAGGATAATGGCCTGATTATTATAGATTTTCATCTATGGACATAAATGAGGTATATGCAGTACAGAGTGTTGTCAATGCGGAAATAAAATTGTGTTAGTGTACCATGGCCACAAAAGTGAAGGATGCACATAAATATATCAAGAAAATGGTAGAGAGACACAAAACCCAACATGTTCTATTGTCCTTTTCAAATGGATCATTCATCTCAATGTTACATTGGTTCTTCTTATGGCACAAGTAATAACTCCAAATCTCACCTCGATAGATTGGGACATATAGGTCCTCATTTCACTCCCCCATCCATGTCAATGGTTTGTTTATTGGTTCTTCCACCAATAATTAGGAAGAATATGATGTTGTGATTGGAATGTTGACCAATTATATTTAGTTTTGTATTCATCACCTTCATATTTTCATTTATTCCCAACTACATGTTGGAAAATTGAATAATTGTTATTGGGTACACAATAATTTACACTTTAGAAAATATTTGTCATCTACACAAATGGTTAGATATATTGAATTCACCACATCCACTCATATTCTTAGTATCTCAATAGTTTCACCGATTGTACTCCAAATCAGATTCTAGTTTGCATATCATTCATAAATAATAATAAATCATACTTGTGTATATATGACCATTAACAAAAACATTAATCCACATGTACATAAACAAAATATAATAGAACACATCACATTGAATCATAATAAAGGGAACATGTATATAAAATTCATATGCATATGTATATATATCATCAACCAAAAGCAAAGAATGTTTAAATCAAAGATCCCATAGCTTAGTCCAAAGAATATGTCACACACAGTCAAACTATCCCATTGTATAAATCATAAATCCAAGGTGGCATAAGAATTTCATAACCAAGCTAAGGATCTAGGAACACAATTAACCTCACAAAGAATTGCAGAGAATTAGCATAAAGTGTGAAGAATAATAATGAACACACATGAAGATTGACACTAAGATGTATGAAAATCTATCATCACAATATTATTCAGTAAAGAATGATATGGTTACATAAATATACATTCTCATAGAGGAAAATCGAATTTCTAAATAGGCAACTCAGAGTAGCTCATAAAGCAGGCTTACTAAAATATGAAAAACCCTCAAAGGTGACAAAAACACTTTACAAGCCTATCAAAGAGGTCATGAATTAGCTAAAGCAAGTGGCATAGATAATGAGTGGTGGAAAATATTTATCATCATGGAAACTAGAGATAAAATCATGGAGGATGAGTTGGAAACAAAAGAGGACAGGTGCAAGTCAACTAGTTTTATCATAATCCAGTGAAAAGCTAAAAAAGCATAGCAAAAGAAGTCTTAAGGAAGGAATGTGCCCTTTCTATTCTGGACAATCAATAAAATAGCAAAATATTGTCTATAATCTTTCTAATTTATCTCCATAGGATAAATATGGAAAGTGTGGGCCAAAGGTGGCTAAAGCTGGCTAACTACCTAGGAAATTAATCAAAATGACTAATTATTATATTATAAGTCTATAGGTGGGCTTTTAATATTCCAACACCCCACCCCCCTTGATCCTAAATTTATGTGGGTAAAAATGAATCCAAAATTTAGGGCCCATGAAACTTAGGACTTATGGTCACCCTTTACATTATTCATCCATGTGAACTGAGGAAACAGGGAAAACCTCATGGGAACAAAACCCTCCCTAAAAAATGGACTACAAATGACGTAAAACCAAGAAATGATGCTCCAAAATAGATTTTGATGTCTAGAGGAATATTATTCTTGGGAAGAAGATGGATATGTTCCCACAGGGGCTTCACTTGTTGACCAATATCCTATCACGTTAGTTCATATTGTAGGTTTTTAAATTATCAAAAATTGAACCAATATATTGCAAGTATTGGGGGGGATGAGGGGTTTAACGTGGGGGTGGGTAGGGTGGTTTATAAGGATTTAGGTATAAAAAAGGGTGGGGAGGAGGTTTTAAGTATTGGGAGGGGGTTTCAACGAAAATATTTTGGGTCAATATCTCTGGAAATTAAGGGTATTCTTTAATATACCACAATCGCACGTGCTCTGTGAGAGGTTCACTAAGTGAAGTCCCCGTGTATGTTCCACTATATCAAGAACATAAACAACTGTATGATAGAAACTGAAACCATGTATAGAAATTGTTATCCACTGATGAGAATGTGAAAGCAATAATGAAATCTCTTGAAACATCAATTGAGAGTTGTAATCAACACCAAGTAGGTGCGATAAGTTTCCAAGTGAATGCATAAGGTCTCCAACTTAATTTACACTGAGAGGAAGTGTGCAAGTGACCGTGTAGGAAAAGGAGGAAGCTTAGGATCAATGAGAGAGAATGCAGATAATCCATAGATTGATATAGATTCCAACATATCCAAAGGAACTAAAACTAGCACATAAGTAGACTCATGGGAAGAAAAGGGGTCATTTTCTAGAGCATAAACTAATAAAGAATCCTCTATGCTATAAGTATGAAAGGAGGACAGAGAGAAATGTTCAAAATCTTCAAGGAGGTTTTGAAAATAGGTGTTAGGAACCAAGGAGGAGATGCAAAAGCGTGTGATATCAAGTATGGTGAGTGATCAGACACAAATAATACTTGATATAGTTTAGAAAACATCTAGGAAGACACTCAGTTGCGACCATCAACAAGTGAAGTATGCACAAGGTGTGAAATATATTGCATATGGATCTCATAATCCATGATAGAAGACATAGAGAACATTGAATGTGTGATTGAATCTTCAACTATGGAATCTCCATTAGTCACTTATTCTTCATTAACATCATCAAAGGAAAATGAATCAGGATTTTCAACTTCAAGAAACACAAAAAAACATGGCTCTTCAATATCTGCTTCTTGATATGAAGAGGAAGCATTCAAATTAAAGAGAATGGTAGCAACATGAACTTGTTGTGTTGAATTTTCAACTTGTTCATCATGAAAAAATTCATCAGAGACTATAGAGGCTGAGACATATTGAGAGATAACACATGAAAAGGTTCCCATAGGGTCGCTCCATACACCAATTTCCTGCTTATCTAGATCCTTGTCCATGTTTGACCATAGCTCAAAAGGATAATTTGTAGAACCAATGAGGTAGTGCATATATGAATATATTTCCAAACACATAACTTCGAATGCTTTGTCAAATTCATTTAGCAAATAAATCTTCTCTTCATAAGACTCACTCAAACATTTAGTGTTCTCTATGTATTCTATTATGGATTCTAAGATCCATATTCCAGATCTTTCATACCATGTGCATACTTCACTTGTTGATGGCATGCAACTCATGAGGAGGTGTCCACATGCTCACTCCATGCACCAATTTCCTAATTATATAGGTCCTTGTTTGTGTTGTACCATACCTCAAAAGGATAATCTGCATAACCAATGAGGTAGTGCATATATGAAGATATTTCCAAACACATAACTCTGAATGCTCTGTCACAGTCGTTCATCCAATCACTCTTCTCTACATAAGATTATTCACCAACTCCAATAGATATCTCATAGAGACCTTGTCTCTTCATAGATGCAATCATCTTTGGATTCCACTCAACATAAATGAATGGAGTAAGAGGAGGAAAAAATTATGAATCCATGAAGCTGAACATGTAAATCAAATCATGTATAAAAACTAAAAAAAGTGATTAATGTCATGTTTCCAATTCAATCACAACTTCTTCTACAATCAATGGAATGAAAATACATCAAAGACCCATTTGAGATATCGAAGAGATATTTCAATTAATATAAGGAACTTGAACTATATAATCCTATCGAGTGAGAAATAGCAAGCCTAAATAGAGGGTACATATTGACGCAAGGTGTTTCAAACCTCTGATATTCAACTGAACATATCTCCCAAACCAAAGACTTAAATTGAATTCTACGAAAAAACCATTTTAGATAACGGAAAAAAATTTCAAAAAATCTATCGTAGGCCCTCTAAGATGATATGTAGAGGTAATTTTACCTATTCAAAGTTTTCTACAATTTTCAAGTTTTGTAGCTATCATTCTTGCAAAACAAACTCTTTGAAGATATAAAATGGAGGATTAACTAGTGAGCTCCCTAAGATATGATACCATGTAGAAATTTGATATCCTATGATTTGATACCATGTAAAAATTTTATATAATATGCTCTGATACCATGTATAAATTCTAAATCCAAGGTGGCATAAGGAATTTCATAAACAAGCTAAGGATCTAGGCACACAATTAACGTCACGAAGAATTGCAGAGAATTAGCATAAAGTGTGAAGAAGAGTAATGAACACACATGAATAATGAAACTCGGGTGCATGAAACTCTATCGTCTCAAAATTATTCATTAAATAATTATATGTTTACATAAATATACATCCTCATAGAGGAAAATCAAATTGTCAAAGAGGAAACTTAGATTAGCTCATAAAGCACGCTTACTGAAATATGAAAAACACCCAAAGGTGACAAAAACACTTTCCAAACTTGTAAAAGAGATCATGAATTATATAAATCAAGTGGTATGGATAATGAGTGATGGAAAATATTTCTAATCATGGAAACTGGAGAGAAAATCATGGAGGATGGGTTGGCCACAAAATGTTTTATGGTTTAGAGTGTCTTCATACTTTTCTACGTTTTGTTATGTTTGAAATGTGGTTTAAAATGATGACATATTGAATATAACAAGTTCAAATTATGATTCAATAAGTGTGAAATTATGATAAAAAAAACTAAAAACCTGATTCAAAAATGTGCAAAAATAGCTTAAGAAAGTCCAAAAATAACCTTTCTAAAGTGCAAAAAATTATTTTAAAAATGCATAAATGGGTTTAGAAAGGGAAAAAATGAGTTCCAAAAGTGTCAATATATTATTTCATGGATACCCGAATTTGACAATTTAGAAACCATGTTTTTGGGATTTAGAAAGGTCATTTTTTGCCACTCTTTAAAGAGGTTTGGGCTAGAATGTATCTAAACTTAATGAAATGGGTGTTGTGAGAACATATAACCAAAGTGACATTCTTTTTTTCTTTGATCATAACTTGTCAATGTTTGTTAAAATCTAGCATGTTCCTAGGATTTTCATTCATACAAGAAAATCCCAGCTCCTCCATCATCATCTTATACATAACATTTGTTCTAGGACCACCATCAGTAAGACAACATTGTGTTATCTTATCAAAATATTTCATTGATACATAAGATGGAGATTTTTAAGGATGATGGGTAGAAATTGCTCCTAAGACATTGTTTTGGTTGAATTCTCTTCATTTTTCAAGACCAAGTTTGTAGTTGAGGTTGTAGGTCTACAAGTATTCTTGGGTTGAGGATCCTAGTTAAAAACCTCTTAATATTTTATCTTTGTTAAATAGTGTGATCCAGATATAATAGAGTGGAACTGACCCTAACCTTGTCTAATTGATCTAAAATGATATACCTATTGACAAAAGTAGACAAAGAAGAGGGTGATTATTGTTGAGAGGCATGGAAAGTATTCTTAGCAACACCCAGAAAGACATTATTTGTAGTCTATTTCTGGGAAAAAGAATCAAAATATATAGTGTAGTCGTTGTTTTTATTTCTATTCTTATATGCTTAACTTCTAATGGTAACCACCAATACATCTTTGTCTTCTACCCAGTCTAAGGAATTAAAAACTTGATCTTGTTTTTGGCCAAAAATTCATTATTTAGTTATTTTCATGATTTTAGCAGTATTTGGATCATGATAGTCCTCATAGAAATTGCACCAAGGATGCGTCAAAAGAGTTCAAGGTTGAGTGCTTTGAGGTTGACCTTGAGGGGAAGTGAGTTCTAATTTTGATTGTATAAGAGGGACTTCCATTTTTCTTTCAAAGGAAGTCATCATGTTATTTAGATTTTACATTAATCGAAGGAAACCATTCATATGTGCATGCTTGTTTGGATAAAAAAACAATAAACTAGTCCTCATGGCATGTTCATCATATTATACACATGTTTGTAATGTCAAACCCAAATCATTGACACTCTTTCCCTCTAACATATTATGGTATGACAAGCTTTGATCAAAGAGGAAAAGCATGTCATTGTAAAATTCAAGTTGAAGGTTTTGATAATCTATCCTAGGTTATATGATATATTATTGTAATATCTTAGCCAATCTATGGGGATTTGTGGTTTCCCCTAAGTATGTTTAAACCAATAGCATAAATCCACCAAAGTAGAGAATAAATTTGGTGGAAGTCAAAAATATCAGCTACAACTTTCTCTTCTAATGAATTTATGAAGAGGCACATGAAGGTATCATTGTCATTCATCCCTATGTTATGACACAAATTGGAAAATTCATTAAGATGCTTATCTATTTTGCAAGTGTCACTACCTGAGAACCTAGGAAAATTATTCATAAACTTGGGTAATGGTGTAATATCAAGCATTAGGTTCAATGGCAATGGGACAGTCTAAGAGGTGCAATTTGTGTCTTCTTGAAACTGAAAAGACCCATATTTTCATATTACATACCCAGGATTTGTAGTAGAAGCAACAAGTATATAATCTTTATATTAATCCCAAGTGTATTAGAGTTTGAAGTCTAGGTGGAGCTAACAAATGAATCCATGTTATAAGTTAATCATGGATTATTTCACAAGAACAATGATCAGGTTACTAAATAATAGTTTTTAGAATTAGAAAGGGAATGAGCAAGTTTGTTGTGCAAGTTTTGAAGAACTTTATTTCTTCTCCTTACCTTAGAGACATAATCAAACTTAGGGGATTTTCCCCTTATTAAGCATGAACAATAAGGGGTTTCATACATCAAAAGTTCTAGTTTGAGGTATATTATTGAGATCTCACCTTTTGGAATGATCTCATTTTTCCTCTGAATCAATTATATCACGATAGGTAACCCCATAAGATATTTTATCTTGTTCCCTAGAATCAATGGTAATAAATATGTAATTACAAAGGAAAAAAGTGGTACTAGTTTGATTAGTAAACTCAAAAAAAAAGTATTTGGTGGAAGTTTAAATGGAAAGGTTATGGAAATCAAAAAATTAAAAATTAATAAACTTATTGCAAAAGATGTTTTCTTTCAAACTATAATCATGCCAATGCTATCAAAAAAATTTGGATATCAAGCTCATTATACTCTTTCTCATACACCTCAACTATATTAAGTAAAATTATTGACCAATAATATCAATATGATAAGAAAATTTCAGGCTATACCAAGGCACTCTTAATCATTGATAAAACTAAGAAAACAACTAACAGTACAATTCAACAAAGCACATAGCAAGCAATGTAGGCCAAAAAACAACTTTTTTAAAACTATAGGAATTGTTTGTTTCCCAATATGGTCACCAAAAAATGTTGATCAAGAAAATGGAAATTTCAAGATTAACATATTCGATATCATGTGGACTAATCAAGAGGAAATGGGAATGAAATCTTGTATTTATAGTCACAAAAGTCTCATTTGACCAATGCTTTCACCAAGAATCCAATCAACATTCAAAGAAAATATAAACCGTTATTGTCAAATGCTTTAAGCACATGCCACCTTACATGAAAATATTTGTCTGTTTGTTTTTTCAAATTATATAATTTTTTGTTTTTTGAAATTATACTTTCAAAATAAACTCACTAAATACAACAACGCATATAACAATCAAACTATCTAATCAAGAATGAAACCAATATTATGCATAAAAAAAGTATCTAGTCATATATACATTCATTTTCTAAAATGTGTCCATCACATGTATTTGATTTGTTTTGAATATAAATAGTATAACAATTAATCCGCAAAATAAAATGCAAGAAAACTAAATCATAAAAGTAACAAAATGATGAGAATGAGAAAATAACAATGGGATGACTAAATTAAGTATGTATATGCATGGGCAAGGGCCAAGATATTTTATTATATTCCTTTGATTTTCATACATAACCCTCAATAATCAATAGTTATTTCAAGTTTATACAAAACCTTGGACAAATAATTGTCCCAAAACCACAATATGCATTTCCAAGACCACACAACTATAGTCAAAAAGAAGGAATAAAGGACTAAATATCTAACATGAAACAACAACAAGGTGACAAATCACTCTTAGCACTAGTTGTTACTTTGTCAATAAATAAACTTAGATATCAACCCTCTAATCCTTTCCACTTAATGAAACTCCATACCATGATTTTCAACCCTTTTCCTTTGAGTTTTGACATTCTTTTATAAATTTGGAATAAAAATCGTTACAATACCTACCACCTATTCTTGGAAGTTTGTAATTTTTATGGCATGTGGAATACCCAAGCAATACAAAGCTAACATATGTGCATTGATAATCAAATCAATATGAAACAATGATCTGAATAACATTATAATATTATCATAAACAGAGATTCAATCACACATTGAACAATGATTTGGGAAGAAGAAGGACATCACATCTTTATTAATCTTGAAAACAAGTACAAATATACCTTCTCTTCAAGTTAGGAACCTCACGAAACCTTGATCTAGATCTGTTGTTTCTCTTCTCCAAAGAACTCAGCCTCCAAGATCTGCAACACAAGGGAAAGATCCTAGGGTAAAGGTGTAGGCAAAGGGAGTCCCAATTTCTCCAGCATAACGATGCATAAAATTCCAAGTCCCTCTCATGTCTTCTCCTACTTCTATTTATATGGGTGAAATAAGGTAGTTCGAAGGTTAGAGAAGTTACAGCAGTTAGGGAAATGCAGTTACATGACATAACTAATCTCCAGTTAACGCATGTTTTAATATTTAAATGTTAAGAAACACATTCGCGGGTCTGCAGTAGAGCAACCCACGAATGATGCACAACTATATAGAAGAGAAACCCACGAATACAAGGATTCGCGGCCTGCTACAAGGGAGACTCGCGAGTAATGCACGAGTTGTCAATAGAGAGAGTCGCGCATACATCCTAACATGGAAAATGTGGCAAAGTAATTAGCTGGATAGAGGCAGAATGTATTTCATAATAAGCCAAGCTATAGTATTCTAGGAAAACCTCAATCCATAAGTGTCCTTTTGTGTGCCAACATAAGGAAAGTTGACACTCAAACGGAGAGGTGCGATTCTGGTGTATAACAAATACCTACCACCTATTCTTGGAAGTTTGTAATTTTTATGGCATGTGGAATACCCAAGCAATACAAAGCTAACATAGGTGCATTGATATTGTAGGGAGAAAAATAAGAACCTTAAAGAGAAAGAGAGACCCTTCTTTAGACCCTATTAATGATCAAACTGGGGGATGAATCTTAGTTCCATGTGTATCTCCTTCTCGCTCCAATACATATGAACATACTTTACAACCAATAATATTTTACCACCTCATCAATCAACATAATACCTGCATACTAAAAGAGAAATCATCCATTATCAAAAATGTGTTGAGCCAATTAACTAAATAAACCAATTTTAGTTCAACTTCACTGATTTAATTACCCATTGTTCAAAATGCAAATACATTAAACCAAAAAAATTGTTCACATCAAAATAATAAGAGCTCTTAATAGTCTAAAATTCATGTTTATAACATGTCCATTGTCTTCAAAATAAAACAACATATTGCATCTCAAGAAGGTCGAGGAACATGTGAAACCCCAGGTTTAATATAAGACTAATATTTCAGGATGAATATCAATAAATGAAAAGGTAGTTTAAACATGAGTTTGTGATCTGAATGAGTCCCTTTCACACTATGCTTCCAATTGTAATTTAGACCCATGGCATACTAAAACATCCTTCACCTCAAGCATTATGTTTATATTATCATTATTTAGTCTAAGAGACTCATTTGGATGGTATTCCAAATTGATTGGATCTTTAAGAGGATGATGAGAACCTTTTCATATGATACATAGCTAGGAAATTTTAGCATTGATTGTTAAGGAATGTAGGCTTCCCAACTAGTTCCCACAGGTAGAGGTGAGGAAGGGTCTGGTTCCCACCCATCATTATGTGCCTGTGGAACTTCAACAAAAATTGGATGTGGATACAACTCCAATTGAGGAGGGAGCTAATAAGTCTGAATTAATTGGGTAGGGTTACCTGAGAATAAATTCCCAACCTAAGCTAGTTGGGTGAATTCATCAAAATTGGTATTGAAATGCACAAAGAACCAAATTTTCTTCCTTATTCTCTCCTTCTAAACATGAAGATATATATTTCATCTTCCTCACACCAGCTTGCTTGAACCATAAATAAAAAAAATCATGTAGTAGCAACAACAAAATCATGCAAACTCATCAAAAATTCCCACTTATAATTAACCAAACAAAGATAAACAAAATGCAACCAGGAAATCAATACACCAGATTAATCTAAGCAACCAAGATTGGTCAAGTAAGGTATTTTAGACTAGAAGATGCATAATAGGAGAATGATAACAAATAAAACAAAATGAAGTAAACGTTACCAAACAATTTCAAGGAAAGCAATATTAAAACCATAGATAAGTCTTATTCTATCACATATTCATGGAGGTTATTTGCTTGCTCAAAACAATTTAAGAACTTCATAAAATGTTCCCATGATGTCAGATATACTTCATGCTACAATTTGTTTGCACCTTCAAAGATAATTAAATATGAGCAAGACAAACAGGAAAACCCTCTTATTGAAGAATATAGCTTGCATGATTACATTTCATATTCCTCTTTCAAAAAATTACATAAACAAAACTTTACAATTTCTCCAATAAAGAACAATTTCAATTCTCAGGTGTATGTAGCTTATGTGAAACCCATAAAACATGAAAAGCTAGACAACAAGGGAAGTCAATATACGTTAGGATCCAATACTAGGTTGAGGAAATATGAAAGAGAGAATAGAATGGATGATGAATATTCAAACTATAAATAACCAAATGGCTAGATATATACTTCATGTGAAAAAAAGCATCTTAATTTTAAGTGAGGGTTCTCCACAAAAATTGGTGTTTTTATTTGGATTTGGAAATGGAGCATCACATCAACTATTTGCATGCACAATGAAGAGGTGGGAGAAAGTATCAAACTATACTCTACAAATAAATAGTTTAATAAATGGGAGTGGAGGATTAAAATAATTGACAAAAAGTGACGAGTAGGATAGACTCATAATTGAGAAAACATGTGCATAACCTCCTAATTATCATTCAAGCTCAAAATATTGTTGGGAGAGGTTTAAAAATAAATTTTTGAAGCACATTGAAACAATGCAATGACCCAGGTCTTCCACCCAAAAAATGATTTGAAAGCGGGTACAAGAATGTTTATAGAGCAAGCCAAAGCAAATACAAGCTCAAAGCTTGAGGAACCTTTTCAACCAAGTGAAATTTCTAACTCTGACTGTGAGAAATCCAAGTTCATTCAATTGGATCAAGTCATGTCAACCATAATATCAATGATAGGGAGTTACCAGAGATGGAATCATTTCATATGATAAATATAATGTAAATGCAGTGGAGTGGAACCATGTGAGAGAAGTGAGGTGGAAGATGGACAGGTAAGCTAACAGTATAATGGAACCATGTGAGAGAAGTGAGGTGGAAGATGGACAGGTAAACTAACAGTATAGTGGAGGAAGGATAATACTATTTGGTGGGTGAAAGCAATGGCCACACAATGCTTTAGGATTTCGAGGTAAATCAAAATTAAAACAAGCTCATGATTGAAATTCGATAGTAATTACAAATTTTCGTGGTGATTACCATTACCACTTTTCCATGATCAATATCCCACATGTGAAATACTTCACATTCCACTAGGCTATATATTTATCCATCTCATCCATGCATACAAATTGGGGAAACAACAAGGTTCCAATTGATATCAGTTATTCCATGTCCAATGTTTTCAATACAAAGTGCATTAAGTATAATTAACCATAATATTGAACCAATATTAACGATACAAATAACCAAACTTTAAAAAAATTTCAATACAAAGTGCATTAAGTATAATTAACCATAATATTGAACCAATATTAACGATACAAATAACCAAACTTTTAAACACGTGAATATGACCACTATCTTTTGCTTGGATATTTCATAATATTGAACCAATATTAACGATACAAATAACAAACTTTTAAACACGTGAATATGACCATTATCTTTTGCTTGGATATTCGAAATATTTTTTTCACTTGAATCTAATTCATAATACTATAATAATCACCTTAAATATAAAAATAGACAAACAATGTAGGAAAGAAGAATGCCAACGTTTTACCATACCAACCATATTTATGCCCATAATCACCTTATCTGGAATGAACCTAAACCAATGATGGAAACCAACACCTTGAACAATTAAAACATCTACTTATGACTCCTTAACTTTGTAATGTAGTTCCCCTCTCCTCTTTGGATTTTATTGTAAAGTGAATGACAAGGATGAAAGGACTTCATGACAAACCAAGTTAATAGATCATAGAAAGTAAGGAAAATTTGCAAAACTTTTCAAATTGAAAATTGTTGCACCATTTATTGGGTCAACAAATTGTTTAAATCAAAATAAGACTAAAAATTGGGAGAATACATTTTTGGATGTATTTTGGGACATGTAAATATTCTGAGTTGTGGTTGTTGGATTTTATTTTCTTCATTTTCTTCAAAAGCTTCAGCTTCACCTTCACTTATTCTACTTCAATAAGTACAATCTTAGATGGTTGTTGTACCTCCTTCATTTGCATGAATTTCTCATTAAAAATAACATCTTGGATAAGAATTACCTTGTGGTCAGTAGGATTCCATAGTCTATACACCTTTATTATATTATCATAACCAAGAAAAATAAATTTACTTAACTATGGTGCAAGATTGGACATATTTTCTTTGGGAACATGGGAAAATGCATCGCAACCAAAGATATGAAAATGAGAATAATCAACTAGCTTACCACACAAAAACTCCTCTGAAGTCTTTCCATCCAACATAGTTGTAGGTGATCTATTTATAATATAAGTAGTTGTATTAATAACTTCTAAGAATCCATTATCCAGCTCAAATGTGTTAAGCATTCTTCTTGCATGTTCCATGAGTGTGTGATTCAGTCATGTAGCCACACCATTTTTCTATGGAGTATATGGAGCAGTCTTCTGGTGCATTATCATTCCTACATATTTTTTTTTTATCAAATTCCTTAGATAAATATTCTCCTCCATTGTCTTATCTAAGACATAAAATAGATGTTTCACAAACTTTTTTCTACTCTTGCTTTTAAATCCTTAAAATTTTCAAGGGATTATGACTTATGTTTAAGAAAATACACCCATGCTCTTCTAGAATAGTCATCTATAAAAGTTACAAAATATCTATAACCATTTATTGACAAAGTGGGGGCTGGTCCAAATATATCAGAATGAATAGGTTGGAAAATATCATAACTTTTACTGTATCTTTTAGTAAACCAAAATCTCTTATGTTTACCAAAATTATATTTCTCACACTAGTGTAAATTACAATACTTAATCCCACAAAGCATACATTTTTCGTGCATAATTCTCAAACATTTTCACTCATGTGTCCAATTCACCGATGCAGTAATATCACTACATCCAGAACATTCCTTGAGCATGTTGTTGTTACATTATTTTCCCACAATTTGTCATTATATCACTGCACAAACAATATAGGGTCCCATAAAATTATCCTTTTGCTACTACTAGGAATCGTTTGGTAATCTTATAGGAATCATTTTGTAATCCTACAATGATTATCACCAAAGGTAGTAGAATACCCAGCTTATCCATAATCTTTATTGAGATGAAATTATTGCGTAGATCCAATACACGGTCATACATCACACATATTTCTTTCTCTCCCATTGTCTAGTGTGATCCTAATATCCCCACTTCCCACAATGTTTATAGGTTTATCATCACCCAAGTATACCATCCCAACACAATAGGGATGATATTTGAAGAATTAGTCTCTATGTGGAAACATGTGGAAAGATATACCCGAGTCCAAAAATAAAGAATATAAAATTGATCTATTTTTACTAAGATACAAAAACCTCGCATGCTGTCATTTTTTTTAAATCTAATGTGCTAGCCTCAGCTAAAGGTTGATCTATACTTTCATCCTTATTTTCTATCTTGAGATTCCAATAGTCCTTCCTCAAGTGCCCTGGTTTCCAATAATTCTAGTACTTCCATTTCAACTTGTGTACTAAATACTTATATATAAACTATGATCTACCTTGATGACCCCTTTCAGTAAATGAACTTATCATAAATAGTGCTTCACTAGCAGAGGGTTCTAGATATGATTAAGTTTTCCTTGAGTATTTTCCTACCAAAGAAACTACCATATCATCAAATTTTAGACTTCATGATGATGAGTTGGTGATGGTCATCACCAAATGATATTGGGTATCTAGGAGGGAACATAATAAAATGATTTCTCTATCCTTGTCATCAACCATTACAACAACTGAGAATAGTTTGCTAATTATGATATTAAACTCATTGAGATGATCTTCCATAGTTGAACCCTTCTAACTCATCCTCAGATGATAAAGCTAATTTTCAGGAAAATCTTATTTTTTTTATTTCATCTCATTTAGATTCCCAAGTTTCTCCCAAATGGATTCCATGGTATTTTCTTAATTAACATTGAACAATACATATTATTCTTGGCAAATATGAATTCTAAGAACTACCTTCTTGTTCGGCTTCATCAACTCTTCATCTACCATGTTGCTTAGTTTTTTCACAACCCTTTCAAGTCCAGGGCTTATTCATTTTGAACTAACAAATCCTACACCTTCATATTCCATAGAGTGAAATTATTTCCATCAAAATTTCAGCCTCGAACTCGGTTAATGTAATGTCCATTTTTAATAATTTTATTAAATGACCAATTTTTCACGTTTTCCCCTTTTTCGACCTTTGACTAGTTTTGATGTCTAGGTCTCCAAATTGATCCAAATGCTCCCAAATATTATAAGAAGGTATGTGAATGATATTAAGAATTTAATATGATGTTCAAGGATTATTCATGACCATCCAAATACTTCTTCAAACTTGTTTAATATTCTGGCCAAGGTAGGAGTTTTCACTAGCAAATTGGGGTTCCAATTCCCCCACAATAAATGTTGTAAATGGATTTCCAAATACTCCCAAATATACTCTAATTTATGAATATATGCGGAGTATTTTTAAGGTACATTATTATGTCTCATATGCATCATTATTCAGTTTATACAGGATGTTACAACCCTCTCCCAAACAGCTACAAAATCACTAGTTCGACCCTTGGGGAAATAACACCAAATCTTCTCCAAATGCAAATAAACTGAGTAAGATGACTTGAAATTATTAAGTGATGGATATGAAACTTTAAATGGTCATCAATTGAATTCCATTCATCATAAATATATCAGATAAACACTCTTACATTCGAAATCATCAACATTACAATGGCACACGTCAATATAATGGAGAAATGGTCATTGTTTGCTCATTAATAATCACTTTTACATACAACCATTTGGTATTTATAACTAATAATTTATGAATATGAATAAAAAATTATATTAATCTTATTACAATCATAAATGGACCAGGATAATCTCTCCCAAAGAGTACAATATCTCACCCAAAGCGCAATCCCTCCATGAGCAAGAATATGCAATAAAGACTGGAAATGGTTGAGAGAATGTGCTGCACTAGAAGAAACAAAGAGATTCCCTGTAGCTTACACCTTAAAATACAAACTCCATTAAATCTCCATGAAATACCTGAATGGCCTCTCCAAACACCAACTTGGATGGGAATCTTTCACCCTCAAAATTGGCTAAGGCAAGAAACTAGTCATCTACTAGCTCTCTCTCTCTTCACAAATGAAAATTTCTCAAATGATAAAAATATATTCTCTTGTTTGATCCTTGTATTTTATAAACATACTTATCCTTCTAAGGTTACCAATCCATCCACAAAATCAATCAAATTCGAAATAGGGTGTGTGCTCAAGATTTTCCATGTGTCCTCCCTTCCCTAGCCTTCCATCTTCCCCCAATTCGAGTAGGGACTCATTGAGCTTCCCCAACTCACATGAGAGCCTCCTTAGATGATATATTTAGGCCTGAAATTTCATAATGGTAATATTTCATCCTTCAGGTCTGCAATATGTCATAAATTTCATAGTATCTGCATCATTGGTGCCATAGATGTCATAGATGTTAAGGAATCTAGTCCAAGTGTCCAAGAAGCTCCTATTTGACTCTTCCTCTCCCATGTAAGTTACATTGACTTCCAAATTCTACCTATGATGCATATTTCCAATTTTATTATCCTTATAACTCATCCAAGAACATTAGGATTCCCATGGATTTGAAATTGCAAGAGGAGGATGCCATGTGGCACAAAAATTCTAGTTGGTGTGGGCCCCATAATCTCCATGTGTCTTGATGCTCCATTTCCACTTCAATTTTATCTTGTATTTATTTAATTATCTCCATTATTAAATATTTATTCCATTCTAATTCTGAACATCGTCTATTAGATCCCTTATTAAAATTCCGAATGTATCCATCCAACCTAGGAAACTAGCAGGATTGATGCAATTGTCCTGCTATGCAATTATTTAAAATGGGGACATTACAGTCCTCCCCACCCAATATTTCTTGTCCTCAATAAATTTCATATTTTGATGCTGCAAAATCTTCATATTCCCAAGTGGCATCCTCATTTGGTACTCCTTCCCTTGCACCAAGTGAGTCTCTTATGGTTTTGCTCATTGATTTTCTTTAGCTGCAACTTGAGTAGTGGCACTCATGTATTGCAATTTTGTGTTCCCAAATGTAAAGAGATGTGGATTATGAATATTGATATATCCTATAACATCACCACTAACACCAAAAGGATTAATCAAATCCATAAAAACCAAATTTGTGCAAATAATCTTTACCT
This sequence comes from Pseudotsuga menziesii, assembly GCA_001517045.1. Lineage (NCBI taxonomy): Eukaryota > Viridiplantae > Streptophyta > Pinopsida > Pinales > Pinaceae > Pseudotsuga > Pseudotsuga menziesii. The sequence continues at coordinate 614,438 of LPNX011077610.1, read as the reverse complement.
CCATATTTTGGAAACCTTTTCTGAACTTTCACCCCTTTTTGGTTCTGTATAATTCTTTGAAGTTGGTGCTGAGTTACCAAAATTTGAGTTTATTAATATTCCAAGAAAATTTCAGATAGAAACCACCATTCTAATTGCTTCACTACTATTATTACAATCATCTTCTCAAGTGGTGAATAAATCTCCAATACTGCTTGTTTCCCCCACAATTGAAACCAATGAGACCAAAAATGATCCCAAGGTCCCATATGATCCTGATACATGCATGGTATGAAATGTATATGATTGAATGCCATGAAAACCAAGCATGTTAAAATTTAATCCGTCTCTCAAAATTTCTCCCACATAGGAAACTGGAACACTACTCTGCAAAGATGAACTCAAATAACTGAGGGTTGGTTTTCTTTCTCAAACCAACAACCAAACTGCTACTTCAAGTGATATGAAACCAAGCAATTCCAGGATCCCATTGATGGTATTTCACCCTTCCAAACATCATGAGTACAAAATATATATCATGAACATACATAACAACATCATACAAATGTACATCAAGAAGGTACCTCATCAAACAATCATGAAAGTGATTGTACATCCAAGTAATTAGATCACCATGTGGCCCATGCACACAAGCATCAATTACTATATCAGATCTTCCCCAATGACATAGGTGAGGATCCCATGTCCCATAATTCTGCTCAAAAATTATATAATGTGCATCAATATAAACATCCATGTGTTCTTTCATCCAAGAAGTAAATGAAGAACCTCCACCAAAATCTGAACCAAATAAGGACCAAAGAAAACATGAAGACTTCAAGTGGATCAAAGAAGTCTAATCAATACACCCATGAATATGTATATCATAATGAAATAACAAAGGATGTTACTGCCAATAATAATTTTCTTCAATCATATAACTCTTCACCAAAGTGTGGGATGAAGTTCCTCCAACATCAAATGGACTAGGAAAGGAGCAAGGAAAATCATGAGTCTCCAAGTGACTCAAGTGAATACCATAGGTGCATCCATGTAGATGTGTATCATCATAATGTAACAATTTATGCTGCTGAAAATTTAAATAATATGCTTCTCTAATAATGTCATCATCAAAAGGAGAGACAGGAGTTTCATACTCCTCATGTTGCACCATTAAAAAGAAACCTTTCACCCATACTTCATTAGGATGAATTCTGCAAAATATGGAAGTGTAGGATGTAGGAGAAAGAAACAACTCACCCAAAGGATTATAAATTGAAAAATTTTCATCATGTGAAGGCTCTATAAGGGTAGGATCATGCACCTCCCTAAAAAATGTAAAATGTTCCCCATAGGTTGGTTCCAAGGTAGTGGAATCATGCACTTCTTCAAAAAGTGTGCACCCATATTCAATAGGCAACTCAAGTTCCTCTTCCATCACAACTAGTGATTGGATCTCATCAATATCATCTTAAAAAACATCAAGAACCTGCAATTTTTTATTTTTCTCATGATACATCATGTCATGAGAATCCTCCAAGCAATCTACCAAATGACAATCTGAAACATAGGAGGAAGAACAAGTATCTTGCAACCTCTCAAGAAGTTGCTCATTTTGAATTTTGAGCTTATGAAAATCCTCATTATTATTCAAGTATTCTTCATGTAACCATTCATTAAGCTCAACCAAATTATTTCTATAAAAAAGAAAAGACATGAAATTACCTTCAATGTTGCACATTGCTCTTTGAATATTCTCCATGTCTTAAAGGAAGGATGGATCCTCCAATGAAGAAATTTTTCAACAAGAATTTGACACCAATGCTTTAGTATCATGGAGTATTGTAAGGGCCTCATGGATATCCATTTCACTCAACTTCAAATACCCTTCAATGAAGGATGGTTCATGGGAGTGAACCTCCTCTTCATTTGTCTTCTTGATTTGATCAACTTCTTGAAGCTCAAGTGATGATGGGGAAGTTGATCTTGGTTCTTCATTATCTGTCACAAGGTATTCATCTACATGCTTATGATAAATTTGTCTTTCAGCAACATTTTCAAATCTGACCAATGAGGATGGAAAGTGGGCTTGGTGGGTCGATTATGAAACCAATACATGTCTGTAAACTTTTATTCAATTGATGGTATTAAATAACAGGTGCAAGTACCATGCTATTATACCTCTTGTAATTTCCCTTTTTAGTAATTTTATTAAATGACCAATTTTTCACTTTTTTCCCTATTTCGACCTTTGACTAGTTTTGATGTCTAGGTCTCCAAATTGACCCAAATGCTCCCAAATATTCTAAGAAAGTATGTGAATGGTATTAAGACTTGAATATTATTTTCAGGGATGATTTATTACCCTCCAAATAATTCTTCAAACTTGTTTAATATTCTGGCCAAGGTAGGAGTTTTCACTAGCAAATTGGGGTTCCAATTCCCCCACAATAAATGTTGAAAATGGCTTTCCAAATGCTCCCAAATATACTCGAATTTATGAAAAGAGGAATATGATGTTTAAGGTAAATTATTAAGTTCTCATATTAATAATTATTCATTTTATACAGGCTTTTATAACCCTCTCTCAAAAAGCTACAAAATCAATAGTTCAGCCCTTGGGGAAATGGCACCAAATCTTCTCCAAATGCAAATAAACTGAGTAAGATGACTTCAAATTATTAATTGTTGGATATGAAACTTGTAATAATAATAATTTTAAGTCCATTTATCATAAATATATCATATAAACATTCTTACATTTGAAATCATTAACATTACAATGGAACACGTCGATATAGTGGGGAAATGGTTATTATTTTCTCATTAATAATCACTTTTACATACAACCATTTGGTATTTAGACCTGATAATTTATGAATATGAATAAAATATTATATTAATATTATTAAAATCATAAATTGACCATGATAATCTCTCCCAAATAATACAATAGCTCACCCAAAGCGCAATCCCTCCATGAGCAAGAATATGCAATAAAGACTAGAAATGGTTGAGAGAATGTGTTGCACTAGAAGAAACCATGATATTCCATGTATATTACACCTACAAATATAAACCCCATTAAATATCCATTAAATACCTGAATTGCCTCTCCAAACACCAACTTGGATAGGAATCTTTCACCCTCGAAATTGGCTAAGGCGAGAAACTAGTCATCCACTAGCTCTCTCTCTTCACAAATGAAAATGTATCAAATTATAAAAATCTCTAATATTGGTTTATCCCTGTATTTTATAAAAATAATTAGACTTATAAGGTTACCAATACATCCACAAACTCAAGCCAATTCGAATTAGGGTGTGTGCTCAAGATTTTCCATGTGTCCTCCCTTCCCTAGCCTTCCATCTTCCCCCAATTCGAGTAGGGACCCATTGAGCTTACACAAATCACATGAGCGCCTCCTTGGATGCTATATTTAGGAATTCCATGTGATAATGGTCAAATTTAAGCCTTTAGTTCTGCAATATGTCATAAATTTAATAGAATATTCATCATTGGTTTCATAGATGTCCTAGATGTTAGGGAATCTAGCCCAAGTGCCCAAGAAGCTCCCATTTGACTCTTCCTCTCCCATGTAAGTTACATTTCCTTCCAAATTAGACCTATGATGCATATGGTCAATTGTATTATCCTTCTAAATCATCCAATAACATTAGGATTCCCATGGATTCAAAATTGCAAGAGGAGGATGCCATGTGGCACATAAATTCTAGCTTATGTGGGCCCCATAATCTCCATGTGTCTCCATGCTCCATTGCCACTTCAATTTTCTCTTGTATTTATTTAATTAGCTCCATTATTAAATTTCCAAATGTATCCATCCAACCTAGGAAACTAGTAGGATTGATGGAATTTTCCTGCTATGTAATTATTTAAAATGGGGAAATTACAGTTAAACCCCCTATAATTGTTGTGGTTCCCACTCATATAAAAACCTATGCCTACAAGTTTTCTAGTCTCTGATACCATAATTTAGATCAATATAAAAAATAGATGAAAACAACAATAAAAATAGAACATGATATTTATGTAGAAATCCTATTGTGTTCAAGTAGACCATAGGGAAATGGAAACTTTGATATTCTATTGTTACTCAACAAGAAATATTACAATGCTTTATTCTCTTATTATACAATTCCATGGGTCACTTCCCTTTTATACAATGCATATGAGGGTTCTAAAAGGAACCGAAATACATTATAAGGGTATAGAAATTTCCACCTTGGGAGTTCCTCCCCTACACCCCTAGCACATATGAATCACATGAGGGGATAGTTGTGTACATGAAGATATTAAATATATATATATTAAATTCACCTCACAATACTGACATCATTGTCTCTATTCTTTTGGGGGGGGGGATCAACTGCCTCAATCCTCCCCTATAGCCTCTAGTGCTCATATACAATATTGGTTGTACATCTACCCAAATATGAAAGGAAAGTGAAAAGTGACATATATCACATAAGTAAATATAGCTTCCATATTTTCTAGTATGTAAACATAAATTTACAAATGCACAATATTTTGAGTCATAAATACAATTAGGTCCCCTTGCTTTCCCTGGTGATTGAGGCACCTCTTGGTTGCCTTAGTGATCCATACTAGCATAGGGGTAATCCTTAGTGACTACATGCAATCGCCACAACTAAGAAAAGCACACATAATTGAATACATTTTAGTGGTGCCATCCCCACCCCTCAGTATCATGTCACCCCAATGTTACATCTAGGGCTCCATAGGCCTTGCAATCCAGACTATGACATGGGGCCACTATACCAACACCCTCTCAAATAAGTAGGAGTAGATGATAGTGTCGAAACAAAAATCTATGCCCCTCCTTTTGCAGTGAGTAGGTTGAAACTAGACCACCATTAAGAACATATGGAATATCCCCAAATAGGTGCCACCTAGTACCTTCTCTAAAATAATCATCTCACTACAAAAAAAATTGTGGGTCCCCCCAAAACCTTTTACCCAAATTACGCCTACCACCACGACTCATGTACCCAAGAATAACATGGAAAACATAAAAAAACACATTGTAATCATATCCCACCGTGTGGACTCATACACATTCATTATTCAAGCCTTGGCCTTGATATCCACCTTAGGAATATTTACAATGCAATTGCATTATTTACACAAAGTTTCATTAAACTTAGCACACACTGCTTGAATTTTATGACATAACCTCATCATTCAAATAATACATGAATAATGTAATATAATTTAGGGGTCAAAATTAGGATATTACATTAGCATTAGGATTCCAATTCAACCAAGCATAGTTTAGTGATAGCTTGTGTGAAGTACAATAAGGGTCCATAGGTGGTAATAAATCAAACAATGGAATTAAGGCCAATTATATTGAGTAATATTTGGAATTATAGTTTTAAGAATTAAAATTTTAATTGAGGATAGCAAAATTTTGTACACAATTTTGAACATGGGAAAATTTGGTATAATCTTGATTCGAATTGTGCATTTCTTTAGGATAAAAAAATAGCAAAGTCTAGAAGGGAGGCTATTAGAATCACTTTGGAAGGACTTTTTCTCATTAATACTCTTGGTAGAGGAAAAATAAGAGATCAATAAGAGACATGCAAGTGGCATGGAAGGGGAAAGGAAATATATGAAATAGAGCAATGGATCAACAATGAGTTGCACTTGAAGACCCACTAGTGATAGTAGTGACAATGTCTATTCTTGATTGTAAACCTTGAATAACTATTTCCTTTCTCAAAAAATATCAACATCAAAAAGGATTTTCATAAATATAGGTGAAGGTCTGATTTTTTCAAGGTTCCAAGCATAAAGCATGTAACATCAAATTTCCAAATTAGGTATTTATGGAAATTCTATGGGGTGATTAAGGCTTGTTTGTATTCTCTATAGAGGTTGGCCACAATGTTGGTACCAGTTTTTTAAGCTACCTAAGTTTCATTAAACACACCCTCATAATGTTAGACTATAACACATGCATTCTACAAATGGTGATTCCTAAACCAACCACATATACATGAGTTCAAATTTGTATAAAATAAATATTCATTTAAAAGTTGTATATTTTAAAGTTTGTGAAAACACATTACAAATTTACTTTACCATAATGCTTATGCATTTTAGAAAAATATTGAAAACATTCACATACATTTAAGGAACATGGGTGATGCATGGACCCCTAGGCTATGGGACATGGAATTGCAATAGGGTCATTCTTCTACAAATGGAATACAAGTGAGATTCCAAATTTTATCCCACTAGTTACATATCTCTTGGAGTAGGTCATCACTCAAGGATGAAATTAGCAATTTAGGCTCGAAGCACCAATTATATATTTCATCAGCAATATGAGGTGCCTTGGACCATGACATGTGGTTTCATAAGGTATATTTTTCCTAGGAGAGATATATTAACCCAATTCAAAGGTTTGGAATTCCTTGTATGCCTCTCTTTATAGATTAAATTGTTCACGGACAAAAACAAAGGGCCTACACAACTTCTAACCCATCTATCTCATGCATGGGTCCATCGACCATGACACTTAACCCATGGAAGTAAAATGTGTCCCAAGAGAATGATATAGTCTTGATTATGATGTTTAGTGCACCAAGGATGTATATACTATCCTAATACATTATTTAGAGCCAAAATTCAAGATCTTGGGTCCTAAATGTTATATCTAAGGCACATTAACAATACAGGAACCCTATATTGCAATACATACCTTCTAGAAAAAAAAGTTTGTCTTACAAGTGGGTGATGGACCTAATTCAAAGGTTTAGCACACTTGAGATGGGTCACCTTTATAAGGACATGGTTTATAGACAAAAACAATTCCCCTAGATGTTGTGTGTTATACATGCCACCATAATGACAAATTCCTCAAAAATATTTTTTGTCCACAAGTGGTATATGTTTCTTATTCCAAGGATTGGCCCATTAGGGACAAGTGTCCTCATGAAATAAATGATTTGGTAGAGGATATTATACAGTGAGGCGCTATACATTTCTTTTAGGGATCATAGGACAATCATGGATCCTCAACAATGGCACAAAACCTTAGAAAGGAATATTTTTTTATGAGTTTCCTATTGGACTAATTCTAAAGTTTGATACACCAAATATTCTTCTTTACCCAAAGGTACTATTATGGGGTGAAAACTATTGTTCTAGGTCCTAAAAAAAAATAGGGCTTCTAGTCCATGCAATGGTCCTCAAACCATTATAGGAGGCATCCAAAAGGATTGTTCCAATCAAGAGTGTGATGTTTTCCATATCATGTTTAGCACACCATGGATAAGTCACCTTACCAAATACATTGTGGATGGCTACAAACCACTACCCTATTTACAAGAACTATACACTACTTTGTTAGCTCATGGACCATGCATGACCCCTAACCACAAAAAAAGGGCAATGAAATAATGCCTTGTGTGTAATATGGGTCCACTCTCAAGGAGTGGAACATTAGGAATGGATATCCTCATCCAAAACATGGTTTTGGGAAAAAAAATATCATATGCATTATAAAATGTTTTTTTGGCTAGTTGAAAAGTATTGCATCTTTAACCATAGTAGAGCACTTTCAAAAGGAATACTTCTCCCACAAATAGAATATGGGCCTGATTCTAAGGTTTGGTAAACCAAGGATTATTCTTATATCCCAAGACACAATTCATGGCTAAAAAATATGGGATTTAGACCTAAATACTACTTTTAGTGGTTGTGGCACATGCAATAGGCCTCAAACCATGAAATAATCCATTTGAAATCAATATTTTGATCATGAGTGCAATACCAACCCGATTTTGAGGTTTTTAACACTAATAAATTGTATACTAGAACAATACATACATTAAGGCCTAAAATAATGGTCTTACAACATAAATTTTGAAAACTATCTTAACTTGATTCAATGGTTTGGTTTACTAGAATTAATTATTTTCTCCCAGGATGTACTTCAGGGGAAAACTCTAAATGATTGGGTTCTAAATGATATATTCTAAGGAATACAGGCCATGGATGGGGACTAATACCCTATACACTTCTTTATTTCTCAAGGCCATGAATAGGACCATAGACTAGAAGGTGTGCACTATGGTAAAAATATTTGTCCCAAACATGGGATATAGAACTTATTCTAAGGTTGCTGACACCAAAGAAATATATCCTAGACCATGATATCATGCAACACTTAAAAATATTGGATTAGACACTAAATCATGTTTCTAAGGGTCATAAGTCATGCATGAGTCCCCAAACCATGACTCATGTCATCTTTTAGGTATCTTGTACCTAAGAATGTTATGCATTCCTAGCTCTAATGTTTGGCATACCGTAGACAATTCTCTTGCCCCGATACATGGTATAGATAAAAACATAAAGCACATTAACCAATGTGAGATAGACTCTATGTAAAACGTTTGAGGAACTTGGAGAATATCTACAACTTAATCATCTATATGGAAAAAGAGCACTTTGAGAATGTGATCTTGAATAAACTTTATGATGAAGTGCACGTGTAACCTAATTTTGTTTTTGCACCAATGTTGAACTTGATATTTATTGAGCTCAATGTCACTCTCATTGTCACACCAAAGTGTGGTCAAATGTTTCTATTAAAATCCAAAATATCGAATGATCTTTCGAAACCATGAGGATTCTTAATTTCCATTAACTGTAGACCATTACTCTGGTTCTATCGAAAAAGGAGAAATATCTTGTTGCTTCTACAAGCCCATGTGATAGTTTTGGAACCAATACTAGAAACATAACTTACAGAATAATTTCGGTTAATAAGAAAAGTTGAAGGTGAATGAAATGGGATCCAAGAAGTGAGGAGGGCGGTGCTTTTGGATTTTATTGTATGCGGTCAATGTTTGGTGTTTAACAATGGCAACGGATGGGAGGTGTCTAATTCTATCCCCCTAATGAGGGAGGCCTGAATATTGGGGAAATCCTGATGAGTTTAGCAACTCGAGCATTTTATGGGTCTCTTAGTCAAGATCATAAACCTGGAAAATGTTTACCAAAAGCATCAGCAATACCATCCATGGTGGTAAAGTCAAAAAATCTTAGAGATAAGATCTAGTACATGTTGGATCATGCACTAATTTGGAAATTCATTGGTAAGCAACCATCTAGGAAAGCTTTGATATGGTGGATCAATTCTTCTTGGAAACCTAAGGGACATTTTGACCTTCACTTGGGATCAAAAGGTTTTTTCACAGTCTCTTTTTTCATTCTAGAGGACAAGAATCATATCATTGATGGTGGACCATATTTTTATTATTCTGCAGGTCTCGTTTTACAGCCCTGGAAAGAGAAATTTAGTCTAGAAAATGAGGATATGGAATAGCTCTAGTATGGATTAGGTTATACTCTCTCCTTCATGAATATTGGGACGCTAAAATTCTAGAAGAATTGGAAAACTTTTTAGGCACTTTTATCAAAATTTCTGAGCAAATGAAGACCCAACGCTACACTTCCTATGCCCGTATTTGTATCTATATGGATCTCTCTAAGTCATTTTTGGAGGCAATCAAGATGATTTGGGAGGATGAAGACTAGGTGCAAAATTTGGACTATGAACAAGTTCCTTTTTGTTGTCTCCGTTGCCATGAATATGGCCACCTATTCTAAGAATGTCCTTTGAATCACCCTAAAAAGAATCCTAGAAAGGAAAACGATCCAACGGATCCTAGTTTCACCAAAGCGCCTTCTCGAAAAAGAGGAAATAGAAAGCAATAACATCAAGATAGTTTCAAGAAAATGAATAACTCTAACTCCTTCGAGATACTGGGTAACCACCCAGGAGAAAATTTAGAACCAAGAAATCATATGGGTAAATATCCCAGTTTAGCGGCTAGGATTCCTACCTTGAGTCGAGCCAAAGATCAAGAAAAAACCAAAGATCTTGCTAAAGGAAGCATGCAAAAATATTCGAGGGAAGATGTTGAGGATATGGATATTATCCAGCAACAGGAATCTATGGAAGAAGTCGAGCATATGGATATCGGTGAGTTGGATCTTTAAGGGATTGAGAAAGCTTTTTTAGAGAAAGATAAAGGCTATGTTCCCCAAGAATAGGTTAGTCTTCTTAAGGAAGCCATTCCGAATGATAAATTCTCAAACTCTTTAGGAATTAATTTAGGATCTATCAAAGAAACAAAAAAATAGCAAAAGTGTGTGGGTGGAAACCTGGTCGTAAATCAAACAAACAGAGGGTGGCAGATGTACAGAGGAGGTTGGTTGAATCGGGACAATACCCGAAAATCAAAGCTACTTTTGGTCTATAATATTTTCCTCAATGAAACTCCTTTCTTGGAATACTCGAGGCATTAATAGCCTGAGAAAAAAGAAAATTTTGCATCAAAATATTAAGATGACAAATCCAGCAATTGTCTTCTTACAAGAAACCAAATGTTTGGCTAATTATATTCAGGATCATAGGGGTAGAATTTGGGCTAGATGTGAAAGTATGGACATTGATGCGAGAGGTTTTTCAGGTGGTTTGTGTATTCTTTCGGATCCAACCTAGGTGTCCCTTTCTGATTTTCAAGGAACCCGTAACTCGATTTCAGCTAATTTCAAGGTGGTAAGTTTTCCCGTTTCTGGGTTAATAATGAATGTCTATGGTCCTCAAAAAGCAACGGATAAACGTAGTTTTCTTAAATCTCTCATAAATCTGAGAGAATGTTTGCCATCTGAGCACTGGGTGGTCAGAGGAGAATTTAATCTAATCACTTCCTTAGAGGAAAAAAAGGTTGGATGACGATGTTTGGAGGAGAAATGTGATCTTTTTAGTGACACCATTGAATATCTTGGCCTAATAGACATTACTCTCAAGGAGGGCTGGTTTACTTGGAATAACAAAAGATCAGGGGATCGTCATATTGCTTCCATAATTGACCGGTTTTTAGTCTCAGAATCCATAATTGACTTGGGGAGAGAAATTCATTGTGCTACACTCTCTGGAAGGGATTTTGATCACTAGTCGATTAAACTCATGTGGAGTGGGTTAGGGTCCCAATTTAAGAAACCTTTTCATTTTGAGTAATTCTGGCTAGAAAATCCATATTTTTAAGACAATATCAAATCCTGGTGGGATGAAATGCAGACCGATCAGACGCCAAGTATGCTCTCCTTCCAGCAAAATCTGAAGGGTCTGAAAACTAAGATCAAGAAATGGAACAAGGAAGAATTTGGGAATATTTTTTGTAAAAAGTGACATTTGGAAATTCTTCTTCATGAGATCCATACTAAAAGGATTAATGAAGGCTATTCTCAGGCCTTAATTAAAGAGGAAAGGATTGTTGAAGCTAATCTTGAAGAGCGAGAGAAACAGGAGGAACTTCTGTGCTGGCAAAAGTCAAAAATTAAATGGCTTCTTGAAGGAGAAAAGAATACCAAGTTCCTTCACCACTCTGTAATACAGAATAGGTTTCAAAATAAAATCTATTCGATTAAAAATGATAGAGGAGAAAAATTGGAGGTGAGGGAAGAAATTGAGGCAATCCTTAATGCTCATTTTTCTAATATTTTAAATGATCCCAGGAGGAATCGCTTGGATGATATTGAAGTCATTACTAACAGGATCCCTTCCCTGGTATCAAAGGAATAGAACCAGTTATTAATGAAAACTATTAATCTTCAAGAGGTCCAGGATGTTTTTATTCAGATGAAGGAAGGTACCTCTCCTGACCCTGATGGTTTTACTGTAAATTTTTTTCATCATTTTTGGGAGATGGTCAAGTTGGACGTTTGGAAAATTATGGAGCAATCCAGGATTTTAGGTCGTATCTTACCTTCTCTAAATGCCACTTTCCTTACCCTGATTCCCAAATGTGAAGGATCTGATATCCCTGACAAATTCAGACCTATCATCCTTTGTAATTTCATTTACAAAATCATTACTAACGTCATTACTAATTGCCTGAAACCTATTTTACCTTCTCTAATTTCTCTGAAACAGACTGGTTTTGTTGAAGGGAGGAAGATATTGGATGGGATTATTTTGGTCCATGAAATGTTACACTCTCTCAAAACAAAAAAATTGCCTGATATGTTGGTTAAATTGGATATTTCTAAAGCCTATGATAAATTAAATTGACAATTCATAAGGAAAATGTTGGAAGCTTTTGGTTTCATTCAGAATTGGGTTAACTGGATTATGCAACTCGTTTCTTCGACTTTCTTTTCTATTCTGGTATCTGGGGTTCCTTTTGCAATCATTAAACCCTCTTGTGGTATTCATAAAGGGGATCCATTGTCTCCTTTTCTGTTTATTATCATGGCTGAAGGTTTGGGAATATCTATTTCAGCTCTCAGGGAGGGAAATTCTATCAGAGGATTACATGGGACTAATGAAGGCACCAATCATTCGCACCAATAGTTCGTTGATGATACCATGCTGATGGGATACCCTTCTGTGTAGGAAGGTGCTACTTTTAAACAATTCCTGGATCAGTTTGGCCAAGCATTTGGATTAGAATTTTATGCTCAAAAGTCCCAAGTATTGTTTTTTAATACTCCTAGCATTACTCGTCGTAATATTGTTCACATTCTAGGGTTTCAAGAGAGTGCTCTCCCATCCAAATTCTTGTGAACTCCTCTAATAAATTCTACATCAAAAAAAGGCTCATGGACTGAATTATTGGATAAAATTAAGAAACGACTAAGAAATTGGACTCTGAGACCTCTGGATTTGTCGGGTCATCTGGTTTTGGCTAATTCTGTGCTTCAAGGTATGCCAGCGTATCTGTTTTCCATGATGATGGCCCATAAGTCTGTCCTCCGAGACTGACGAAATATTCAAAGGAAATTCCTATGGAGTGGTTCTCAAGACTCTCACAAATGGGCTATGGTTAAATGGGAAACTGTATGTAAACCTAAATCACAGGGTGGGTTGGGGCTCTATGATCCTGAAAAAGATAGCTTAATTGCGGAAGCGAAACTTTGGTGGAGATGGATGACTCATTCCCAGGAACCATGGGCCAAATTATGGCTTGATAAATATGCAACAGATTGGGACATCCGAGAATTGATTCGGTTTTAAGAGGAGAAATCAAGTTCTCATATTTGGAGAATGACCTGGGAAGGTCATAGCTTGGTTCAACAAAAAAATTTCTAGGAGATTTGTAATGGAAAAATGGCCTGGATTTGGGAAGATGCTTGGAAATAACTACCCTCGTTGGAAAGGTTTGGGCTATGCCCTATGATTCAAGTAGAATGTAGTAATAGAGGAATATTTAAGGTTGCAGACCTATGGGGGGATCAAAACCCTGGTTCTTTTTTACGCTCTTGGGCCTCTCGCCCCTGGTTGGAGAGATTAGGTCTAACGGCAGAAGTGACTCTGTTGGAGGAGGAAATCCATATTAGGTGTATCAGAAGGAAGGAAGATAATGACAAATTACGTTGGGGTTACAGTCCGAAAGGGGTTTTTTCCCTCAAAGAAGCCTATAATCTTCTAATATGCAATATTGTGAATCTAGAAGATAAAACTTGGAGTAATCTTTGGGGTAGGAAGCTTTGACCAAAAATTGCTATTTTTTGTTGGCTGGTTATACATAATAGAATCTTAACAGGTGAGAATTTAAAAAGGCGTGGGATGTTTGGTCCTTACCATTGTCCATTGTGTGAGCTGGCAGAGGAAAATACGTTGCATCTTCTGGACTCATGTAATTTTTTGTCTGAGCTCTAGGATCAAGGAGCTTTGATTTTTCGTTGTTCTGCTAGGCTATGTCACAACCCAGCAGGAACTTTAATTAACTGGCCCAAAAAACCTTTCCTTAATAGCATCTTGAATTGTCTCTAGAAAAATTTTCCCAATTTCTTGATTTGGGCGATATGGAATGAGAGAAATTCCAGAATGTTTAGAGCCAAGGATTCACATCCATCCAATGTTTGGGATCGTATGGCGGCCAAAATGCATGAGACCATTCTTCTGGGAAGTAGGGAGGAGAGGGATAAGGAGTTGTCCGGTAATGAAGGGAAGATATTGGCTAACTGGGGATTTAAGAACCTTCGAATAGTATTTCCGGCAAACCCTATGCGACCACATATTATACAGAGTCCTGACCACTAGAATCCTCCGCCGTTGGGTTTCTTGAAGTTAAATTTTGATGGATATTCTAAGGGGAACCCTGGTAAGGCTGGGCATGGCTTTATCGTTCATGATTCAAGTGGTGATATGGTAGGTTTTGGCTATGGCTCTCTAGGAAAGGACACTAATAATGCTGTGGAGATAGAGGGATTGCTGCAGGGGTTAGTTTGGGTCACTACGAATTTTAGAAGGTCGATAATTACTGAAGGTGATTCTCAGATGATCATTATCCTGGCCACTAAACTGCAAAGCGGTACTCAAAGTGCTAAGGTGTTTTCATCTTGGCGTTTGGAAAGTTGTGTCGAGTCCCTCCATACCCTTCTCATAAATGGAACCGCGGTCCGCTTCTCACATGTAAGGCAAAATGGTAATAAAGTAGCGAATAGTTTGGCCAACTTTACGGTGTATATGTGTAAGACAGTCAGAGCAAAGGACTTGACCATGATTCCAGACTTGATGGATCGTGACCAATGTAAATATTTAATGAAGAAAGACAGTGCTTGTATCGAGGTGGAGGGTAGGAATAGATACAACGATGGTGCAGAATCTCTCCAGCATGTGGCGCCTAATGGATGTGATCTTTGAATTGGTGTCATGACCAGGCGATGCATTAATAAACGATGGCCTGTGAGTATTTTTTCAGGCTACTGATGGTGGAAGGTACATCTTTTTATAATGACCATAGATGGAAATGTGATGTACCTTAATGGTAAGATCAATTCGCGATCTATGGATGGGATTGCCGCGATCATTTTGTGGAGTGTGGTCATCATGAAGAGGCTCAAGTTTTGGCTATATAACAGGATGCAAGGTGGTGAGGTAAACAACATAGTGTTTTTGTATGTTTTATCTCCTATTTTCTTTCTTAAATATCTGAGAGTGCAGAAGGGTATTATATGGATATCCATGGTAGGGGACAAAAGAAAAGGAAAGAGGCTGAATGCTCAATTGGATTTCCATGAACCGGTATCCCGTGCCCAACGACAAGCATTGTGGGAATCTCGAATGTTTGAACTGGAATTACCGCAAGAAATTCAGAATCAAATTGTTGCCACTGAGAAAAGTTTATGGGAGGAGCTTGATAACCAGAAATTGAAGGAGGAATGCAAAAAGGTTGAAGAGTGGATCTTGGCCCCTGGTCACACGGTGGGACGAGTGAGCTTATATGAAAAAATGATAGCTTTATTTTGGGTTATGAAAAACCTGGTTAGTCAGGCTGCCTGGGATCGTCACTCTAAGGAAATAGGCAGTTCATCTCCAGATCCATGGAAGGTTTCCATTTCGGCATCGGTCCAGCAGGTCAAGGCAAAAGTGGATTTTCTGATTTCTTGTTTGGGTTTTCAATTTCCATCTTCTTCTCTTCCTGAAGCTACGAAACCTAATTTCCTGGGTACTAGTCAAGGTGGCGGTCAGGACTTGTCTTATATCTTATTATAAGGAGGTTGTTGCGTAGCGTGGTCTGTTCTATAACTTTGTCCAAATATGTTCTTATCAATTTTGATGGTTCTCCTCGTTTTAAGAATCTGTTTAATTTTCCTTTATGTTTATGCGATCTACTATATGGGGAGCTTCCTCACCATACCTGGGATTTATATTTTTCATCTTTTCCTGGCTCTCTGTGATGCAACGGGTTATCTATTCAACTGGACAGTGGAGTCTTTGAAGGAATGATGCTCGTAGAAGCATGGCATGATGCTAGCAACTTGGCCCTGCTGGCTTTTAAAACTACGAGTTTTTTTGTGTCTGTAATTCTGGGGTGGTGGGTTGGATGTTTACTGGTTCATGTATCTATAATTCTGGGCTTATGGAGTTCGAGTCTGTGGGTTTTGTATGTCTGTAATGATGGGTTGGTGGGATGGATTTTTACTGTTTCATGCAGCACTAAGTCTGGGTTTATGGATTTTGAGTCTGTGGGTTTGGGAGGTTTTGTTGATATCTCTTATGGTAGATGTAATCTGGGGGGGTATGGGTATCCTTTTTAGCAGCAATCTCTTTGTGCTTGCTAGGTGTTAAAGTCGGGTTTGATGATCGGTGTGTTTCAATGACTATGTCACATGTTTTGTAAGGACCTTCTGTTTAAATATAATGTGAATACTTGACTTACAAAAAGAAAAGAAAAAAAATTACAATATAATTTCTATCATCAAGTTCGCCAACTAACCAATTGGAAATATGGGATAAAAGAACTTAAAAATAACTAAATTATGGGATGAAATAAGGTACATTCTCAAGGCATGCAATCTTAAATATTTTATGAATTAAAACAAATTACTCAAAATTGAATGTTGAAGAATGATTAAGAATATTTTTTTCTAAAAAATGTTATTAATTGTCATTTACAATAATGATTAATAGCAAAAAAATACATTTTATAATAAACCAAATTCCACAATTTTCTTGAATATTATAAATATTTAAAACAAAACCTAACCAATCAAACAATGAATGAATATATAACTCCACAAAATAAATAAATTATACCAAATATTTGATTATTTAATATCATTATTCAATCATTTATATCTAAAGTACACCTTGCATTATAATTTTATATGAAAATATGAGTTTAAGTTTGAATAATGTATGTACTTATAGAAGATTGTAAGCACACCCGCTATTCTATATTGTAAATTTTGTAGATCAACGGGTCATGATGAAAAATACTGCATAGCATTTAAACTACTACTAGAAATGACGATGGAAACCTACTTAATGAAAAATGATGAGCAGATGCAAGCTAAACAAGCGTAGCCTAAATATCATCCTGCACAATATCAACAACCGCAATACCCTCATCCACAATACCAATAGAAACAATATCCTCAACAAGAACAATACCCTCCACAAAGGGGGGGTGGAAACTTTAGAGGTCGAGGACAACAACAAGGAGGAGGATTTGGTCGAGGAAGAGGCCAAGTCATAATTTATAATTGTGGGAAGCCAGGAAATTTTTCCTGATATTTTCAAAGTATTTTGAAAGCTTGTACATATTGTAAAGAATTTTATCACCCTGTCGAATAGTGTCCGCAATTAATTGCAAAATGGCAAGCTAGAACTATAGTAAATCCCAACCCAGTGTAGAATCAAAATCTAAATCCCAATCCAAATCAAAACATTCAGATGATTTCTTCCGAACTAAGAGAACCTCACATTGTTGTAGTTACAAGAGGAGATGATGCGACAGGTGCATATCAAAATATACAGCAAGGAAAACTATAGGTGAGACCTGCGGTACAAAACAAAGCTCTGCTAGATGTCCAACAGGAGAAAGAAGTCTTCTTGGAGGTGCGACAAGAATTTTTTGATGCTAATCATCGGTCGACATCTAGACAAGTCAAGACCATGATCAAATGATTTGAACAGCTCATTAGGAAGCAGTTCATGAAAAAGGTTAGTAATCTTAAATAAATTTTCAAAATTTTTTTAGCACTAATCAATGATAAATATGCTTTCACGGAACTCACAACACTAATAGAAGAAACCCCAGATGACCTTCAACCTGAAAAAAGAGTTAATCATATCAAGAAAATACTAAAGACAGGTCGAGAATTGAGAATGGCTACACATATAGGATACTATGATATGGATTATATCATATTAGATTTGGGCTCGTATGCCAACATATTGAAAAGACAAACATGGGAGAGCATGAATAATCCTCTACTAGACTGGTCTCCCATTCAACTAAGGCTTTTGAACTAGTCAAAGGTTATACCAATTGGTATACTAACTCAAGTTCCTATAGAAGTTGAAGGATTAAGAACATATTCCGACTTACAATTTATTGGCATTGTCGATGACACAAATCCATATCCTGCACTGCTAGGAATTGATTTGGAAATAGACAACCAAACCATTATAAACTTCAGGAAAACAATCTTATCATTTGAATATTCTACAATAAGAGTGGTTGCATCCATTGATGCACTCAAAGGACATAGATATGTTGAGCCCATACATAGTGAAGGGAAAGGAAAATACCTAGATCAGTTGTATAACATCATGGATTCAAAAGAAGACTATATAAATCCAATAAATAATGGTAAACCAATTTGGTGGAGTGTAATTTCATGCACGTCCGACTTAGGAGATGCTTTGGAAAATCGGTAGAACAGGCTACATGAAGTCTCCATGAGAAGATGTGCAAGAATCACAAGAGTTGTCCGAAGGGTAAGAGCTGAAGCAAGTGTGATACCTACAAATGAAGGATTACCTAACCTTGCATCTTTTTTGGTAGAATTTGAAGAAAAGGTCACCTAATTGTAGCGATTGTCCACTCTAGACTATGTGCTGAAAGCTACGCCCGCTAGATGGTGGGGTACACACAAAAAATCTATCTATGAATGGATCTCCGAATGGCCACATCATAGAATATTAATGGAGAGCATATTTTGGGAAGAGATCAGTTGCCCTAATCAGAAGTATACATGACTGACAGATCCTGTGGAACATATTGAGCACTGTCGCAAGAACTAGAAAGAACATCCGCGACAAGAATGGGTTCATCGATTCATCAACACTTTGGAAATGGTACCAAGACATTAGTACACATCAGTATAGATACGATGATGAACTGTCGAATGGGAAAGATTAACTGTAAGCTTAACCTATACATTTGAGTTCACATGAACACCCGACATTTGATGTTGCATTACAAATAATAAAGGAAAATATATTTGAAGAAACCCTGGTACCATACACGAATTTCCATCAATGCAGGATGACAATACAAAACTAGATGGAGTGCTACAATATTATGGGAGAACCGGATGATGATGACCCACTTGAGATAAATATATGCACACAGTAGAAGGAGTTACTACATGTGAAGATACTCCTAACCCTGCTCAATGTGACCTAAAAAAAGGGGGGGGTGACAGCGAGATTTTTGGTACCATCCAACTTTATAACAATAACTACCATTTGAAGTGACAGATAAGTAGTGGACTAATGAAAAAAAAATCAATTAAAAAGCCAGAGTACACCCATGTTCCTGAAAGGATGTATTCCTTTCTAATTAAATGATCACACGTGCGAAGAATAACTACGGTAAGTTAAGGTAATTTATCAAGCTTCGTTTCCAAGACTTTGTTCATCAGGTATGAAAAAGAAGAACACTACTATTGCTTCCAACCCTGACCACTGAGCTGGTGTGGTTGCAATATGTTCATCTCCATTTCCAGCATAAGAATAGTCGAATCCAAGCCTGTATCACCTACCCCTATTATGGAAGACACTACTAGTTACATCCCACCGCAGATGGTCCCCACTGATGTATAGGATGATCCAGGAGTAGAGACGAATGATGGTAAACTATATGACAAAGAAAGACCAGGTCCGTCTAGGACCAAGAAAGGAAAACACACCAGTATTAGAAAAAGAAAGGGAAAAGCATCAACACCCCCAGCACTAACCCCACCAATACAGGAGGATTTTGAGACAAGAAATTTGATGCCACCTTATGCCTCATCCAGACACAAGGATGCACCAAGAGTTACAGTTCCAAAAAGAGAAAGGGCCCCATTGATAGTTCCTCTAATACCCAAAGGAGTGAAGGTGGTGAAAGACATTTTTCCCAATGTAAGGAATCCATTTTATGTTTATCATGATACGAAACGCCAAATAGACCTGGACTGCTAGAACTACATGGGCGTTTTGCAAGACACACACGAGGTACCTAAACGATTTGTTGCAAAGGAATGGGACATGGGATTGGAACAGTCTGACATATTATCACTACTATATATGCCACATTTTGGACGAAGTACACCAATAAACACTTGTGTCAAGCAATTACTCTTATTTTCATGTAGGGGTTCTATGGATAGGAAAACCTATACCTATAGATATTCAACTGATTTCCACCATCACGGGCCTACCATCTACGAGAATGGACCTAGAGCCACTTCTCAAAAAGGCTCAAGAGGTGCAAATAGCTATGCGGATGAAGAAAAAATATGACATGGTAAGAAGCAAATGAGGATTTTTTATTCTCTCCATTAATAATACCACTGCTCTATTTGCTACCAAAGTGTTGGCCTCTAATTTACTACGCAAAATGCGGCCATACCAGTGTACTGCGATAGAGATTGCACTTGTGGAACTTTGTGTTGCAGGAGTTCAGATCAATCGGTGTCAATTCTTTTTGAATGAGCTTGTACAAGACACCATCGATGCACAGGAAAAGGGTAGGCAATTTCACTATTCATGATTGTTAATTTTGATTTCATTTATAGCATGGTCTGACCCACAAGACTACCAAGGCCTTGAACTTTCAGTGATCTGTAAAGGAGAAAGATATCAGAACCTTTGGTTTGAGAAGGACAGACAAAAACAGAACAATATTGAACTCTTTATGCATCGGGAGGCTATACGACACCATGTGAAGAACATGTATAGATTAGATGGTGCCACTGTGCAATGATTCTACCCAATTTTTAATTTTGAGATTGGCCTGCACCATATTTACATGCAGTTGCGACAACAACTGCAAGGCTAAAGGTTACCAACAAAATTTATAATGACAAAGGAGGAAATTGAAGAAATTATTAACAAGTGGTCGAAGGAATGGTGTATCCTAGTACCAGAAGATAAACTTTGACAAGAGGAAAACCAAGTATAAGAGGATGACTCAGATGAGGAAAATGAAGAATAAGACCCCCAGGAGGATATAGGCTCTGCAAAAATTCATTCCCCCTCAATAACAACAGACCCAGAATCATAAAATGAAGAGGGGGGAATTCACAAAGAACAAGTACAACCGAGAATAAAGAAAAAGAAGATGAAGGTTGTCATAAACACAAATATCATTAGTTTGGACAATGATGATGTGCAACTGATGATTGAGGAAATAACTAAAGTAGCACAACCCAACTTCAAGACCATAGAAGAACGACAAGAAGAACTTTCAGGTACAATTACTAATCTCCTTAAAGTTTTGTGTAAAGGAGTCAAAGATGTTAAAATTTTGGTTGATTGTCCAAGTGCAACAACCAAGTCACAAGACCCATCAACAACATCAAGAATGGAGAAAATTGTGCCATATGTTCCAATCCCTCCAATAACAGTATAAGTCCCTAAGTTGTTGTTGATTTAGGCACTCTGGATTTTAATGATGTTTTTAAGGATAATGGCCTGATTATTATAGATTTTCATCTATGCACATAAATGAGGTATATGCAGTACAGAGTGTTGTCAATGCGGAAATAAAACTGCGTTAGCGTACCATGGCCACAAAAGTGAAGGATGCACATAAATATATCAAGAAAATGGTAGAGAGACACAAAACCCAACGTGTTTTATTGTCCTTTTCAAATGGATCATTCATCTCAATGTTACATTGGCTCTTCTTATGGCACAAGTAATAACTCAAAATCTCACCTCGATAGCTTGGGACATATAGGTCCTCATTTCACTCCCTCATCCATGTCAATGGCGTGTTTATTGGTTCTTCCACCAATAATTAGGAAGAATATGATGTTGTGATTGGAATGTTGATCAATTACATTTAGTTTTGTATTCATCACCTTCATGTTTTCATTTATTCCCAACTACATGTTGGAAAATTGAATAATTGTTATTGGGTACACAATAATTTACACTTTAGAAAATATTTGTCATCTACACAAATGGTTAGATATATTGAATTCATCACATCCACTCATATTCTTAGTATCTCAATAGTTTCACCGATTGTACTCCAAATCAAATTCTAGATTTGCACATCATTCATAAATAATAATAAATCATACTTGTGTATATATGACCATTAACAAAAACATTAATCCACATTTACATAAATAAAATATAATAGAACACATCACATTGAATCATAATAAAGGGAACATGTATATAAAATTCATATGCATATGTATATATATCATCAACCAAAAGCAAAGAATGTTTACATCAAAGATCCCATAGCTTAGTCCAGAGAATATGTCACACATAGTCAAACTATCCCATTGTATAAATCATAAATCCAAGGTGGCATAAGAATTTCATAAACAAGCTAAGGATCTAGGAACACAATTAACCTCACAAAGAATTGCAGAGAATTAGCATAAAGTGTGAAGAATAATAATGAACACACATGAAGAATGACACTAAGATGTATGAAACTCTATCATCACAATATTATTCAGTAAAGAATGATATGGTTACATAAATATACATTCTCATAGAGGAAAATCAAATTTCCAAATAGGCAACTCAGAGTAGCTCATAAAGCAGGCTTACTAAAATATGAAAAACCCTCAAAGGTGACAAAAACACTTTACAAGCCTATCAAAGAGGTCATGAATTAGATAAAGCAAGTGGCATAGATAATGAGTGGTGGAAAATATTTATCATCATGGAAACTAGAGATAAAATCATGGAGGATGAGTTGGACACAAAAGAGGACAGGTGCTAGTCAACTAGTTTTATCATAATCCAGTGAAAAGATAAAAAAGCATAACAAAAGAAGTCTTAAGGAAGGAATGTGCCCTTTCTATTCTAGACAATCAATAAAATAGCAAAATATTGTCTATAATATTTCTAATTTATATCCATAGGATAAATATGGAAAGTGTGGGCTAAAGGTGGCTAAAGGTGGCTAACTACCTAGGAAATTAATCAAAATGACTAATTATTATATTATAAATCTATAGGTGGGTTTTTAATATTCCAACACCCCCCCCACAACCCTTGATCCTAAATTTATGTGGGTAAAAATGAATCCAAAATTTAGGGCCCATGCAACTTAGGACTTATGGTCCCCCTTTACATTATTCATCCATGTGAACTAAAGAAACAGGGAAAACCTCATGGGAACAAAACCCTACCTAAAAAATGGACTACAAATGACGTAAAACCAAGAAATGATGCTCCAAAATAGATTTTGATGTCTAGAGGAATATTATTCTTGGGAAGAAGATGGATATGTTCCATGTATATTCCACTATATCAAGAACATAAACAACTGCATGATAGAAACTGAAACCATGTAGAGAAATTGTTATCCACTGATGAGAATGTGAAAGCAATAATGAAATCTCTTGAAACATCAATTGAGAGTTGTAATCAGATCCAAGTAGGTGCGATAAGTTTCCAAGTGAATGCATAAGGTCTCCAACTTAATTTACACTGAGAGGAAGTGTGCAAGTGACCGTGTAGGAAAAGGAGGAAGCTTAGGATCAATGAGAGCGAATGTGGATAATCCATAGTTTGATATAGCTTCCAACATATCCAAAGGAACTAAAACTATCACATAAGTAGACTCATGGGAAGAAAAGGGGTCATTTTCTAGAGCATAAACTAATAAAGAATCCTCTATGCTATAAGTATGAAAGGAGGACAGAGAGAGATGTTCAAAATCTTCAAGGAGGTTTTGAAAATAGGTGTTAGGAACCAAGGATGAGATGCAAAAGCCTGTGATATCAAGTATCGTGAGTGATTAGACACAAATAATACTTAATATAGTTTATAAAACATCCAGGAAGACACCCAGTTGCGACCATCAACAAGTGAAGTATGCACAAGGTGTGAAATATATTGTATATGGATCTCAGAATCCATGATAGAAGACATAGAGAACATTGAATGTGTGATTGAATATTCAAATATGGAATCTCCATTAGTCACTTATTCTTTATTAACATCATCAAAGGAAAATGAATCAGGATTTTCAACTTCAAGAAACACAAAAACACATGGCTCTTCAATATCTGCTTCTTGATATGAAGAGGAAGCATTCAAATTAAAGAGAATGGTAGCAACATGAACTTGTTGTGTTGAATTTGCAACTTGTTCATCATGAAAAAATTCATCAGAGACTATAGAGGCTGAGACATATTGAGAGATAACACATGAAAAGGTTCCCATAGGCTCGCTCCATGCACCAATTTCCTGCTTATCTAGATCCTTGTCCATGTTTGACCATAGCTCAAAAGGATAATCTGTAGAACCAATGAGGTAGTGCATATATGAATATATTTCCAAACACATAACTTTGAATGCTTTGTCAAATTCATTTAGCAAATAAATATTCTCTTCATAAGATTCACTCACACATTTAGTGTTCTCTATCTATTCTATTATGGATTCTGAGATCCATATTCCAGATCTTTCATACCATGTGCATACTTCACTTGTTGATGGCATGCAACTCATGAGGAGGTGTCCATAGGCTCACTCCATGAACCAATTTATTAATTATATAGATCCTTGTTCATGTTGTACCATATCTCAAAAGGATAATCTGCATAACCAATGAGGTAGTGCATATATGAAGATATTTCCAAACACATAACTATGAATGCTCTGTCACAGTCATTTATCCAATCACTCTTCTCTACATAAGATTATTCACCAGCTCCAATAGATATCTCATAGAGACCTTGTCTCTTCATAGATGCAATCATATTTGGATTCCACTCAACATAAATGAATGGAGTAAGAGGAGGAAAAAATTATGAATCCATGAAGCTGAACATGTAAATCAAATCATGTATAAAAACTAAAAAACGTGATTAATGTCATGTTTCCAATTCAATCACAACTTCTTCTACAATCAATGGAATGAAAATCCATCAAAGACCCATTTGAGATATTGAAGAGATATTTCAATTAATATAAGGAACTTGAACTATATCATCCTATCAATTGATAAATAGCAAGCCTAAGTAGAGGGTACAGATCAATGCAAGGTGTTTCAAACCTCCGATATTCAACTGAACATATCTCCCAAACCAGAGACTTAAATTGAATTCTGCGAAAAAACCATTTTAGATAACGGAAAAACATTTCAAAAAATCTATCGTAGGCACTCTAAGATGATATGTAGAGGTAATTTTACCTATTCAAATTTTTCTACAATTTTCAAGTTTTGTAGCTATCATTCTTGCAAAACAAACTCTCTGCAGATATAAAATGGAGGATTAACTAGTGAGCTCCCTAAGATCTGATACCATGTAGAAATTTGATATCCTATGATTTGATACCATGTAGAAATTTTATATCATATGCTCTGATACCATGTATAAATTCTAAATCCAAGGTGGCATAAGGAATTTCATAAACAAGCTAAGGATCTAGGCACACAATTAACGTCACGAAGAATTGTAGAGAATTAGCATAAAGTGTGAAGAAGAGTAATGAACACACATGAATAATGAAACTCAGGTGCATGAAACTCTATCGTCTCAAAATTATTCATTAAATAATTATATGTTTACATAAATATACATCCTCATAGAGGAAAATCAAATTGTCAAAGAGGAAACTTAGATTAGCTCATAAAGCACGCTTGCTAAAATATGAAAAACACCCAAAGGTGACAAAAACACTTTCCAAACTTGTAAAAGAGGTCATGAATTATATAAATCAAGTGGTATGGATAATGAGTGATGGAAAATATTTCTAATCATGGAAACTGGAGAGAAAATCATGGAGGATGGGTTGGCCACAAAATGTTTTATGGTTTAGAGTGTCTTCATACTTTTCTACGTTTTGTTATGTTTGAAATGTGGTTTAAAATGATGACATATTGAATATAACAAGTTAAAATTATGATTCAATAAGTGTGAAATTATGATCAAAAAACTAAAAACCTGATTCAAAAATGTGCAAAAATAGCTTAAGAAAGTCCAAAAACAACCTTTCTAAAGTGCAAAAACTTATTTTAAAAATGCATAAATGGGTTTAGAAAGGGAAAAAACGAGTTCCAAAAGTGTCAATAAATTATTTCATGGATACCCAAATTTGGCAATTTAGAAACCATGTTTTTGGGATTTAGAAAGGTCATTTTTTGCCACTCTTTAAAGAGGTTTGGGCTAGAATGTATCTAAACTTAATGAAATGGGTGTTGTGAGAACATATAACCAAAGTGACATGCATTTTCTCTTTGATCATAACTTGTCAATGTTTGTTAAAATCTAGCACATTCCTAGGATTTTCATTAATACAAGAAAATCCCAGCTCCTCCATCATCATCTTATACATAACATTTGTTCTAGGACCACCATCAGTAAGACAACATTGTGTTATCTTATCAAAATATTTCATTGATACATAAGATGGAGATTTTTAAGGATGATGGGTAGAAATTGCTCCTAAGGCATCGTTTTGGTTGAATTCTCTTCATTTTTCATGACCAAGTTTGTAGTTGAGGTTGTAGGTCTACAAGTATTCTTGGGTTGAGGATCCTAGTTAAAAACCTCTTAATATTTTATCTTTGTTAAATAGTGTGATCCAGATATAACAGAGTGGAACTGACCCTAACCTTGTCTAACTGATCTAAAATGCTATACCTATTGACAAAAGTAGACAAAGAAGAGGGTGATTATTGTTGAGAGGCATGGAAAGTATTCTTAGCAACACCCAGAAAGACATTATTTGTAGTCTATTTCTAGGAAAAAGAATCAAAATATATAGTGTAGTCATTGTTTTTATTTCTATTCTTATATGCTTAACTTCTAATGGTAACCACCAATACATCTCTGTCTTCTACCCAGTCTAAGGAATTAAAAACTTGATCTTGTTTTTGGCCAAAAATTCATTATTTAGTTATTTTCATGATTGTAACAGTAGTTGGATCATGATAGTCCTCATAGAAATTGCACCAAGGATGCGTCAAAAGAGTTCAAGGTTGAGTGCTTTGAGGTTGACCTTGAGGGGAAGTGAGTTCTAATTTTTATTGTATAAGAGGGACTTTCATTTTTCTTTCAAAGGAAGTCGTCATGTTATTTAGATTTTACATTAATCGAAGGAAACCATTCATATGTGCATGCTTGTTTGGATAAACAAACAATAAACTAGTCCTCATGGCATGTTCATCATAGTATACACATGTTTGTAACGTCAAACCCAAATCATTGACACTCTTTCCCTCTAACATATTATGGTATGACAAGCTTTGATCAAAGAGGAAAAGCATGTCATTGTAAAATTCAAGTTGAAGGTTTTGATAATCTATCCTAGGTTATATGATATATTATTGTAATATCTTAGCCAATCTATGGGCCTTTGTGGTTTCCCCTAAATATGTTTAAACCAATAGCATAAATCCACCAAAGTAGAGAATAACTTTGGTGGTAAGTCAAAAACATCAGCTACAACTTTCTCTTCTAATGAATTTATGAAGAGGCACATGAAGGTATCATTGTCATTCATCCCTATGTTATGACACAAATTGGAAAATTCATTAAGATGCTCATCTATTTTGCAAGTGTCACTACCTGAGAACCTAGGAAAATTATTCATAAACTTGGGTAATGGTGTAATATCAAGCATTAGGTTCAATGGCAATGGGACAGTCTAAGAGGTGCAATTTGTGTCTTCTTGAAACTAAAAAGACCCATATTTTCATATTACATACCCGGGATTTGTAGTAGAAGCAATAGGTATATAATTTTTATATTAATCCCAAGTGTATTAGAGTTTGAAGTCTAGGTGGAGCTAACAAATGAATTCATGTTATAAGTTAATCATGGATTATTTCACAAGAACAATGATCGGGTTACTAAATAATAGGTTTTATAATTAGAAAGGGAATGAGCAAGTTTGTTATGCAAGTTTTGAAGAACCTTATTTCTTCTCCTTACCTTAGAGACATAATCAAACTTAGGGGATTTTCCCCTTATTAAGCATGAACAATAAGGGGTTTCATACATCAAAAGTTCTAGTTTGAGGTAGATTATTGAGATCTCACCTTTTGGAGTGATCTCATTTTTCCTCTGAATCAATTATATCATGATAGGTAACCCCATAAGATATTTTATCTTGTTCCCTAGAATCAATGGTAATAAATATGTAATTACAAAGGAAAAAAGTGGTACTAGTTTGATTAGTAAACTCGAAAAAAAAGTATTTGGTGGAAGTTTAAATGGAAAGGTTATGGAAATCAAAAAATTAAAAATTAATAAACTTATTGCAAAAGATGTTTTCTTTCAAACTATAATCATGCCAATGCTATCAAAAAAATTTGGATATCAAGCTCATTATACTCTTTCTCATACACCTCAACTATATTAAGTAAAATTATTGACCAGTAATATCAATATGATAAGAAAATTTTAGGCTATACCAAGGCACTCTTAATCATTGATCAAACTAAGAAAACAACTAACAATACAATTCAACAAAGCACATAGCAAGCAATGTAGGCCAAAAAACAACTTTTTTTAAACTATAGGAATTGTTTGTTTCCCAATATGGTCACCAAAAAATGTTGATCAAGAAAATGGAAATTTCAAGATTAACATATTCGATATCATGTGGACTAATCAAGAGGAAATGGGAATGAAATATTGTATTTATAGTCACAAAAGTCTCATTTGACCAATACTTTCACCAAGAATCCAATCAACATTCAAAGAAAATATAAAGCGCTATTGTCAAATGATTTAAGCACATGCCACCTTACATGAAAATATTTGTCTGTTTGTTTTTTTAACTTATATAATTTTTTGTTTTTCGAAAGTATACTTTCAAAATAAACTCACTAAATACAACAACGCATATAACAATCAAACTATCTAATCAAGAATGAAACCAATATTATGCATAAACAAAGTATTTAGTCATATATACATTCATTTTCTAAAATGTGTCCATCATATGTATTTGATTTGTTTTGAATATAAATAGTATAACAATTAATCCACAAAATAAAATGCAAGAAAACTAAATCACAAAAGTAACAAAATGATGAGAATGAGAAAATAACAATGGGATGACTAAATTAAGTATGTATATGCAAGGGCAAGGGCCAAGATATTTTATTATATTCCTTTGATTTTCATACATAACCCTCAATAATCAATAGTTCTTTCAAGTTTATACAAAACCTTGGACAAAGAATTGTCCCAAAACCACAATATGCATTTCCAAGACCACACAACTATAGTCAAAAAGAAGGAATAAAGGACTAAATATATAACATGAAACAACAACAAGGTGACAAATCACTCTTAGCACTAGTTGTTACTTTGTCAATAAATAAACTTAGATATCAACCCTCTAATCCTTTCCACTTAATGAAACTCCATACCATGATTTTCAACCCTTTTCCTTTGAGTTTTGACATTCTTCTATAAATTTGGAATAAAAATCGTTACAATACCTACCACCTATTCTTGGAAGTTCGTAACTTTTATGGCATGTGGAATACCCAAGCAATACAAAGCTAACATAGGTGCATTGAGATTGTAGGGAGAAAAATAAGAACCTTAAAGAGAAAGAGAGACCCTTCTTTAGACCCTATTAATGATCAAACTGGGGGATGAATCTTAGCTCCATGTGTATCTCCTTCTCACTCCAATACATATGAACATACTTTACAACCAATAATATTTTACCACCTCATCAATCAACATAATACCCGCATACTAAAAGAGAAATCATCCATTATCAAAAATGTGTTGAGCCAATTAACTAAATAAACCAATTTTAGTTCAACTTCACTGATTTAATTACCCATTGTTCAAAATGCAAATACATTAAACCAAAAAAATTGTTCACATCAAAATAATAAGAGCTCTTAACAGTCTAAAATTCCTGTTTATAACATGTCCATTGTCTTCAAAATAAAACAACATATTGCATCTCAAGAAGGCCGAGGAACATGTGAAACCCCAGGTTTAATATAAGACTAATATTTCAGGATGAAGATCAATAAATGAAAAGGTAGTTTAAACATGAGTTTGTGATCTGAATGAGTCCCTTTCACACTATGCTTCCAATTGTAATTTAGACCCATGGCATAGTAAAACATCCTTCACCTAAAGCATTGTTTTTATCTTATCATTATTTAGTCTAAGAGACTCATTTGGATGGTATTCCAAATTTATTGGATCTTTAAGAGGATGATGAGAACCTTTTCATATGATACATAGCTAGGAAATTTTAGCATTGATTGTTAAGGAATGTAGGCTTCCCAAATAGTTCCCACAGGTAGAGGTGAGGAAGGGTCTGGTTCCCACCCATCATTATGTGCCTATGGAACTTCAACAAAACTTGGATGTGTATACAACTCCAATTGAGGAGGGAGATAACAAGTCTGAATTAATTCGGTAGGGTTACCTAAGAATAAATTCCCAACCTAAGCTAGTTGGGTGAATTCATCAAAATTGGTATTGAAATGCACAAAGAACCAAATTTTCTTCCTTATTCTCTCCTTCTAAACATAAAGATATATATTTCCTCTTCCTCACACCGGCTTGCGTGAACCATAAATAAAAAAAACATGTAGTAGCAACAACAAAATCATGCAAATTCATCAAAAATTCCCACTTATAATTAACCAAACAAAGATAAACAAAATGCAACGAGGAAATCAATACACCAGATTAATCTAAGCAACCAAGATTGGTCAAGTAAGGTATTTTAGACTAGAAGATGCATAATAGGAGAATGATAACAAATAAAACAAAATGAAGTAAACGTTACCAAACAATTTCAAGGAAAGCAATATTAAAACCATAGATAAGTCTTTTTCTATCACATATCCATGGAGGTTATTTGCTTGCTCAAAACAATTTAAGAACTTTATAAAATGTGCCCATGATGTCAGATATACTTCATGCTACAATTTGTTTGCACCTTCAAAAATAATTAAATATGAGCAAGACAAACAGGAAAACCCTCTTATTGAAGAATATAGCTTGCATGATTACATTTCATATTCCTCTTTCAAAAAATTACATAAACAAAACTTTGCAATTTCTCCAATCAAGAACAATTTCAATTCTCAGGTGTATGTAGCTTATGCGAAACCCATAAAACATGAAATGCTAGACAACAAGGGAAGTCAATATACGTTAGGATCCAATACTAGGTTGAGGAAATATGAAAGAGAGAATAGAATGGATGATGAATATTCAAACTATAAATAACCAAATGGCTAGATATATACTTCATGTGAAAAAAAGCATCTTAATTTTAAGTGAGGGTTCTCCACAAAAATTGGTGTTTTTATTTGGATTTGGAAATGGAGCATCACATCAACTATTTACATGCACAATGAAGAGGTGGAAGAAAGTATCAAACTATACTCTACAAAAATATAGTTTAATAAATGGGAGTGGAGGATTAAAATAATTGACAAAAAGTGACAAGTAGGATAGACTCATAATTGAGAAAACATGTGCATAACCTCCTAATTATCATTCAAGCTCAAAATATTGTTGGGAGAGGATTAAAAATAAATTTTTGAAGCACATTGAAACAATGCAATGACCCAAGTCTTCCACCAAAAAAATGATTTGAAAGCGGGTACATGAATGTTTATAGAGCAAGCCAAAGCAAAGACAAGCTCAAAGCTTGAGGAACCTTTGCAACCAAGTGAAATTTCTAACTCTGACTGTGAGAAATCCAAGTTCATTCAATTGGATCAAGTCATGTCAACCATAATATCAATGATAGGGAGTTACCAGAGATGGAATCATTTCATATGATAAATATAATGTAAATGCAGTGGAGTGGAACCATGTGAGAGAAGTGAGGTGGAATATGGACAGGTAAGCTAACAGTATAGTGGAACCATGTGAGAGAAGTGAGGTGGAATATGGACAGGTAAACTAACAGTATAGTGGAGGAAGGATAATACTATTTGGTGGGTGAAAGGAATGGCCACACAATGCTTTATGATTTTGAGGTAAATCAAAATTAAAGCAAGGTCATGATTGAAATTCGATAGTAATTACAAATTTTCGTGGTGATTACCATTACCACTTTTCCATGATCAATATCCCACATGTAAAATACTTCACATTCCACTAGGCTATATATTTATCCATCTCATCCATGCTTACAAATTGGGGAAACAACAAGGTTCCAATTGATATCAGTTATTCCATGTCCGATGTTTTCAATACAAAGTGCATTAAGTATAATTAACCATAATATTGAACCAATATTAACGATGCAAATAACAAAACTTTTAAACATGTGAATATGACCATTATCTTTTTCTTGGATATTCGAAATATTTTTTTCACTTGAATCTAATTCATAATACTATAATAATCACCTCAAACATAAAAACAGACAAACAATGTAGGAAATAAGAATGCCAACATTTTACCATACCAACCATCTTTATGCCCATAATCACCTTATCTGGAATGAACCTGAACCAATGATGGAAACCAACACCTTGAACAATTAAAACATCTACTTATGACTCCTTAACTTTGTAATGTAGTTCCCCTATCCTCTTTGGAGTTTATTGTAAAGTGAATGACAAGGATGAAAGGACTTCATGACAAACCAAGTCAATAGATCATAGAAAGTAAGGAAAATTTGCAAAACTTTTCAAATTGAAAATTGTTGCACCATTTATTGGGTCAACAAATTGGTTAAATCAAAATAAGACTAAAAATTGGGAGAATACATTTTTGGATGTCTTTTGGGACATGTAAATATTCTGAGTTGTGGTTGTTGGATTTTATTTTCTTCATTTTGTTCAAAAGCTTCAACTTCAGCTTCACTTATTCTGCTTCAATAAGTACAATCTTAGATGGTTGTTGTACCTCATTCATTTGCATGAATTTCTCATTAAAAATAACATCTTGGATAAAAATTACCCTGTGGTCATTAGGATTCCATAGTCTATATACCTTTATTATATTATCATAACCAAGAAAAATGAATTTACTTAACTATGGTGCAAGATTGGATATATTTTCTTTGGGAACATGGGAAAATGCATCGCAACCAAAGATATGCAAATGAGAATAATCAACTAGCTTACCACACAAAAACTCCTCTGAAGTCTTTCCATCCAACATAGTTGTAGGTGATCTATTTATAATATAAGTAGTTGTATTAATAACTTCTAAGAATCCATTATCCAGCTCAAATGTGTTAAGTATTCTTCTTGCATGTTCCATGAGTGTGTGATTCAGTTGTGTAGCCACACCATTTTTCTATGGAGTATATGGAGTAGTCTTCTGGTGCTTTATCATTCCTTCATATTTTTTTTTATCAAATTCCTTAGATAAATATTCTCCTCCATTGTCTTATCTAAGACATAAAATAGACGTTTCACAAACTTTTTTCTACTCTTGCTTTTAAATCCTTAAAATTTTCAAGGGATTATGACTTATGTTTAAGAAAATACACCCATGCTCTTCTAGAATAGTCATCTATAAAAGTTAGAAAATATTTATAACCATTTATTGACAAAGTGGGGGCTGGTCCAAATATATCATAATAAATAAGTTGGAAAATATCATAACTTTTACTGTATCTTTTAGTAAACCAAAATCTCTTATGTTTACCAAAATTATATTTCTCACACTAGTGTAAATTACAATACTTAATCCCACAAAGCATACATTTTTTGTGCATAATTCTCAAACATTTTCACTCATATGTCCAATTCACCGATGCAGTAATATCACTACATCCAGAACATTCCTTGAGCATGTTGTTGTTACATTATTTTCCCACAATTTGTCATTATATCACCGCACAAACAATATAGGGTCCCATAAAATTCTCCTTTTGCTAATACTAGGAATCATTTGGTAATCTTATAGGAATCATTTTTTAATCCTACAATGATTATCACCAAAGGTAGTAGAATACCCCAGTTTATCCATCATCTTGATTGAGATGAAATTATTTCGTAGATCCAATACATGTCATACATCACACATATTTCTTTCTCTCCCATTGTCTAGTGTGATCCTAATATCCCCACTTCCCACAATGCTTATAGGTTTATCATCACCCAAGTAAACCATATCAACACAATAGGGATGATATTTGAAGAATTAGTCTCTATGTGGAAACATGTGGAAAGATATACCTAAGTCCAAAAATAAAGAATATAAAATTGATCTATTTTTACTAAGATACAAAAACCTCGCATGCTGTCATTTTTTTTAAATCTAATGTGCTAGCCTCAGCTAAAGGTTGAGCTATACTTTCATCCTTATTTTCTATCTTGAGATTCCAATATTCCTTCCTCAAGTGCCCTGGTGTTATCACCCAAAAAGGGTTCACTACCTCTTCTACCCCATTACATGGCTCATTTGTCCATTTTCCCACCATTTTTCCATCAAAAACCCATAAAACCATGTAAAAAGCCTNAAAACCCATAAAACCATGCAAAAAGCCTCCAAAAGGCTTAAAATGCCTCCAAAAGGCCTTAAAACCCTCTTTTCCTCCAAAAATATCCAAAAAGGAATATAAAATATA
>LPNX011077610.1:555723-571331 GCA_001517045.1 Pseudotsuga menziesii | reverse complement strand
ATAGCTTTTAATTCATATATCATTGAACTGCTACTAAGGAATCCATTGTCCTTAGTAGGTACTCATTCGTACAAGCTAGGGCGAAAACCCTAGCAACACCTGGTTTCCAATAATTCTAGTACTTCCATTTCAACTTGTGTACTAAAGACTTATATATAAACTATGATCTACCTTGATGACCCCTTTCAGTAAATGAACTTATCATAAATAGTGCTTCACTAGTAGAGGGTTATAGATATGATTAAGTTTTCCTTGAGTATTTTCCTACCAAAGAAACTACCATATCATCAAATTTTAGACTTCATGATGATGAGTTGGTGATGGTCATCACCAAATGATATTGGGTATCTAGGAGGGAACATAATAAAATGATTTCTCTGTCCTTGTCATCAACCATTACAACAACTGAGAATAGTTTACTAATTATGATATTAAACTCATTGAGATGATCTTCCATAGTTGAACCCTTCTAACTCATCCTCAGATGATAAAGCTAATTTTTCAGGAAAATATTTTTTTTTATTTCATCTCATTTAGATTCCCAAGTTTCTCCCAAATGGATTCCGTGGTATTTTCTTAATTAACATTGAACAAGACATATTATTCTTGGCAAATATTAATTCTAAGAACTACCTTCTTGTCCGGCTTCATCAACTCTTCATCTACCATGTTGCTTAGTTTTTTCACAACCCTTTCAAGTCCAGGGATTATTCATTTTGAACTAACAAATCCTACACCTTCATATTCCATAGGGTGAAATTATTTCCATCAAAATTTCAGCCTCGAACTTGGTTAATGTAATGTCCATTTTTAAGAATTTTATTAAATGACCAATTTTTCACGTTTTCCCCTATTTCGACCTTTGACTAGTTTTGATGTCTAGGTCTCCAAATTAATCCAAATGATCCCAAATATTATAAGAAGGTATGTGACTGATATTAATAATTTAATATTATGTTCAAGGATGATTCATTACCATCCAAATACTTCTTCAAACTTGTTTAATATTATGGCCAAGGTAGGAGTTTTCACTAGCAAATTGGGGTTCCAATTCCCCCACAATAAATGTTGTAAATGGATTTCCAAATACTCCCAAATATACTCTAATTTATGAATAAATGTGGAGTATTTTTAATTTACATTATTATTTCTCATATCCATCATTATTCAATTTATACAGGATGTTACAACCCTCTCCCAAACAGCTACAAAATCACTAGTTCGACCCTTGGGGAAATAACACCAAATCTTCTCCAAATGCAAATAAACTGAGTAAGATGAATTGAAATTATTAAGTGCTGGATATGAAACTTGAAATATTCATAAATTTAATTCCATTCATCATAAATATATCAGATAAACACTCTTACATTCGAAATCATCAACATTACAATGGCACGCGTCAATATAGTGGAGAAATGGTCATTGTTTGCTCATTAATAATCACTTTTACTTACAAACATTTGGTATTTATACCTAATACTTTATGAATATGAATAAAAAAGTATATTAATCTTATTAAAATCATAAATGGACCAAGAGAATCTCTCCCAAAGAGTACAATATCTCACCCAAAGCGCAATCCCTCCATGAGCAAGAATATGCAATAAAGACTGGAAATGGTTGAGAGAATGTGCTGCACTAGAAGAAACCAAGAGCTTCCCTGTATATTACACCTTAAAATACAAACTCCATTAAATCTCCATGAAATACCTGAATGGCCTCTCCAAACATCAACTTGGATGGGAATCTTTCACCCTCAAAATTGGCTAAGGCAAGAAACTAGTCGTCCACTAGCTCTCTCTATCTTCACAAATGCAAATTTCTCAAATGATAAAAATATATTCTCTTGGTTTATCCTTGTATTTTATAAACATACTTATCCTTCTAAGGTTACCAATCCATCCACAAAATCAATCCAATTCGAAATAGGGTGTGTGCTCAAGATTTTCCATGTGTCCTCCCTTCCCTAGCCTTCCATCTTCCCCCAATTCGAGTAGGGACCCATTGAGCTTCCCCAAATCACATGAGCACCTCCTTAGATGATATATTTAGGCCTCAAATTTCATAATGGTAATATTTCATCCTTCAGGTCTGCAATATGTCATAAATTTCATAGTATCTGCATCATTGGTGTCATAGATGTCATAGATGTTAGTGAATCTAGCCCAAGTGTCCAAGAAGCTCCCATTTGACTCTTCCTCTCCCATGTAAGTTACATTGACTTCCAAATTCTACCTATGATGCATATTTCCAATTTTATTATCCTTATAACTCATCCAAGAACATTAGGATTCCCATGGATTTGAAATTGCAAGAGGAGGATGCCATGTGGCACAAAAATTCTAGTTGGTGTGGGCTCCATAATCTCCATGTGTCTCCATGCTCCATTTCCACTTCAATTTTATCTTGTATTTATTTAATTATCTCCATTATTAAATATTTATTCCATTCTAATTTTTGAACATCGTCTATTAGATCCCTTATTAAAATTCTGAATGTATCCATTCAACCTAGGAAACTAGCAGGATTGATGTAATTGTCCTGCTATGCAATTATTTAAAATGGGGACATTACAGTCCACCCCACCCAATATTTCTTGTCCTCAATAAATTTCATATTTGGATGCTGCAAAATCTTCATATTCCCAAGTGGCATCCTCATTTGGTACTCCTTCCCTTGCACCAAGTGAGTCTCTTATGGTTTTGCTCATTGATTTTCTTTAGCTGCAACTTGAGTAGTGGCACTCATGTATTGCAATTTTGTGTTCCCAAATGTAAAGATATGTGGATTATGCATATTGATATATCCTATAACATCACCACTAACACCAAAAGGATTAATCAAATCCATAAAAACCAAATTTGTGCAAATAATCTTTACCTCCATATTTTGGAAACCTTTTTTGAACTCTCACCCCTTTTTGGTTCTATATAATTCATTGAAGTTGGTGCTGAGTTACCAAAATTTGAGTTTATTAATATTCCAAGAAAATTTCAGATAGGAACCACCATTGTTATTGCTTCACTACTATGATTACAATCATCTTCTCAAGTGGTGAATAAATCTCCAATGCTGCTTGTTTCCCCCACAATTGAAACCAATGAGACCAAAAATGATCCTGGGGTCCCATATGATCCTGATACATGCATGGTATGAAATTTATATCATTGAATGCCATGAAAACCAAGCATGTTAAAATTTAATCCATCTCTCAAAAGTTCTCCCACATAGGAAACTGGAAAAATACTCTACAAAGATGAACTCAAATAACTGAGGGTTGGTTTTCTTTCTCAAACCAACAACCAAACTGCTACTTCAAGTGATATGAAACCAAGAAATTCCAGGATCCCATTGCTGGTATTGCACCCTTCCAAACATCATGAGTACAAAATATAGATCATGAACGTACATAACAACATTATACAAATGTACATCAAGAAGGTACCTCATCAAACAATCATGAAAGTGATTGTACATCCAAGTAATTAGATCACCATGTGGCCTATGCACACAAGCATCAAGTACTATATCAGATCTGCCCCAATGACATAGGTGAGGATCCCATGTCCCATAATTCTGCTCAAAAAATATATAATGTGCATCAATATAATCATCCATGCATGTGTTCTTTCATCCAAGAAGTAAATGAAGAACCTCCACCAAAATCTGAACCAAATAAGGAGCAAAGAAAACATGAAGACTTCAAGTGGATCAAAGAAGTCTAATCAATACACCCATGAATATGTATATCATCATGAAATAAAAAAGGATGTTACTGCCAATAATAATTTTATTCAATCATATAACTCTTCACCAAAGTGTGGGATGAAGTTCCTCCAACATCAAATGGACTAGGAAAGGAGCAAGGAAAATCATGAGTCTCCAAGTGACTCAAGTGAATACCATAGGTGCATCCATGTAGATGTGTATCATCATAATGTAACAATTTATGCTGCTGAAAATTTAAATAATATGCTTCTCTAATCATGTCATCATCAAAAGGAGAGATAGGAGTTTCATACTCCTCATGTTGGACCATTAAAAATAAACCTTTCACCCATACTTTCTTTAGGATGAATTCTGTAAAATATGGAAGTGTAGGATGTAGGAGAAAGAAACAACTCACCCAAAGGATTAGAATGTGAAAAAATTTCATCATGTGAAGGCTCTATAAGGGTAGGATCATGCACCTCCCTCAAAAATGTAAAATGTTCCCCATAGGTTGGTTCCAAGGTAGTGGAATCATGCACTTCTTCAAAAAGTGTGCACCCATATTCAATAGGCAACTCGAGTTCCTCTTCCATCACAACTAGTGATTGGATCTCATCAATATCATCTTAAAAAACATCAAGAACCTGCAATTTTTCATTTTTCTCATGATACATCATGTCATGAGAATCCTCCAAGCAATCTACCATATGACAATCTGAAACATAGGAGGAAGAACAAGCATCTCGCAACCTCTCAAGAAGTTGCTCATTTTGAATTTTGAGCTTATGAAAATCCTCATTATTATTCAAGTATTCTTCACGTAACCATTCATTAAGCTCAACCAAATTATTTCTATAAAAAAGAAAAGGCATGAAATTACCTTCAATGTTGCACATTGCTCTTTGAATATTCTCCATGTCTTCAAGGAAGGATGGATCCTCCAATGAAGAAATGTTTCAACAAGAATTTGACACCAATGCTTTAGTATCATGGAGTATTCTAAGGGCCTCATGGATATCCATTTCACTCAACTTCAAAGACCCTTCAATGAAGGATGGTTCATGGGAGTGAACCTCCTCTTCATTTGTCTTCTTGATTTGATAAACTTCTTGAAGCTCAAGTGATGATGGGGAAGTTGATCTTGGTTCTTCATTATCTGTCACAAGGTATTCATCTACATGCTTATGAGAAATTTGTCTTTCAGCAACATTTTCAAATCTGATCTCTATGTCACCAACATAGAGTTGTGAGCACCCATCATTAGGTACTCCTTCATAGTTCAAGGATCCATCAATAGATTCTGTTTGATTGGAACAATCCCCATTAATAAGGATTGTGTTATTGTATTCACCTTCCTATTTATGTTCTTATTTGAAATCACCTTGAGGTAATTGATTCTCCACTTCATGATTCTACGTTTCTTCCTTTAATGGTGTATCTAGGCTCTTTTCACAAATAGGATGTTTTTTTCTCATTTCATCCTCCAAACTTGTGGATTGTTGATTGTCCCTTAATGAATTAACAATTTCCTTCTTGTGCATAAATACATACTTGAAAATATATTCTTGGAAATAATACCTCTCATGAATATCCCCTCTCAAGTTTCAATACTCCTGGAAACATGCTTCAATATCTATGGTTGTAATTTCTTCTTTCATTGACCAATGAGGATGGAAAGTGGGCTTGGTGGGTCGATTATGAAACCAATACATGTCTGTAAACTTTTATTCAATTTATGGTATTAAATAACAGTTTAAGGGACCATGCTCTTATACCACTTGTAATTTCCCTTTTTAAGAATTTTATTAAATGACCAATTTTTCACTTTTTTCCCTATTTCGACCTTTGACTAGTTTTGATGTCTAGGTCTCCAAATTGACCCAAATGCTCCCAAATATTCTAAGAAGGTATGTGAATGGTATTAAGACTTGAATATTATTTTCAGGGATGATTTATTACCCTACAAATAATTCTTCAAACTTGTTTAATATTCTGGCCAAGGTAGGAGTTTTCACTAGCAAATTGGGGTTCCAATTCCCCCACAATAAATGCTGAAAATGGCTTTCCAAATGCTCCCAAATATACTCGAATTTCTGAAAATAGGAATATGATGTTTAAGGGAAATTATTAAGGTCTCATATGAATAATTATTCATTTTATACAGGATTTTATAACCCTCTCCCAAACAGCTACAAAATCAATAGTTCAACCCTTTGGGAAATGGCACCAAATCTTCTCCAAATGCAAATAAACTGAGTAAGATGACTTCAAATTATTAATTGTTGGACATGAAACTTGTAATACTAATAAATTTAATTCCATTTATCATAAATATATCATATAAACATTCTTACACTCGAAATCATCAACATTACAATGGAACACATCGATATAGTGGGGAAATGGTCATTATTTTCTCATTAATAATCACTTTTACATACAACCATTTGGTATTTAGACCCGATAATTTATGAATATGAATAAAATATTATATTAATATTATTAAAATCATAAATTTACCATGATAATCTCTCCCAAATAATACAATAGCTCACCCAAAGCGTAATCCCTCCATGAGCAAGAATATGCAATAAAGACTAGAAATGGTTGAGAGAATGTGTTGCACTAGAAGAAACCATGAGATTCCATGTAGCTTACACCTAAAAATAAAAACTCCATTAAATATACATTAAATACCTGAATGTCCTCTCCAAACACCAACTTGGATAGGAATCTTTCACCCTCGAAATTGGCTAAGGCAAGAAACTAGTCATCCACTAGCTCTCTCTCTTCACAAATGAAAATTTATCAAATGATAAAAATATCTAATATTGGTTTATCCCTGTATTTTATAAAAATAATTAGACTTATAAGGTTACCAATCCATCCACAAACTCAATCCAATTCGAATTAGAGTGCGTGCTCAAGATTTTCCATGTGTCCTCCCTTCCCTAGCCTTCCATCTTCCCCCAATTCGAGTAGGGACCCATTGAGCTTACCCAAATCACATGAGCGCCTCCTTGGATGATATATTTATGCATGCCATGTCATAATGGTAATATTTCATCCTTTAGGTCTTCAATATGTCATAAATTTAATAGAATATTCATCATTGGTTTCATAGATGTCGTAGATGTTAGGGAATCTAGCCCAAGTGCCCAAGAAGCTCCCATTTGACTCTTCCTCTCCCATGTAAGTTATATTTCCTTCCAAATTAGACCTATGATGCATATGGTAAAGTTTATTATCCTTCTAAATCATCAAATAACATTAGGATTGCCATGGATTCAAAATTGCAAGAGGAGGATGCCATGTGGCACATAAATTCTAGCTTGTATGGGCCCCATAATCTCCATGTGTCTCCATGCTCCATTGCCACTTCAATTTTATCTTGTATTTATTTAATTAGCTCCATTATTAAATGTTTATTCCATTATAATGTCTGAACATCATCTATTAGATCCATTATTAAATTTCCAAATGTATCCATCCAACCTAGGAAACTAGTAGGATTGATGGAATTGTCTTGCTATGTAATTATTTAAAATGGGGACATTACAGTTAAACCCCCTATAATTGTCGTGGATCCCACTCATATAAAAACCTATTCCTACAAGTTTTCTAGTCTCTGATACCATAATTTAGATCAATATAAAAAATAGATGAAAACAACAATAAAAATAGAACATGATATTTATGTAGAAATCCTATTGTGTTCAGGTAAACCATAGGGAAATGGAAACTTTGATATTCTATTGTTACTCAACAAGAAATATTACAATGCTTTATTCTCTTATTATACAATTCCATGGGTCACTTCCCTTTTATACAATGCATATGAGGGTTCTAAAAGGAACCGAAATACATTATAAGGGTATAGAAATTTCCACCTTGGGAGTTCCTCCCCTACACCCCTAGCACATATGAATCACATGAGGGGATAGTTGTGTACATGAAGATATTAAATATATATATATTAAATTCACCTCACAATACTGACATCATTGTCTCTATTCTTTTGGGGGGGGGGATCAACTGCCTCAATCCTCCCCTATAGCCTCTAGTGCTCATATACAATATTGGTTGTACATCTACCCAAATATGAAAGGAAAGTGAAAAGTGACATATATCACATAAGTAAATATAGCTTCCATATTTTCTAGTATGTAAACATAAATTTACAAATGAACAATAATTTGAGTCATAAATACAATTAGGTCCCCTTGCTTTCCCTAGTGATTGAGGCACCTCTT
Source organism: Pseudotsuga menziesii (assembly GCA_001517045.1). Lineage (NCBI taxonomy): Eukaryota > Viridiplantae > Streptophyta > Pinopsida > Pinales > Pinaceae > Pseudotsuga > Pseudotsuga menziesii. The sequence continues at coordinate 563,364 of LPNX011077610.1, read as the reverse complement.
GGTTGCCTTAGTCATCCATACTAGCATAGGGGTAATCCTTAGTGACTACATGCAATTTCCACAACTGAGAAAAGCACAAATAATTGAATACATTTTATTAGTGCCATCCCCACCCCTCAGTATCATGTCACCCCAATGTTACATCTAGGGCTCCATAGGCCTTGCAATCCAGACTATGACATGGGACCACTATACCAACACCCTCTCAAATAAGTAGGAGTAGATGATAGTGTCGAAAAAAATATATATGCCCCTCCTTTTGCAGTGAGTAGGTTGAAACTACACCACCATTAAGAACATATGGAATATCCCCAAATAGGTGCCACCTAGTACCTTCTCTAAAATAATTATCTCACTACAAAAGAAATTGTGGGTCCCCCCAAAACCTTTTCCCAAATTACGCCTACCACCACGACTCATGTACCCAAGAATAACATGGAAAACATAAAAAAACACATTGTAATCATATCCCACCGTGTGGACTCATACACATTCATTATTTAGGACTTGGCCTTGATATCCACCTTAGGAATATTTATAATGCAATTGCATTATTTACACAAAGTTTCATTTAACTTAGCACACACTGCTTGAATTTTATAACATAACCTCATCATTCAAATAATACATGAATAATTTAATATAATTTAGGGGTCAAAATTAGGATATTACACTAGCATTAGGATTCCAATTCAACCAAGCATAGTTTAGTGATAGCTTGTGTGAAGTACAATAAGGGTCCATAGGTGGTAATAAATCAAACAATGGAATTAAGGCCAATTATATTTAGTAATATTTGGAATTATAGTTTTAAGAATTAAAATTTTAATTGAGGATAGCAAATTTTTGTACACAATTTTGAACATGGGAAAATTTGGTATAATCTTGATTCGAATTGTGCATTTCTTTAGGATAAAAAAATAGCAAAGTCTAGAAGGGAGGCTATTAGAATCACTTTGGAAGGACTTTTTCTCATTAATACTCTTGGTAGAGGAAAAATAAGAGATCAATAAGAGACATGCAAGTGGCATGGAAGGGGAAAGGAAATATATGAAATAGAGCAATGGATCAACAATAAGTTGCACTTGAAGACCCACTAGTGATAGTAGTGACAATGTCTATTCTTGATTGTAAACCTTGAATAACTATTTCCTTTCTCAAAAAATATTCAACATTAAAAAGGATTTTCATAAATATAGGTGAAGGTATGATTTTTTCAAGGTTCCAAGCATAAAGCATGTAACATCAAATTTCCAAATTAGGTATTTATGGAAATTCTATGTGGTGCTTAAGGTTTGTTTGTATTCTCTATAGAGGTTGGCCACAATGTTGGTACCAGTTTTTTAAGCTACCTAAGTTTCATTAAACACACCCTCATAATGTTAGACTATAACACATGCATTCTACAAATGGTGATTCCTAAACCAACCACATATACATGAGTTCAAATTTGTATAAAATAAATATTCATTTCAAAAGTTGTATATTTTAAATTTTGTGAAACACATTACAAATTTACTTTACCATAATGCTTATGCATTTTAGAAAAATATTGAAAACATTCACATACATTTAAGGAACATGGGTGATGCATGGACCCCTGGGCTATGGGACATGGAATTGCAATAGGGTCATTCTTCTACAAATGGAATACAAGTGAGATTCCAAATTTTATCCCACTAGTTACATCTCTCTTGGAGTAGGTCATCACTCAAGGATGAAATTAGCAATTTAGGCTCGAAACACCAATTATATATTTCATCAGCAATATGAGGTGCCTTGGACCATGACATGTGGTTTCATAAGGTATATTTTTCCTAGGAGAGATATATTAACCCAATTCAAAGGTTTGGAATTCCTTGTATGCCTCTCTTTATAGAGTAAATTGATCACGGACAAAAACTAAGGGCCTACACAACTTCTAACCCATCTATCTCATGCATGGTCCATCGACCATGACACTTAACCCATGGAAGTAAAATGTGTCCCAAGAGAATGATATAGTCTTGATTATGATGTTTAGTGCACCAAGGATGTATATACTATCCTAATACATTATTTAGAGCCAAAAGTCAAGATCTTGGGTCCTAAATGTTATATCTAAGGCACATTGACAATACATGAACCCTATATTGCAATACATACCTTCTAGAAAACAAAGTTTGTCTTACAAGTGGGTGATGGACCTAATTCAAAGGTTTAGCACACTTGAGATGGGTCACCTTTATAAGGACATGGTTTATAGACAAAAACAATTCCCCTAGATGTTGTGTGTTATACATGCCACCATAATGACAAATTCCTCAAAAATATATTTTGTCCACAAGTGGTATATGTTTCTTATTCCAAGGATTGGCCCATTAGGTACAAGTGTCCTCATGAAATAAATGATTTGGTAGAGGATATTATACAGTGAGACACTATACATTTCTTTTAGGGATCATGGGACAATCATGGATCCTCAACAATGGCACAAAACCTTATAAAGGAAATTTTTTTATGAGTTTCCTATTGGACTAATTCTAAATTTTGATACACCATATATTCTTCTTTACCCAAAGGTATTATTATGGGGTGAAAACTATTGTTCTAGGTCCTAAAAAAAAATTAGGGCTTCTAGTCCATGCAATGGTCCTCAAACCATTATAGGAGGCATCCAAAAGGATTGTTCCAATCAAGAGTGTGATGTTTCCCATATCATGTTTAGCACACCATGGATAAGTCACCTTACCAAGGACATTGTGGATGGCTACAAACCACTACCCTATTTACAAGCACTATACACTACTTTGTTAGCTCATGGACCATGCATGACCCCTAACCACAAAAAAAGGGAAATGAAAATATGCCTTGTGTGTAATATGGGTCCACTCTCAAGGAGTGGAACATTAGGAATGGATATCCTCATCCAAAACATGGTTTTGGGAAAAAAAATATCATATGCATTATAAAATGTTTTTTTGGCTAGTTGAAAAGTATTGCATCTTCAACCATAGTAGAGCACTTTCAAAAGGAATACTTCTCCCACAAATAGAATATGGGCCTGATTCTAAGGTTTGGTAAACCAAGGATTATTCTTATATCCCAAGACACAATTCATTGCTAAAAAATATGGGATTTAGACCTAAATACTACTTTTAGTGGTTGTGGCACATGCAATAGGCCTCAAACCATGAAATAATGCATTTGAAATCAATATTTTGATCATGAGTGCAATACCAACCCGATATTGAGGTTTTTAACACTAATAAATTGATCATAGGTCATGCATGAGTCCCCAAACCATGACTCATGTCATATTTTAGGTATCTTGTACCTAAGAATGTTATGCATTCCTAGCTCTAATGTTTGGCATACCATAGACAATTCTCTTTCCCCGATACATGGTATAGATAAAAACATAAAGCATCTTAACCAATGTTAGATAGACTCTATGTAAAACGTTTGAGGAACTTGGAGAATATCTACAACTTAATCATCTATATGGAAAAAGAGCACTTTGAGAATGTGATCTTGAATAAACTTTATGATGAAGTGCATGTGTAACCTAATTTTGTTTTTGCACCAATGTTGAACTTGATATTTATTGAGCTCAATGTCACTCTCATTGTCACACCAAAGTGTGGTCAAATGTTTCTATTAAAATCCAAAATCTCGAATGATCTTTCAAAACCATGAGGATTCTTAATTTCCATTAACTGCAGACCATTACTCTGGTTCTATTGAAAAAGGAGAAATATCTTGTTGCTTCTACAAGCGCATGTGATAGTTTTGGAACCAATACTAGAAACATAACTTACGGTATAATTTCAGTTAATAAGAAAAGTTGAAGGTGAATGAAATGGGATCCAAGAAGTGAGGAGGGTGGTGCTTTTGGATTTTATTGTACGCGGTCGACGTTTGGTGTTTAACAATGGCAACGGATGGGGGGGGTGTCTAATTTTGTCCCCCTAATGAGGGAGGCCTGAATATTGGGGAAATCCCGATGAGTTTAGCAACTCGAGTGTTTTATGGGTCTCTCAGTCAAGATCATAAACCTGGACAATGTTTACCAAAAGCATCAGCGATACCATCCATGGTGGTAAAGTCAAAAAATCTTAGAGATAAGATCTAGTACATGTCGGATCATGCACTAATTGGAAAATTCATTGGTATGCAACCATCTGAGAAAACTTTGATATGGTGGATCAATTCTTCTTGGAAACCTAAGGGACATTTTGACCTTCACTTGGGATCAAAAGGTTTTTTCACGGTCTCGTTTTTCATTCTAGAGGACAAGAATCATATCATTGATGGTGGACCATATTTCTATTATTCTGCAGGTCTCATTTTATAGCCCTGGAAAGAGAAATTTAGTCTAGAAAATGAGGATATGGAATAGCTCTAGTATGGATTAGGTTATACTCTCTCCCTCGTGAATATTGGGACCCTAAAATTATGGAAGAATTGGGAAACTTTTTAGGCACTTTTATTAAAATTTCTGAGCAAACGAAGACCCAACGCTACACTTCCTATGCCCGTATTTGTATCTATATGGATCTCTCTAAGTCATTGTTGGAGGCCATCAAGATGATTTGGGAGGATGAAGACTGGGTGAAAAATTTGGACTATGAACAAGTTCCTTTTCGCTGTCTCCATTGCCATGAATATGGCCACCTATTCCAAGAATGTCCTTTGAATCACCCTAAAAAGAATCCTGGAAAGGAAAATGATCCAACGGATCCTGGTTTCACCAAAGTGCCTTCTCGAAAAAGAGGAAATAGAAAGCAAGAACATCAAGATAGTTTCAAGAAAATGAATAACTCTAACTCCTTCGAGATACTGGGTAACCACCCGGGAGAAAATTTGGAACCAAGAAATCATATGGGTAAATATCCCAGTTTAGTGGCTAGGATTCCTAACCTGAGTCGAGCCAGAGATCAAGAAAAAACCAATGATCTTGCTAAAGGAAGCATGCAAAAACTATTCGAGGGAAGATGTTGAGGATATGGATATTATACAGCAACAGGAATCGATGGAAGAAGTCTAGCATATGGATATCGGTGAGTTGGATCTTTAAGGGATTGAGAAAGATTTTTCAGAGAAAGCTTTTTTAGAGAAAGATAAAGGCTATGTTCCCCAAGAATAGGTTAGTCTTCTTAAGGAAGCCATTCTGAAAGCTAAATTCTCAAAATCTTTAGGAATTAATTTAGGATCTATCAAAGAAACAAAAAAACAGCAAAAGAGTGTGGGTGGAAACCTAGTCGTAAATCAAACAAACAGAGGGTGGCAGATGTACAGAGGAGGTTGGTTGAATCGGGACAATACCCAAAAATCAAAGCTACTTTTAGTCTATAATATTTTCCTCAATGAAACTCCTTTCCTGGAATACTTGAGGCATTAATAGCCTGAGAAAAATGAAAATTTTACGTCAAAATATTAAGACGACAAATCCAGCAATTGTCTTCTTACAAGAAACCAAATGTTTGGCTAATTATATTCAGGATCGTAGGAGTAAAATTTGGGCTAGATGTGAAAGTATGGGCAATGATGCGAGAGGTTTTTCAGGTGGTTTGTGTATTCTTTTGGATCCAACCCAGGTGTCCCTTTCTGATTTTCAAAGAACCCATAACTCGATTTCAGCTAATTTCAAGGTGGTGGGTTTTCCCATTTCTGGGTTAATAACGAATATCTATGGTCCTCAAAAAGCAATGAATAAACGCAGTTTTCTTAAATCTCTCATAAATCTGAGAGAACGTTTTCCATATGAGCAATGGGTGGTCAGAGGAGACTTTAATCTAATCACTTCCTTAGAGGAAAAAAAGGCTGGATGACGATGTTTGGAGGAGAAATGTGATCTTTTTAGTGACGCCATTGAATATCTTGGCCTAATAGACATTACTCTCGAGGAGGGCTGGTTTACTTGGAATAACAAAATATCAGGGGGTCGTCATATTGCTTCCACAATTGACCATTTTTTAGTCTCGGAATCCATAATTGACTTGGGGAGAGAAATTCATTGTGCTACACTCTCTGGAAGGGGTTCTGATCACTGGCCGATTAAACTCATGTGGAGTGGGTTAGGGTCCCAATTTAAAAAACCTTTTCATTTTGAGCAATTATGGCTGGAAAATCCATATTTTGAAGGCAAGATCAAATCCTGGTGGGATGAAATGCAAACCGATTAGACGCCAAGTATGCTCTCCTTCCAGCAAAATCTGAAGGGTCTAAAAACTAAGATCAAGAAATGGAACAAGGAAGAATTTGGAAATATTTTTCATAAAAAGTGACATTTGGAAATTCTTCTTCATGAGATCCATACTAAAGGGATTAATGAAGGCTATTCTCAGGCCTTAATTAAAGAGGAAAGGATTGTTGAAGCTAATCTTGAAGACCGAGAGAAACAGGAGGAACTTCTATGCTGGCAAAAGTAAAAAATTAAATGGCTTCTTGAAGGAGAAAAGAATACCAAGTTCTTTCACCACTCTGTAATACAGAATAGGTTTCAAAATAAAATCTATTCAATTAAAAATGATAGAGGAGAACAATTGGAGGTGAGGGAAGAAATTGAGGCAATCCTTAATGCTCATTTTTCTGATATTTTAAATGATCCCAGGAGGAATCGTTTGGATGATATTGAAGTCATTACTAACAGGATCCCTTCCTTGGTATCAAAGGAATAGAACCAGTTATTAATGAAAACTATTAATCTTCAAGAGGTCCAGGATGTTTTTTTTTAGATGAAGGAAGGTACCTCTCCCGACCCTAATGGTTTTACTGTAAATTTTTTTCATCATTTTTGGGAGATGGTCAAGTTGGATGTTTGGAAAATTGTGGAGCAATCTAGGATTTTAGGTCGTATCTTACCTGCTCTAAATGCCACTTTCCTTACCCTGATTCCCAAATGTGAAGGATCTGATATCCCTGACAAATTCAGACCTATCATCCTTTGTAATTTCATTTACAAAATCATTACTAAGGTCATTGCTAATCGCCTGAAACCTATTTTACCTTCTCTAATTTCTCTGAAAAAAACTGGTTTTGTTGAAGGGAGGCATATATTGGATGGGATTATTTTGGTCCATGAAATGTTACACTCTCTCAAACAAAAAAAATGCCTAATATGTTGGTTAAATTGGATATTTCTAAAGCCTATGATAAATTAAATTGGCAATTCATAAGGAAAATGTTGGAAGCTTTTGGTTTCATCCAGAATTGGGTTAACTGGATTATGCAACTCGTTTCTTTGACTTTATTTTCTATTCTAGTATCTGGGGTTCCTTTTGGAATCATTAAACCCTCTCATGGTATTCGCCAAGGGGATCCATTGTCTCATTTTCTGTTTATTCATTAGAGGAATTTTGGGGTCTAAAATGGGCCTCCTAAGGAAAATAATAGAATAATAGTTAAAATAATAAAATAATGGTTAAAATAATAAAATAATATTAATTAATTTTGGAGGAAGAAAGAAAAAAAACTACTTTTTGTATTCGTATTTTCGACATATCTCCCTGTGTTTTTACTCAAATTTCGATTGGGAGATCTCGTTGGATGCGGAATTTGATTCCACATCCAACGAGTACCCACACTACATACTTTTGAAGGACCCCGCTACCCCAAAAACAAGAAATACCTGAAAAAATGTGATGATGACATCATCTT
>LPNX011077610.1:443972-555394 GCA_001517045.1 Pseudotsuga menziesii | reverse complement strand
ACAAATATGTCAATTCAACCATTATGGTTGACTTATTTTATTGAAATTCTATTGGTTCTTGAATTCCAACTCACAAAAACTTATCTTGGCACGTTTTCTTATAAGGGCCATTTTAGACCCCAAATTTCCTCTAATGATCATGGCTGAAGGTTTGGGAAGATCTATTTTAGCTCTCAGGGAGGGAAATTCTATCAGAGGATTACATGGGACTAATGAAGGCACCAATCATTCGCACCAATAGTTCGTTGATGATACCATGCTGATGGGATACCCTTCTGTGTAGGAAGGCGCTACTTTTAAACAATGCCTGGATCAGTTTGGCCAAGCATTTGGATTAGAAGTTTATGCTCAAAAGTCCCAAGTATTCTTTTTTAATACTCCTAGCATTACTCGTCATAATATTGTTCACATTCTAGGGTTTCAAGAGAGTGCTCTCCCATCCAAATTCTTGCGAACTCCTCTAATAAATTCTACATCAAAAAAAGGCTCATGGACTGAATTATTGGATAAAATTAAGAAACGACTAAGCAATTGGACTCTGAGACCTCTGGATTTGTCAGGTTGTCTGGTTTTGGCTAATTTTGTGCTTCAAGGTATGCCAACGTATATGTTTTCCACGATGATGGCCCATAAGTCTGTCCTCTGAGACTGACGAAATATTCAAAGGAAATTCCTATGGAGTGGTTCTCAAGACTCTCACAAATGGGCTATGGTTAAATGGGAAACTGTATGTAAACCTAAATCACAGGGTGGGTTGGGGCTCTGTGATCCTAAAAAAGATAGCTTAATTGCGGAAGTGAAACTTTGGTGGAGATGGATGACTCATTCCCAGGAACCATGGGCCAAATTATGGCTTGATAAATATGCAACAGATTGGGACATCCGAGAATTGATTCAATTTTCAAAGGAGAAATCAGGTTCTCATATTTGGAGAACGACCTGCGAAGGTCATAGCTTTGGTTCAACAACATTTTTTCAGGGAGATTTGTAATGGCAAAATGACCTGGATTTGGGAAGATGCTTGGAAATAAATCCCCTCGTTGGAAAGGTTTGGGCTATGCCCTATGATTCAAGTAGAATGCATCAATAGAGGAATCTTTAAGGTTGCAGACCTATGAGGGGATCAAAACCATGGTTCTTCTTTCCGCTCTTAGGCCTCTCAACCCTAGTTGGAGAGATTAGGTCTAATGGCAGAAGTGACTCTGCTGGAGGAGGAACTCCATATTAGGTGTATCAGAAGGAAGGAAGGTAATGACAAATTACGTTGGGGTTACAATATGAAAGGGGTTTTTTCCCTCAAAGAAGCCTATAATCTTCTAATATGCAATAATGTGAATCTAGAAGATAAAACTTGGAGTAATCTCTGGGGTAGGAAGATCTAGCCAAAAATTACTATTTTTTGTTGGCTGGTTATACATAATAGAATCTTAACAGGTGAGAATTTAAAAAGGCGTGGGATGTTTGGTCCTTACCATTGTCCATTGTGCGAGCTGGCAGAGGAAAATACGTTGCATCTTTTGGACTCATGTAAGTTTTTGTCTGAGCTCTGGGATCAAGGAGCTTTGATTTTTCGTTTCTCTGCTAGGCTATGTCATAACCCAGTAGGAACTTTGATTAACTAGCCCAAAAAACCTTTCCTTAATAGCATCTTGAATTGTCTCTGGAAAAATTTTCCCAATTTCTTGATTTGGGCGATATGGAATGAGAGAAATTCCAGAATGTTTAGAGCCAAGGATTCACATCCATCCAACATTTGGGATCGTATGGCGGCCAAAATGCATGAGACCATTCTTCTGGGAATTTGGGAGGAGAGGGATAAGGAGTTGTCTGGTAATGAAGGGAAGATATTGGCTAACTGGGGATTTAAGAACCTTCGAATAGTATTTCCGGAAAACCCTATGCGACCGCATATTATACAGAGTCCTGACCACTAGAATCCTCCGACGTTGGTTTTGTTGAAGTTAAAGTTTGATGGATATTCTAAGGGGAACCCTGGTAAGGCTGGGCATGGCTTTATCATTCATGATTCAAGTGGTGATATGGCAGGTTTTGGCTATGGCTCTCTAGGCAAGGACACTAATAATTCTGTGGAGATAGAGGGATTGATGCAGGGGTTAGTTTGGGTCACTATGAATTTTAGAAGGCCAATAATTGCTGAAGGTGATTCTCAGATGATCATTATCCTGGCCACTAAACTGCGAAGCGGTACTCAAAGTGCTAAGGTGTCTTCATCTTGGCGTTTGGAAAGTTGTGTCGATTCCCTTCGTACCCTTCTCATAAATGGAACCGCGGTCCGCTTCTCACATGTAAGACGAAATGGTAATAAAGTAGCAAATAGTTTGGCCAACTTTGGGGTGTATATGTGTAAGACAGTCAGAGCAAAGGACTTGACCATGATTCCAGACTTGATGGATCGTGACCAATGTAAAGATTTAATGAAGAAAGACAGTACTTGTATCGAGGTGGAGGGTCGGAATAGCTACAACGATGGTGCAGAATCTCTCCATCATGTGGCGCCTAATGGATGTGATCTTTGAATTGGTGTCATGACCAAGCGATGCATTAATATACGATGGCCTATGAATATGTTTCCGGGCTACCGACGGTGGAAGGTACATCTTTTTATAATGACCGTAGATGGAAATGTGATGTACGTTAATGGTAAGATCAATTCGCGATCTGTGGATGGGATTGCCGCGATCATTTTGTGGAGTGTGATCATCATTAAGAGGCTCAGGTTTTGGCTATATAATAGGATGCAAGGTGGTGAGGTAAACAACATAGTGTCATTGTATGTTTTATCTCCTATTTTCTTTCTTAAATATTTGAGAGTACAGAAGGGTATTATATGGATATCCATGGCAGGGGACAAAAGAAAAGGAAAGAGGTTGAATGCTCAATTGGATTTCCATGAACCAGTATCTCATGCCCAACGACAAGCGTTGTGGGAATCTCGAATGTTTGAACTGGAATTACCGCAAGAAATTCAGAATCAAATTGCTGCCACTGAGAAAAGTTTATGGGAGGAGCTTGTTAACCAGAAATTGAAGGAGGAATGCAAAAAGGTTGAAGAGTGGATCTTGGCCCCTGGTCACACGATGGGCCGAGTGAGCTTATGTGAAAAAATGATAGCTTTATTTTGGGTTATGAAAAACCTGGTTAGTCGGGCTACTTGGGACCGTCACTCTGAGGAAATGGCCAGTTCATCTCCGGATCCATGGAAGGTTTCCATTTCGGCGTCAGTCCAGCGGGTCAAGGCAAAAGTGGATTTTCTGATTTCTTGTTTGGGTTTTCAATTTCCATCTTCTTCTTGCCTGAAGCTACAAAACCTAATTTCCTGGGTACTAGTCAAGGTGGCGGTCAGGACTTGTCTTATATCTTATTATAAGGAGGTTGATGCGTAGTGTGGTCTGTTCTAGAACTTTGTCCAAATATGTTCTTATCAATTTTGATGGTTCTCCTCGTTTTAAGAATCTATTTAATTTTCCTTTATATTTCTGCGATCTACTGTATGGGGAGCTTCTTGACCATACCTGGGATTTATATTTTTCATCTTTTCCTGGCTCTCTATGATGCAACGGGTTATCTATTCAACTGGACAGTGGATTCTTTGAAGGAATGATGCTCGTAGAAGCATGGCATGATGCTAGCAACTTGGCCCTGCTGTCTTTTAAAACTACGAGTTTTTTTGTGTCTGTAATTCTGGGGTGGTGGGTTGGATGTTTACTGGTTCATGTATCTATAATTCTGGGCTTATGGAGTTCGAGTCTGTGGGTTTTGTATGTCTGTAATGATGGGTTGGTGGGATGGATTTTTACTGTTTCATGCAGCAGTAAGTCTGGGTTTATGGATTTTGAGTCTGTGGGTTTGGGAGGTTTTGTTGATATCTCTTATGGTAGATGTAATTTGGGGGGGTATGGGTATCCTTTTTAGCAGCAATCTCTTTGTGCTTGCTAGGTGTTAAAGTCGGGTTTGATGATCAGTGTGTTTCGATGACTATGTCACATGTTTTGTAAGGACCTTCTGTTTAAATATAATGTGAATACTTGACTTACAAAAAGAAAAGAAAAAAAATTACGATATAATTTCTATCATCAAGTTCGCCAACTAACCAATTGGAAATATGGGCTAAAAGAACTTAAAAATAACTACAAAATGGGATGAAATAAGGTACATTCTCAAGGCATGCACTCTTAAATATTTTATGAATTAAAACAAATTACTCAAAATTGAATGTTGAAGAATGATTAAGAATTTTTTTTTCTAAAAAATGTTCTTAATTGTCATTTACAATAATGATTAATAGCAAAAAAATACATTTTATAATAAACCAATTTCCACAATTTTCTTAAATCTTATAAGTATTTAAAACAAAACCTAACCAATCAAACAATGAATAAATATATAACTCCACAAAATAAATAAATTATATCAAATATTTGATTATTTAATATCATTATTCAATCATTTATATCGAAAATACACCTTGCATTATAATTTTATATGAAAATATGAGTTTACCACAATTTTCTTAAATATTAAAAATATTTAAACCAAAATAAAACCAACTAATCAATGAATAAATATATAATTCCACGAAATAAATAAATTATATATAATATTTTATAATTTAATAATAAATATATAATTCTAAAAATAAATAAATTATCTAGAATATTTTATAATTTAATATCGTTATTAAATCATTTGTATAGAAATATTAAAATATACATCACATTAAAATTTTATAGGAAGATATAACTTTTTATTTTAATATGATATATTAGATTTTAAAAAACTATATATATAATTTTAATAATATTATACATATTTATTATTTTAATGGTATTATTTAAACATGTGATCCATAAATCTCCTTAAAGAAAATTCATCATTACCCATATTAAAATTGTAGGAAAATAAATTCAAAAGGCCAACGTCCACCTCATATGTCTAACCTATTAATGTGAGTTCTAAGTTAAAAGAGGAATTAAATTTAATAAATATATTCAAAGGTCAAGCAATGCGGAGTTATAAAAACTTTAGGTCCAAGTTATTTAATCCACATAATTTTCAAATTTGTCGTCCAAAAAGATTTCAATTCTCCATCTCACAAAAGAATTTGATTGTTTAATATGAAGAATTTTGATAAGGACATTGACTTTTGGATTTGGATTTATATGGTATGTAATAAAGACATATAAAAGTTTAGATATTTATTTCATGTAAAATAGATAATAGGAGGATGTTAAATTCCGTACATGGAATTTAGTTTTGTAATTAAAAGATAATTATTCATTTTAATTCCAATTTAGTGTACATTCAAATCCTAACACATTTCTCATTTTTCCTCGTTGTTTAGATGATGAAAGAATTTTGGTAAGGACACAACAGTAAAGAAAATTAATAAGAGAAAATATATATACTAATAATATTTTTTTAATATAATATTTTTTTTATTAATAATATATATTAATAAAAGAAAATTTGTATTTTATTTTATTTAACAAGTATTGATATGTTTAAGGTATAGCTTAATCAAGATTTGTTTATATGAAGAGCATGTTGTAAATAGAGGTTACAAGTTCAAATCACCTGGGTTTACTCATGCCTTATATTTATGGGTTGTGTGGGTGCAGGAGGTTACTCATGCTCCATGTTTGTGGGTTGTGTGGGTGCACCTAGGGCCACACAAGTATAAGCCTCGTCCCAATTGTCAATTCCCCTAGTTACAAAAAAAAAAAGTAATTAGTCCAAAATATATATATATAAGAGGAAGTTTGTATTTTATTTTATTTAGCAAAAAATGTATTTTATTTTATTTGACAATTATTGTTGTGTTTGAGTAATAGTTCTAGGGTTAATTGGAATTCAATAAGTCCAAAAAAGAATTTATATTAGTAAGAGAGTTTGTATTTTATTTTATTTGGCAAATATTGATGTATTTAAGTCATATATATTATTAAGAAGAAAATTGTATTTTATTTTATTTGACAATTATTGTTATGTTTAGGTAATAGCGGTAGGGTTCATTGGAATTCTTGGGAAACTTCTTCACTATTAAGTTTTAAAGTAATAGTCCAAAAAAACTCCGAATTTTGTGAGTTCTTTGGAAATTTCTTAGTTATTGTGTTTAAAGTCATAGTCTTGAAAAATTATTGGAATTTTTAGAAAACTTGGTCAATGTTTGTGAAGTTTTGGGAATTTTCTTTGCTAATACAAATAAAGTAATAGTCCAAGAACAGATTGGATTTTTTTGGAAAACTTGGTCAACTCATAGATTAACCAATTTCTATTTTTATAAGTTAATTTTGCATTTTTTTTGGAAAAAGATTGGTCAATTTTCATAATTCACCCAAATTTTATGAGATACAAATATTGTACTCTAAGCATCACCAAAAATTGTCTAGAAACTATATAAATTCCTTTAAAGTTTACATATTTTACAAAAATATGGCCAAACATGTTATGGTTGGAGATTTAAGAATAAGTAAAATTCATCAAAATTTATAATAAAATTATAGATTTTTAACATTTTCCTTGACTACCACTCCTACTATTTAAAAATCCTAACAAGCCGAATTATAATTAACCAACCATAAACTATTTATAAATATAATCTAAATGAAAAAGCAATTTCAATTTATTCTTCTCTAAATCATTTACAATTAGGTTCCAACTCAACTTAATTTATTACCACACATAACCGTAAGAATTAAACCAGCTTTGGAAATTTAAATAAATCAAATTTTTAAAAATTATATAATTTTTGTTCTAAAAGATTAATTCCAATATCTATTTTTTGAATTTATTGAATATATTATATTGGTTGATCCTTGTATTTTATAAACATGCTTATCCTTCTAATGTTACCAATCCATCCACAAAATCAATCTAATTCGAATTAGGGTGTGTGCTCAAGATTTTCCATGTGTCCTCTCTTCCTTAGCCTTCCATCTTTCCCCAATTCGAGTAGGGACCCATTGAGCTTCCCCAACTCACATGAGCGCCTCCTTGGATGATATATTTAGGCCTAAAATTTCATAATGGTAATATTTCAGCCTTTAGGTCTGCAATATGTCATAAATTTCATAGTATCTTCATCATTGGTGTCATAGATGTCATAGATGTTAGGGAATCTAGCCCAAGTGTCCAAAAAGCTCCTATTTGACTCTTCCTCTCCCATGTAAGTTACATTTACTTCCAAATTCAACCTATGATGCATATTTCCAATTTTATTAGCCTACTAACTCATCCAAGAACATTAGGATTCCCATGGATTTGAAATTGCAAGAGGAGGATGCCATGTGGCACAAAAATTCTGGCTGGTGTGGGCCCCATAATCTCCATGTGTCTTGATGCTCCATTTCCACATCAATTGTATCTTGTATTTATTTATTTATCTCCATTATTATATATTTATGCCATTCTAATTTCTGAACATCATATATTAAATCCCTTATTAAAATTCCAAATGTATCCATCCAACCTAGGAAACTAGCAGGATTGATGGAATTGTCTTGCTAAGCAATTATTTAAAATGGGGACATTACAGTCCTCCCAACCCAATATTTCTTGTCCTCAAGAAATTTCATATTTTTATGCTGCAAAATCTTCATATTCCCAAGTGGCATCCTCATTTGGTACTCGTTCCCTTGCACCAAGTGCTCTGTTATGGTTTTGCTCATTGATTTTCTTTAGCTACAACTTGAGTAGTGGCACTCATGTATTGCAATTTTGTGTTCCCAAATGTAAAGAGATGTGGATTGTGCATATTGATATATCCTGTAACATCACCACTAACACCAAAAGGATTAAGCAAATCCATAAAAACCAAATTTGTGCAAATAATCTTTACCTCCATATTTTGGAAACCTTTTCTAAACTTTCACCCCTTTTTGCTTCTATATAATTCTTTGAAGTTGGTGCTGAGTTACCAAAATTTGAGTTTATTAATATTCCAAGAAAATTTCAGATAGGAACCACCATGCTTTTTGCTGCACTACTCTAATTACAATCATCTTCTCAAGTGGTGAATAAATCTCCAATGTTGCTTGTTTCCCCCACAATTGAAACCAATGAGACCAAAAATGATCCTAGGGTCCCATATGATCCTGATACATGCATGGTGTGAAATGTCTATTATTAAATGCCATGAAAACCAAGCATGTTAAAATTGAATCCATATCTCAAAAGGTCTCCCACATAAAAAACTGGAACACTACTCTACAAAGATGAACTCAAATAACTGAGGGTTGGTTTTCTTTCTCAAACCAACAACCAAACTGCTACTCCAAGTGAGATGAAACCAAGCAATTCTAGGATCCCATTGGTGGTATTGTACCCTTCCAAAAATCATGAGTACAAAATATAGATCATGAACTTACATAACAACATCATACAAATGTACATCAAGAAGGTACCTCATCAAAGAATCATGAAAGTGATTGTACATCCAAGTAATTAGATCACCATGTGGCCCATGCACACAAGAATCAAGTACTATATCAGATCTTCCCCAATGACATAGGTGAGGATCCCATGTCCCATAATGCTGCTTGAAAATTATATAATGTGCATCAATATAATCAACCATGTGTTCTTTCATACAAGAAGTGAATGAAGAACCTCCACCAAAATCTGAACCAAATAAGGAGTAAAGAAAACATGAAGACTTCAAGTGGATCAAAGAATTCTAATCAATACACCCATGAATATGTATATCATCATGAAATAACAAAGGATGTTGCTGCCATTAATAATTTTCTTGAATCATATAACTCTTCACCTAAGTGTGGGATGAAGTTCCTCCAACATCAAATGGACTAGGAAAGGAGCAAGGAAAATCATGAGTCTCCAACTGACTCAAGTGAATACCATAGGTGCATCCACGTAGATGTTTATCATCATAATGTAACAATTTATGCTGCTGAAAATGTAAATAATATGGTTCTCTAATCATGTCATCATCAAAAGGAGAGATAGGAGTTTCATACTCCTCATGCTGCACCATTAAAAAGAAACCTTTCACCCATACTTCATTAGGATGAATGCTGCAAAATATGG
Source organism: Pseudotsuga menziesii (assembly GCA_001517045.1). Classification (NCBI taxonomy): domain Eukaryota; kingdom Viridiplantae; phylum Streptophyta; class Pinopsida; order Pinales; family Pinaceae; genus Pseudotsuga; species Pseudotsuga menziesii. Next base: position 546,328 of record LPNX011077610.1, on the reverse strand, counting down.
AAGTGTAGGATGTAGGAGAAAGAAACAACTCACCCAAAGGATTATAAAGTGAAAAAATTTCATCATGTGAAGGCTCTATAAGGGTAGGATCATGCACCTCCCTCAAAAATGTAAAATGTTCCCCATAGGTTGGTTCCAAGGTAGTGGAATCATGCACTTCTTCAAAAAGTGTGCACCCATATTCAATAGGCAACTCGAGTTCCTCTTACATCACAACTAGTGATTGGATCTCATCAATATCATCTTAAAAAACATCAAGAACCTGCAATTTTTTATTTTTCTCATGATCCATCATGTCATGAGAATCCTCCAAGCAATCTACCATATGACAATCTGAAACATAAGAGGAAGAACAAGTATCTTGCAACCTCTCAAGAAATTGCTCATTTTGAATTTTGAGCTTATGAACATCCTCATTATTATTCAAGTATTCTTCATGTAACCATTAATTAAGATCAACCAAATTATTTCTATAAAAAATAAAAGACATGAAATTACCTTCAATGTTGCACATTGCTCTTTGAATATTCTCCATGTCTTCAAGGAAGGATGGATCCTCCAATGAAGAAATTTTCCAACAAGAATTTGACACCAATGCTTTAGTATCATGGAGTAGTCTAAGGGCCTCATGGATATCCATTTCACTCAACTTCAAAGACCCTTCAATGAAGGATGGTTCATGGGAGTGAACCTCCTCTTCATTTGTCTTCTTGATTTGATCAACTTCTTGAAGATCAAGTGGTAATGGGGAAGTTGATCTTGGTTCTTCATTATCTATCACAAGGTATTCATCTACACACTTATGAGAAATTTGTCTTTCAGAAACATTTTCAAATCTGATCTCTATGTCACCAGCATAGATTTGTGAGCACCCATCATTAGGTACCCCTTCATAGTTCAAGGATCCATCAATAGATTCTGTTTGATTGGAACAATCCCCATTAATAAGGATTATGTTATTGTATTCACCTTCCTATTTATGTTCTTCTCTACAATCACCTTAAGGTAATTGATTCTCCACTTCATGATTCTATGTTTCTTCCTTTAATGGTGTATCTAGGCTCTTTTCACAAATAGGATGACTTTTTTTCATTTCATCCTCCAAACTTGTGGATTGTTGATTTTCCCTTAATGAATTAACAATTTCCTTCTTGTTCCTAAATACATACTAGAAAATATATTCTTGGAAATAATACCTCTCATGAATATCCCCTCTCAAATTTTGATACTCCTGGAAACATGCTTCAATATCTATGGTTGTAATTTCTTCTTTCGTTGACCAAGGAGGATGGAAAGTGGGCTTGGTGGGTCGATTATGAAAACAAGACATGTCTTTAAAATTTTATTCAATTGATGGTATTAAATAAAATTTGAAAGGACCATGCTCTTATACCACTTGTAATTTCCCTTTTTAATAATTTTATTAAATGACCAATTTTTCACTTTTTTCCCTATTTCGACCTCTGACTAGTTTTGATGTCTAGGTCTCCAAATTGACCCAAATGCTCCAAAATATTATAAGAAGGTATGTGAATGATACTAAGACTTGAATATTAAGTTCAGGGATGATTTATGACCCTCCAAATAATTCTTAAAACTTGTTTAATATTCTGGCCAAGGTAGGAGTTTTCACTAGCAAATTGGGGTTCCAATTCCCCCACAATAAATGTTGAAAATTGATTTCCAAATGCTCCAAAATATACTCAAATTTATGAAAAGAGGAAGAGGATGTTTAAGGGAAATTATTAAGGTCTCATATGAATAATTATTCATTTTATACAGGCTTTTATAAACCTCTCCCAAATAGCTACAAATTCAATAGTTTGACCCTTAGGGAAATGGCACCAAATCTTCTCGAAATGCAAATAAACTGAGTAAGATGACTTCAAACGCTTAATTGTTGGATATGAAAATTTTAATACTCATAAATTTAATTCCATTTATCATAAATATATCAGAGAAACATTCTTACATTCGAAATCATCAACATTACAATGGCACACATAGATATAGTGGGGAAATGGTCATTATTTTCTCATTAATAATCACTTTTACATACAACCATTTGGTATTTCGACTTGATAATTTATTAATATGAAAAAAATAATATATTAATATTATTAAAATCATAAATGGACCATGATAATCTCTCCCAAATAATACAATAGCTCACCCAAAGCGTAATCCCTCCATGAGCAAGAATATGCAATAAAGACTAGAAATGGTTGAGAGAATGTGTTGCACTAGAAGAAAATAGGATATTTCATGTAGCTTACACATAAAAATACAAAATCCATTAAATATCCATGAAATACTTGAATGGCCTCTCCAAACACCAACTTGGGTGGGAATCTTTCACCCTTGAAATTGGCTAAGGCGAGAAACTAGTCATCCACTAGCTCTCTCTCTTCACAAATGCAAATTTATCAAATGATAAAAATCTCTACTCTTGGTTGATCCCTGTATTTTAGAAAAATCCCTAGAATTATAAGGTTACCAATCCATCCACAAACTCAATCCAATTCGAATTAGGGTGTGTGCTCAAGATTTTCCATGTGTCCTCCCTTCCCTAGCCTTCCATCTTCCCCCAATTCGAGTAGGAACCCATTGAGCTTCCCCAAATCACATGAGCTCCTCCTTGGATGCTATATTTAGGAATTCCATGTCATAATGTTCAGATGTCAGCCTTCAGGTCTGAAATATGTCATAAATGTAATAGAATCTTCATCATTGGTTTCATAGATGTCATAGATGTTAGGGAATCTAGCCCAAGTGCCCAAGAAGCTCCCATTTGACTCTTCTTCTCCCATGTAAGTTACAATTCCTTCCAAATTCAACCTATGATGCATATGGTCAAGTGTATTATCCTTCTTGTTGATTGCATGGGCAGACCCGAGTTTACTATTATTAATCAACAACACCCCAAACTCACTGGCCCTTTCGGCAACAGACCGCGAAGCGATCTGAAGTCTCACCCGAAGTGAATCTAATGGGTTGGCCAAGACTCAAGTGTCTTGGACCTGGTTCTGAGCATCCTACTTCTTCTTTCTTACTCCTGCACGCCGCTAGATCAACCAACTCTACGCATCGCACATCCCCTTCTACTCGCAGTGCTTATACCCGTGCGATGCTTACCCTGCGCAAGTCGTACAGTTTTCCTCCTGCGACGCACAACTCCCACTTACTCACAATACTTCCAACCCTATCGCAGCTCTGTGCAACGCGGAACACCTAACCTCTCCCCAACGCTAAGCCCTCGGCTCGCAGTATCACGCACCGTAGCTCCTCTTCCAGTGCGATATCGCCTCTCTGCAATATCCTACCGCTCCAACTTTGCGCTCTTAGCGTTGACTGTGCCGGTGTGCGAAACTCTCCTTCTCAGAAGCTATATTGTGATTAAATGGTCATTTAGAGACAGACGTAAAGGAGTCTTTTAAACAGCCTACTGAAGTACTTCAACTTATCTCTATCTTCTTGTATTATCATGAGCCGAACAATACATACATTTACTTACTACAACTGATAGTACATGTATAATAACCAGTAATCAACAAGCAAATACAATCACATTCATACAACACATAACACGCAGGTTTAACGTGGTTCACCCCCAGGCTGGGAGTTACGTCCACCAAACTGTGCTTCTATTATATATCTTGAGGGAAGTTAGCACAGTCTGTTGCTCTGCATATGCAGCGTGAGATCTCTTCTAGATCTCTGGTCTATCTCTATCTCTATGTTGTCTTTCTTTCAATATATCCTTCCCTCTCTGTTCTCTCTGCGGATGGTTACATACAGACTCAAATGACTCACAGACAAGCTAGGTGTCTGGATCGTTACAACGCCGTCTGTCTGACTGGTTCCTGAGTCTACAAAATTATCAACTGACCAACTAACTAACTGACTGATTAGCTAACCCCTTACAATACAAAAATGCAAGCTTTTATAGGCGGCCCGAAGGTCTCGCCATTACAACACTGTGGGCCTGTCCCAACAGTAAACCCAAACCCTAAATAGTGACAGTCGGTCCTCTCTGTCCTTGAGGTAGCCGCTTCCCGTCACACCACAGCTCTCTGCAGTCTTCCATGCTTCCCAGTACTGACCATGGGTACTATGCACCGCTTCTCGTTCTGTCCTTCGCCTTCAATGTTTGAGCCTCGTTGCTCCTTCTTCTTTATGAGGGTCGCTGAGCCCTCCTGTCTTCCGCCGCTGCCTTCAATGCAGTGGTTGAGCTTTCTTCTCTCGGCCGCTCAGGTACCGTTGCCTTCTTTGACTTTTCTATCCAAAAGTCCTGGTTTCCGGCTCTGCTCTCCAGCTGGAAACGTGCTACGTCGTCGTAGCTCTGCCCTGTCTTCCTCTCCGCCAAAACTTTATCTCTCCGCCAAAATTAGCAGCTTCTTCTGTAGCTGCGGGACCCTGCTCCAACACTTCTAACTCATCCAATAACATTAGGATTCCCATGGATTCAAAATTGCAAGAGGAGGATTCCATGTGGCACATAAATTCTAGCTTGTGTGGGCCCCATAATCTCCATGTGTCTCCATGCTCCATTTCCACTTCAATTTTCTCTTGTATTTATTTAATTAGCTCCATTATTAAATGTTTATTCCATTCTAATTTCTGAAAATCATCTATTAGATCCCTTATTAAAATTCCAAATGTATCCATTCAACCTAGGAAACTAGTAGGATTGATGGAATTGTCCTGCTATGCAATTATTTAAAATGGGGACATTACAGTTAAACCCCCTATAATTGTTGTAGCTCCCACTCATATAAAAACCTATGCCTACAAGTTTTCTAGTCTCTGATACCATAAGTTAGATCAATATAAAAAATAGATGAAAACAACAATAAAAATAGAACGTGATATTTATGTGGAAATCCTATTGTGTTCGGGTAAACCATAGGGAAATGGAAACTTTGATATTCTATTGTTACTCAAAAAAAAATATTACAATGCTTTATTCTCTTATTATACAATTCCAGGGGTCACTTCCCTTTTATACAATGCATATAATGGTTTTAGAAGGAACCGGAATACATTATAAGGGTTTAGAAATTTCCACCTTGGGAGTTCCTCCCCTACACCCCTAGCACATGCGAATCACACGAGGGGATAGTTGTGTACATGAAAATGTTAAAGATATATATATTACCTTAAACTCACAATAGTGGCATCATTGTCTCTATTGTTTTGGGGGTGGATCAACTGCCTCAATCCTCCCCTATAGCCTCTAGTGCTCCTATACAATATTGGTCATACATCTACACAAATATGAAAGGAAAGTGAAACATAAGTAAATATAGCTTCCATATTTACTAGTATGTAAACATAAATTTAGAAATGAAAAATAATTTGAGTCATAAATACAATTAGGTCCCCTTGCTTTCCCTAGTGATTGAGGCACCTCTTGGTTGCCTTAGTCATCCATACTAGCATAGGGGTAATCCTTAGTGACTACATGCAATTTCCACAACTGAGAAAAGCACAAATAATTGAATACATTTTATTAGTGCCATCCCCACCCCTCAGTATCATGTCACCCCAATGTTACATCTAGGGCTCCATAGGCCTTGCAATCCAGACTATGACATGGGGCCACTATACCAATACCCTCTCAAATAAGTAGGAGTAGATGATAGTGTCGAAACAAAAATCTATGCCCCTCCTTTTGCAGTGAGTAGGTTGAAACTACACCACCATTAAGAACATATGGAATATCCCCAAATAGGTGCCACCTAGTACCTTCTCTAAAATAATCATCTCAATACAAAATAAATTGTGGGTCCCCCCAAAACCTTTTACCCAAATAACGCCTACCACCACGACTCATGTACCCAAGAATAACATGGAAAACATAAAAAAACACATTGTAATCATATCCCACCGTGTGGACTCATACACATTCATTATTCATGCCTTGGCCTTGATATCCACCTTGGGAATATTTACAATGCAATTGCATTATTTACACAAAGTTTCATTTAACTTAGTGCACACTGCTTGAATTTTATGACATAACCTCATCATTCAAATAATACATGAATAATGTAATATAATTTAGCGGTCAAAATTAGGATATTACATTAGCATTAGGATTCCAATTCAACCAAGCATAGTTTAGTGATAGCTTGTGTGAAGTATAATAAGGGTCCGTAGGTGCTAATAAATCAAAAAATGGAATTAAGGCCAATTATATTGAGTAATATTTGGAATTCTAGTTTTAAGAATTAAAATTTTAATTGAGTATAGCAAAATTTTGTACACAATTTTGAACATGGGAAAATTTGGTATAATCTTGATTCGAATTGTGCATTTCTTTAGGATAAAAAAAATAGCAAAGTCTAGAAGAGAGGCTATTAGAATCACTTTGGAAGGACTTTTTCTCATTAATACTCTTGGTAGAGGAAAAATAAGAGATCAATATGAGACATGCAAGTGGCATGGAAGGGGAAAGGAAATATATGAAATAGAGCAATGGATCAACAATGAGTTGCACTTGAAGACCCACTAGTGATAGTAGTGACAATGCCTATTCTTGATTGTAAACCTTGAATAAGTATTTCCTTTCTCAAAAAATATTCAACATTAAAAAGGATTTTCATAAAGATAGGTGAAGATCTGATTTTTTCAAGGTTCCAAGCATAAAGCATGTAACATCAAATTTCCAAATTAGGTATTTATGGAAATTCTATGTGGTGCTTAAGGTTTGTTTGTATTATCTATAGAGGTTGGCCACAATGTTGGTACCACTTTTTCAGGCTACCTAAGTTTCATTAAACACACCCTCATAATGTTAGACTATAACATATGCATTCTACAAATGGTGATTCCTAAACCAACCACATATATATGAGTTCAAATTTGTATAAAATAAATGTTCATTTCAAAAGTTGTATATTTTAAAGTTTGTGAAAACACATTACAAATTTACTTTACCCTAATGCTTATGCATTTTAGAAAAATATTTAAAACATTCACATACATTTAAGGAACATGGGTGATGCATGGACCCCTGGGTTATGGGACATGGAATTGCAATAGGGTCATTCTTCTACAAATGGAATACAAGTGAGATTCCAAATTTTATCCCACTAATTACATCTCTCTTGGAGTAGGTCATCACTCAAGGATGAAATTAACAATTTAGGCTCAAAACACCAATTCTATATTTCATTAGCAATATGAGGTGCCTTGGACCATGACATGTGTTTTCATAAGGTATATTTTTCCTAGGAGAGATATATTAACCCAATTCAAAGGTTTGGAATTCCATGTATGCCTCTCTTTATAGAGTAAATTGTTCACAGACAAAAACTAAGGGCCTACACAACTTCTAACCCATCTATCTCATGCATGGGTCCATCGACCATGATACTTAACCCATGGAAGTAAAATGTGTCCCAAGAGAATGATATAATCTTGATTATGATGTTTAGTGCACCAAGGATGGATATACTATCCTAATACATTATTTAGAGCTAAAAGTCAAGATCTTGGGTCCTAAATGTTATATCTAAGGCACATTGACAATACAAGAACCCTATATTGCAATGCATACCTTCTAGAAAACAAAGTTTGTCTTACAAGTGGGTGATGGACCTAATTCAAAGGTTTAGCACACTTGAGATGGGTCACCTTTATAAGGACATGGTTTATAGACAAAAACAATTCCCCTAGATGTTGTGTGTTATACATGCCACCATAATGACAAATTCCTCAAAAATATATTATGTCCACAAGTGGTATATGTTTCTTATTCCAAGGATTGGCCCATTAGGGACAAGTGTCCTCATGAAATAAATTATTTGGTGGAGGATATTATACAATGAGACGTTATACATTTCTTTTATATCTCATGGGACAATCATGGATCCTCAACAATGGCACAAAACCTTATAAAGGAATATTTTTTTATGAGTTTCCTATTGGACTAATTCTAAAGTTTGATACACCAAATATTCTTTTTTTCCCAAAGGTATTATTATGGGGTGAAAACTATTGTTCTAGGTCCTAAAAAATATTAGGGCTTCTAGTCCATGCAATGGTCCTCGAACCATGATAGGAGACATCCAAAAGGATTGTTCCAATCAAGAGTGTGATGTTTCCCATATCATGTTTAGCACACCATGGATAAATCGCCTTACCAAGGACATTGTTTATGGCTACAAACCACTACCCTAGTTACGAGCACTATACACTACTTTGTTAGCTCATGGACCATGCATGACCCCTAACCACAAAAAAAAGGTGATGAAAATATGCCTTGTGTGTGATATGGCTCCACTCTCAAGGAATGCAACATTAGGAATGGATATCCTCATCCAAAACATGGTTTTGGGAAAAAAATACCATATGCATTATAAATTGCTTTTTTGGCTAGTTGAAAAGTATTGCATCTTTAACCATAGTAGAGCACTTTCAAAAGGAATACTTCTCCCACAAATAGAATATGGGCCTGATTCTAAGGTTTGGTAAACCAAGGATTATTCTTATATTCGAAGACACAATTAATGGCTAAAAAATATGGGATTTATACCTAAATACTAATTTTAGTGGTTGTGGCACATGCAATAGGCCTCAAACCATGAAATAATTCATTTGAAAGAAATATTTTGATCATGAGTGCAATACCAACCCAATTTTGAGGTTTTTAACACTAATAAAATGTATACTAGAACAATACATACATTAAGGCCTAAAATAATGGTCTTACACCATAAATTTTGAAAACTAGCTTAACTTGATTCAATGGTTTGGTTTACTAGAATCAATTATTTTCCCCCTGGACGTACTTCAGGGGAAAAATCTAGATGAATGGGTTCTAAATGATACTTCTAAGGAATATGGGCCATGGATGGGGACAAATACCCTATACACTTATTTATTTCTCAAGGCCATGAATAGGACCATAGACTAGAAGGTGTGCACTATGGTAAAAAGATTTGTCCCAAACATGGGATATAGAACTTATTCTAAGGTTGATGACACCAAAGAAATATATCCTAGATCATGATATCATGAAACACTTAAAAATATTGGATTAGACACTAAATAATGTTTCTAAGGGTCATAGGTCATGCATGAGGCCCCAAACCATGACTCATGTCATCTATAAGGTATCTTGTACCTAAGAATGTTATGCATTCCTAGTTCTAATATTTGGCATGCCGTAGACAATTCTTTTGCCCCGATACATGGTATAGAGAAAAACATAAAGCACCTTAACCATTGTGAGATAGACTCTATGTAAAACGTTTGAGGAACTTGGAGAATATCTACAACTTAATCATCTATATGGAAAAAGAGCACTTTGAGAATGTGATCTTGAATAAACTTTATGTTGAATTGCATGTGTAACCTAATTTTGTTTTTGCACCAATGTTGAACTTGATATTTATTGAGATCAATGTCACTCTCATTGTCACACCAAAGTGTGGTCAAATGTTTCTATTAAAATCCAAAATCTTGAATGATCTTTCGAAGCCATGAGGCTTCTTAACTTCCATTAACTGTAGACCATTACTCTGCTTCTATTGAAGAAGGAGAAATATCTTGTTGCTTCTACAAGCCCATGTGATAGTTTTGGAACCAATACTAGAAACATAACTTACGGTATAATTTCGGTTAATAAGAAAAGTTGAAGGTGAATGAAATGGGATCCAAGAAGTGAGGAGGGCGGTGCTTTAGGATTTTATTGTACACGGTCGACGTTTGGTGTTTAACAATGGCAGCGGATGGGGGGGCATCTAATTCCATACCCATAATGAGGGAGGCCTGAATATTGGGGAAATACCGATGAGTTTAGCAACTCGAGCATTTTATGGGTCTCTCGCTAAAGATCATAAACCTAGACAATGTTTACCAAAAGCATCAGCGATACCATCCATGGTGGTAAAGTCGGAAAATATTAGAGATAAGATCTAGTACATGTCGGATCATGCACTAATTAGGAAATTCATTGGTATGCAACCATCTAAGAAAGCTTTGATATGGTGGATCAATTCTTCTTGGAAACCTAAGGGACATTTTGACCTTCACTTGGGATCAAAAGGTTTTTTCACAATCTCTTTTTTCATTCTAGAGGACAAGAATCGTATCACTGATGGTGGACTGTATTTCTATTATTATACGGGTCTCGTTTTACGGCCCTAGAAAGAGAAATTTAGTCCAGAAAATGAGGATATGGAATAGCTCTTGTATGGATTAGGTTATACTCTTTCCCTTGTGAATATTGGGATGCTAAAATTCTGGAAGAATTGGGAAATTGTTTAGGCACTTTTATCAAATTTTTTGAGCAAACGAAGACCTGACGCTACACTTCCTATGCCCGTAATTGTATCTATATGGATCTCTCTAAGGCATTGTCGAAGGCGATCAAGATGATTTGGGAGGATGAAGACTGGGTGCAAAATTTGGACTATGAACAAGTTCCTTTTCGTTGTTTCCTTTGCCATGAATATGGCCACCTATTCCGGGAATGTCCTTTGAATCACCCTAAAAATAATCCTTGAAAGGAAAACGATCCAATGAATCCTAATTTCACCATAGTGCATTCTCGAAAAAGAGGAAATAGAAATCAAGAACATCAAGATAGTGTCAAGAAAATGAATAACTCTAACTCCTTGGAGATACTGGGTAACCACGAGGGAGAAACTTTAGAACCAAGAAATCGTATGGGTAAATATCCCAATTCAGCGGCTAGGATTCCTACCTTGAGTCAAGCCAGAGATCAAGAAAAAACCAATGATATTGCTGAAGGAAGCATGTGAAAATATTCGAGGGAAGATGGTGAGGATATGGATATTCTCCAGCAACAGGAATCGATGGAAGAAATCGAGCATATGGATATCGATGAGTTGGATCTTTAAGGGATTGAGAAAGCTTCTTTAGAGAAAGATAAAGGCTATGTTCCCCAAGAATAGGTTAGTCTTCTTAAGGAATCCATTCTGAAAGCTAAATTCTTAAAATCTTTAGGTATTAATTTAGGATCTATCAAAGAAACAAAAAAAACAGCAAAAGAGTGTGGGTGGAAACCTGGCCGTAAATAAAACAAACAAAGGGTGGCAGATGTAGAGAGGAGGTTTGTTGAATCGGGACAATACCTGACAATCAAAGATACTCTTGGTCTATAATATTTTCCTCAATGAAACTCCTTTCCTGGAATATTTGAGGCATTAATAGCCTGAGCAAAATGAAAATTTTGTGTCAAAATATCAATACGACAAATGCAACAATTGTCTTCATACAAGAAACCAAATGTTTGGCTAATTATATTGAGGATCGTAGGGGTAGAATTTGGGCTAGATGTGAAAGTATGGGCATTGATGCGAGAGGTTTTTCAGGTGATTTGTGTATTCTTTCGGATCCAACCCGGGTGTCCTTTTCTGATTTTCAAGGAACCCGTAACTCGATTTTAGCTAATTTCAAGGCGATGGGTTTTCCCATTTCTGGGTTAATAACAAATGTCTATGGTCCTCAAAAAGCAATGGATAAACACAGTTTTCTTAAATCTCTCATAAATCTGAGAGAACATTTTCCATCTGAGCACTGGGTGTTCAGAAGAGACTTTAATCTAATCACTTCCTTAGAGGGAAAAAAGGTTGGATGACGATGTTTGGAGGAGAAATGTGATCCTTTTAGAGACACCATTGAATATCTTGGCCTAATAGACATTACTCCGCGGGAGGGCCGGTTTACTTGGAATAACAAAAGATCGGGGGATTGTCATATTGCTTCCATAATTTATCGGTTCTTAGTCTCAGAATCCATAATTGACTTGGGGAGTGAAATTCATTGTGCTACACTCTCTGGAAGGGGTTCTGATCACTGGCCGATTGAACTCATGTGGAGTGGGTTAGGGTCCCAATTTAAGAAACCTTTTCATTTTGAGCAATTCTGGCTGGCAAATCCATATTTTGAAGGCAAGATCAAATCCTGGTGGGCTGAAATGCGGACCAATCAAACGCCTAGTATGCTCTCCTTCCAGCAAAATATGAAGGGTCTGAAAACTAAGATCAAGAAATGGAACAAGGAAGAATTTGGGAATATTTTTTGCAAAAAGCGACATTTGGAAATTCTTCTTCATGAGATCCATACTAAATGGATTAATTAAGGCTATTCTCAGGCCTTAATTAAGGAGGAAAGGATTGTTGAAGCTAATCTTGAAGAACGAGAGAAATAAGAGGAACTTCTGTGCTGGCAAAATTCAAGAATTAAATCGCTTCTTGAAGGAGAAAAGAATACCAAGTTCTTTCACCACTCTGTAATCTAGAACAGGTTTCAAAATAAAATCTATTCGATTAAAAATGATAGAGGAGAAAAAGTGGAAGTGAGTGAAGAAATTGAGGAAATCCTTAATGCTCATTTTTCTGATATTTTAAATGATCCCAGGAAGAATCGCTTGGATGATATTGAATTCGTTACCAACAAGATCCCTTACCTAGTATCGAAGGAATAGAACCAGTTATTAATGAAAACTATTAATCTTCAAGAGGTCCAGGATGTTATCTTTCAGATGAAGGAAGGTACCTCTCCCGAACCTGATGGTTTTACTATAAATGTTTTTCATCATTTTTGGGAGATGGTCAAGTTGGATGTTTGGAAAATTGTGGAGCAATCCAGGATTTCAGGTCATATCTTACCTGCTCTAAATGCCACTTTACTTACCCTGATTCCCAAATGTGAAGGATTTGATACCCCTAACAAATTCAGACCTATCAGCCTTTGTAATTTCATTTACGAAATCATTACTAAGGTCATTGCTAATCGCCTGAAACCTATTTTACCTTCTCTAATTTCTCTAAAAAACACTGGTTTTTTTTAATGGAGGCAGATATCGGATGGGACTATTTTGGTCCACGAAATGTTACACTCTCTCAAAAGAAAAAAAATTGCCTAGTATGTTGGTTAAATTGGATATTGCTAAAGCCTATGATAAATTAAATTGGCAATTCATAAGGAAAATGTTGGGAGCTTTTGGTTTCATCTAGAATTGGGTTAACTTGATTATGCAACTCATTTCTTCGAATTTATTTTCTATTCTGGTAACTGGGGTTCCTTCTGGAATCATTAAACCCTCTCGTGGTATTCATCAAGGGGATATGTTGTCTCCTTTTTTGTTTATTATCATGGCTGAAGGTTTGGGAAGATCTATTTCAGCTCTCGGGGAGGGAAATTCTATCAGAGGATTACATGGGACTAATGAAGGCACCAATCACTTGCACCAATAGTTCGTTGATGATACCATGCTGATGGGATACCCTTCTGTGTAGGAAGGTGCTAGTTTTAAACAATGCCTAGATCAGTTTGGCCAAGCATCTGTATTAGAAGTTAATGCTCAAAATTCCTAGGTATTCTTTTCTAATACTCCTAGTATTACTCATCCTAATATTGTTCGCATTCTAGGGTTTCAAGAGAGTGCTCTCCCATCCAAATTCTTGTGAACTCCTATAATAAATTCTACATCAACAAAAGGCACATGGACTGAATTATTGGATTAAATTAAGAAATGACTAGGCAATTGGACCCTGAGACCTCTGGATTTGTCGGGTCGTCTGGTTTTGGTTAATTTTGTGCTTCAAGGTATGCCAACGTATCTATTTTCCACGATGATGGCCCCTAAATCTATCCTCAGAGACTGAGAGAATATTCAAAGGAAATTCCTATGGAGTGGTTCTCAAGACTCTCACAAATGGGCTCTGGTTAAATGGGAAACTGTATGTAAACCTAAATCACAGGGTGGGTTGGGGCTTCGTGATCCTGAAAAAGATAGCTTAATTGCGGGAGCGAAAATTTGGTGGAGATGGATAACTCATTCCCACGAACCATGGGCTAAATTATGGCTTGATAAATATGCAATAGATTGGGACATCCAAGAATTGATTCGGTTTTTAGAGGAGAAATCAGGTTCTCATATTTGGAGAATGACCTGGGAAGCTCATAGCTTGGTTCAACAACATTTTTTCTGGGAGATTTGTAATGGAAAAATGGCCCGGATTTGGGAATATGCTTGGTAATAACTCCCCCTATTGGAAAGGTTTGGTCTATGCCCTATGATTCAAGTAGAATGCAGTAATAGAGGAATCTTTAAGGTTACGGACCTATGGGGGGATCAGAACCCTAGTTCTTCTTTCCGCTCTTGGGCCTCTCGCCCTTGGTTGGAGAGATTAAGTCTGATGGCAGAAGTGACTTAGCTGGAGGAGGAACTCCATATTAGGTGTATCAGAACGTAGGAAGGAAATGAAAAATTATGTTGGGGTTACAGTCCGAAAGGGGTTTTTTCCCTCAAAGAAGCCTATAATCTTCTAATATGCAATAATGTGAATCCAGAAGATAAAACTTGGAGTAATCTGTGGGGTAGGAAGCTCTGGAAAAAAATTACTATTTTTTGTTCGCTGGTTATACATAATAGAATCTTAACAGGTCAGAATTTAAAAAGGCATGGGATGTTTGGTCCTTACCATTGTCCATTGTGCGAGCTAACGGAGGAAAATATGTTGCATCTTCTAGACTCATGTAAGTTTTTGTCTGAGCTCTGGGATCGAGGAGCTTTGCTTTTTCGTCGTTCTACTAGGCTATGTCACAACCCGGTAGGAACTTCGATTAACTGGCCCAAAAAACCTTTCCTTAATAGCATCCTGAATCATCTCTGGAAAAAATTTCCCAATTTCCTGATTTGGGTGATATGGAATGAGAGAAATTCCATAATTTTTAAAGCCAAGGCTTCACAACCATCCAACGTTTGGGATCATATGGTGACCAAAATGCATGAGACCATTCTTCTGAGAAGTTGGGAGGAGAGGGATAAGGAGTTGTCTGGTAATGAAGGGAAAGTATTGGCTAACTGGGGATTTAAGAACCTTTGGATAGTTTTTTCGGCAAACCCTATGTGACCATAGATTATACAAAGTCCTGACCACTAGAATCCTCCACCATTGGGTTTCTTGAAGTTAAAGTTTGATGGATATTCTAAGGGGAACCCTGGTAAGGCTAGGTATGGCTTTATCGTTCGTGATTCGAGCAGTGATATGGCAGGGTNTCCACCATTGGGTTTCTTGAAGTTAAAGTTTGATGGATATTCTAAGGGGAACCCTGGTAAGGCTAGGTATGGCTTTATCGTTCGTGATTCGAGCAGTGATATGGCAGGTTTTGGCTATGGCTCTCTAGGCAAGGACACTAATAATGCTGTGGAGATAGAGGGATTGCTGCAGGGGTTAGTTTGGGTCACTACGAGTTTTAGAAGGCTGATAATTGTTGAAGGTGATTCTCAAATGATCATTATCCTTGCCACTAAACTGCAAAGCGGTACTCAAAGTGCTAAGGTGTCTTCATCTTGGTGTTTGGAAAGTTGTGTCGAGTCCCTCCGTACCCTTCTCATAATTGGAACCGCAGTCCGCTTCTCACATGTAAGGCAAAATGGTAATAAAGTAGCCAATAGTTTGGCCAACTTTGGGGTGTATATGTGTAAGACAATCAGAGCAAAGGACTTGACCATGATTCCAAACTTGATGGATCGTGACCAATGTAAAGATTTAATGAAGAAAGACAGTACTTGTATCGAGGTGGAGGGTCGGAATAGCTATAATGATGGTGCAGAATCTATCCAGCACGTGGCACCTAATGGATGTGATCTTTGAATTGGTGTCATGACCAGGCGATGCATTAATATACAATGGCCTATGAATATGTTTCCGAGATACCAACGGTGGAAGGTACATCTTTTTATAATGACCATAGACGGAAAGGTGATGTACGTTAATGGTAAGATCAATTCGCAATATGTGGATGGGATTGCCGCAATCATTTTGTGGAGTGTGATCATCATGAAGAGACTCAGGTTTTGGCTATATAACAGGATGCAAGGTGGAAAGGTAAACAACATAGTGTCGTTGTATGTTTTATCTTCTATTTTCTTTCTTAAATATCTGAGAGTGCAGAAGGGTATTATCTGGATATCCATGGCAGGGGACAAAAGAAAAGGAAAGAGGATGAATGCTCAATTGGATTTCCATGAACTGGTATCCATGCCCAATGACAAGCGTTGTGGGAATCTTGAATGTTTGAACTAGAATTACCACAAGAAATTCAGAATCAAATTGCTTCCACTGAGAAAAGTTTATGGGAGGAGCTTGATAACCAAAAATTGAAGGAGGAATGCAAAAAGGTTGAAGAGTGGATCTTGGACCCTGGTCACACAATGGGCCAAGTGAGCTTGTATGAAAAAACGATAGCTTTGTTTTGGGTTATGAAAAACCTGGTTAGTCGGGCTACCTGGGACTGTCACTCTAAGGAAACGGGTGGTTCATCTTCGGATCCATCGAAGGTTTCCATTTCGGCATCGGTCCAGCGGGTCGAGACCAAATTGGATTTTCTGATTTCTTGTTTGCGTTTTCAATTTCCATCTTCTTCTATGCCTGAAGCTACGAAACCTGATTTCCTGGGTACTAATCAAGGTGGCGGTCAAGACTTGTCTTATATCTTACTATAAGGAGGTTGTTGCAGAGCGTGGTCTGTTCTAGAACTTTGTCCAAATATGTTCTTATCAATTTTGATGGTTCTCGTTTTAAGAATCTGTTTAATTTTCCTATATGTTTATGTGATCTACTATATGGGGAGCTTCCTGACCATACCTGGGATTTTTATTTTTCATCTTTTCTTGGCTCTCTGTGATGCAACGGGTTATCTATTCAACTGGACAGTGGAGTCTTTGAAGGAAAGATGCTCGTAGAAGCATGGCATGATGCCAGCAACTTAGCCCTGCTGGCTTTTAAAACTACGGGTTTTTTTGTGTCTGTAATTCTGGGGTGGTGGGTTGGATGTTTATTGGTTCATGTATCTATAATTTTGGGCTTATGGAGTTCGAGTCTGTGGGTTTTGTATGTCTGTAATGATGGGTTGGTGGGATGGATTTTTACCGTTTCATGCAGCAGTAAGTCTGGGTTTATGGATTTTGAGTCTGTGGATTTGGGAGGTTTTGTTGATATCTCTTATGGTAGATGTAATCTGGGGGGGTATGGGTATCCTTTTTAGCAGCAATCTCATTATGCTTGCTAGGTGTTAAAGTCGGGTTTGATGATCAATGTGTTTAGATGACTATGTCACATGTTTTGTAAGGACCTTCTGTTTAAATATAATGTGAATACTTGACTTACAAAAAAAGAAGAAAAAAAATTATGGTATAATTTCTATCATCAAGTTCGCCAACTAACCAATTGGAAATATGGGATAAAAGAACTTAAAAATAACTAAATTATGGGATGAAATAAGGTACATTCTCAAGGCATGCACTCTTAAATATTTTATGAATTAAAACAAATTACTCAAAATTGAATGTTGAAGAATGATTAAGAATATTTTTTTCTAAAAAATGTTATTAATTATCATTTACAATAATGATTAATAGCAAAAAAGTACATTTTATAATAATCCAAATTCCACAATTTTCTTGAATATTATAAATATTTAAAACAAAACCTAACCAATCAAACAATGAATGAATATATAACTCCACAAAATAAATAAATTATATCAAATATTTGATTATTTAATATCATTATTCAATCATTTATATCGAAAATACACCTTGCATTATAATTTTATATGAAAATATGAGTTTACCACAATTTTCTTAAATATTAAAAATATTTAAACCAAAATAAAACCAACTAATCAATGAATAAATATATAATTCCACGAAATAAATAAATTATATATAATATTTTATAATTTAATAATAAATATATAATTCTAAAAAATAAATAAATTATCTAGAATATTTTATAATTTAATATCGTTATTAAATCATTTGTATAGAAATATTAAAATATACATCACATTAAAATTTTATAGGAATATATAACTTTTTATTTTAATATGATATATTAGATTTTTAAAAACTATATATATAATTTTAATAATATTATACATATTTATTATTTTAATGGTATTATTTAAACATGTGATCCATAAATCTCCTTAAAGAAAATTCATCATTACCCATATTAAAATTGTAGGAAAATAAATTCAAAAGGCCAACGTCCACCTCATATGTCTAACCTATTAATGTGAGTTCTAAGTTAAAAGAGGAATTAAATTTAATAAATATATTCAAAGGTCAAGCAATGCGGAGTTATAAAAACTTTAGGTCCAAGTTATGTAATCCACATAATTTTCAAATTTGTCGTCCAAAAAGATTTCAATTCTCCATCTCACAAAAGAATTTGATTGTTTAATATGAAGAATTTTGATAAGGACATTGACTTTTGGATTTGGATTTATATGGTATGTAATAAAGACATATAAAAGTTTAGATATTTATTTCATGTAAAATAGATAATAGGAGGATGTTAAATTCCGTACATGGAATTTAGTTTTGTAATTAAAAGATAATTATTCATTTTAATTCCAATTTAGTGTACATTCAAATCCTAACACATTTCTCATTTTTCCTCGTTGTTTAGATGATGAAAGAATTTTGGTAAGGACACAACACTAAAGAAAATTAATAAGAGAAAATACATATATTAATAATATTATTTTAATATAATATTTTTTTATTAATAATATATATATTAATAAAAGAAAATTTGTATTTTATTTTATTTAACAAGTATTGATATGTTTAAGGTATAGCTTAATCAAGATTCGTTTATATGAAGAGCATGTTGTAAATGGAGGTTACGAATTCAAATCACCTGGGTTTACTCATGCCTTATATTTATGGGTTGTGTGGGTGCAAGAGGTTACTCATGCTCCATGTTTGTGGGTTGTGTGGGTGCACCTAGGGCCACACAAGTATAAGCCTCGTCCCAATTGTCAATTCCCCTAGTTACAAAAAAAAAGTAATAAGTCCAAAATATATATATATAAGAGGAAGTTTGTATTTTATTTTATTTAGCAAAAAAATGTATTTTATTTTATTTGACAATTATTGTTGTGTTTGAGTAATAGTTCTAGAGTTAATTGGAATTCAATAAATCCAAAAAAGAATTTATATTAGTAAGAGAGTTTGTATTTTATTTTATTTGGCAAATATTGATGTATTTAAGTCATATATATTATTAAGAAGAAAATTGTATTTTATTTTATTTGACAATTATTGTTATGTTTAGGTAATAGCCGTAGGGTTCATTGGAATTCTTGGGAAACTTCTTTACTATTAAGTTTTAAAGTAATAGTCCAAAAAAATTTGGAATTTTGTGAATGCTTTGGAAATTTCTTAGCTATTGTGTTTAAAGTCATAGTCTTGAAAAATTATTGGAATTTTTAGAAAACTTGGTCAATGTTTGTGAAGTTTTGGGAATTTTTTTTGCTAATACAGATAAAGTAATAGTCCAAGAAAAGATTGGATTTTTTTGGAAAACTTGGTCAACTCATAGATTAGCCAATTTCTATTTTTATAAGTTAATTTTGCATTTTTTTTGGAAAAAGATTAGTCAATTTTCATAATTCACCCAAATTTTATGAGATACAAATATTGTACTCTAAGCATCACCAAAAATTGTCTAGAAACTATATAAATTCCTTTAAAGTTTACATATTTTACAAAAATATGGTCGATTTAAGAATAAGTAAAATTCATCAAAATTTATAATAAAATTATAGATTTTTAACATTTTCCTTGACTACCACTCTTACTATTTAAAAATCCTAACAAGCCGAATTATAATTAACCAACCATAAACTATTTATAAATATAATCTAAATGAAAAAGCAATTTAAATTTATTCTTCTCTAAATCATTTACAATTAGGTTCCAACTCAACTTAATTTATGACCACACATAACCGTAAGAATTAAACCAGCTTTGGAAATTTAAATAAATCAAAGTTTTAAAAATTATATAATTTTTGTTCTAAAAGATTAATTCCAATATCTATTTTTTGAATTTATTGTCTATTCAAATTCTAATAATGAACCCTAAGAATTAAAACGCCTTTTAGAATTTAAATAAATCAAAGGTTAATTTTCTTTCTAGAATTTAAATAAGTCAAAGTTTAAAAAATTATATAATTTTTGTTGGAAAAGACTAAATTTCAATATCTATTTGTTGAATTTATTGTCATCTCAAATTCTAAGAATAAACATTGGTAGGACTTTTCTCCTCTATGAAAATAGAGGTTTATAGTCAGTGGCACAAGAAATATTAGATAAGGACAAAGGGTTAGATAAGGACATAGGGTTGATAGTTGTTGGAGAAACTTTTGATAAGGACATTTGTTTGTCCATGGTTAGTTAGTAATATAAGGACATTTGTTTGTTCATGGTTATTTGTCCTTGGTTAGTTAGTAATATTTTTGATAGTGTCTTGGTCGATTATGATCTACCAAGACTTTTGATATTGCCATTTATATATTTATTTGATTTGATGGAGCATAATCTTATATTCCAACATCATACAAAGTACATTCAAATTCCAACACATTTTTCAATTCCTTCCTTGGTGCCAAAATATATGGTTAAAAGTTTGGGAGACTTTTGATAAGGACATTGGTTATTGGATTATACTTTAAAATATAGGGTTTCAATTCTTACCATGCTTTAAGGTCACACAGGGCTTTTGATAAGGACCTAGGTTATTGGATTATACTTTGAAATAAAGGAAAGAGAGGTTTATATATTTATTTGAAGGAAAGTAGAGACTATGAAAGAATGTAGGGATTGTAATGAATTGATTTGCAAGTAGTTTAATTAAATGAGGAAGGGATTGTTCATGGGTTGAAAACCTTAATTCAATCTATCCATTATTTAAGTAAGTTGTATGATAAAGTTCATTTTAGTTAATCTCATGGTGAAAGCAAGTATATGGTGGATGGTTAGGGAAACTTTTAATGAGAACATTTATCATTACATTAAGTTTTAGAATAAATAAGATAGAGTGTTTCTATATATATAAATTTGAAATGAGACAAAAATTGTCGAGAGATTATTTTAAAATGATGTTTTCAATTATGCTTGATGACTTAAAGGAGAGTCAAAATTTACTCCTTAATGACTTATGTTAAGTCATGGTATAATTAATTAAGTGGAAACAATTTGAATAATCAATTAAATGGAAACAACTTTAATAGATATTTATATATGGCTATTTGATGGATAATGGAAAATATCAAGAATGATAAATTCCTACATATAGAAAGTGAGCATATAATCTTATGTACAAGTAAAAGTAATATTAATCAAATAATTAAAGGTCTTCCCACTTGCAACAATGGGGGAGGGGGTTTGTTTATGACTCTAAAGGAATAAATGAGCTGAAATATTCTTAGGCACTTTGTACTACCACAAATAACAAGGTATAATCTCTATCTATATTGCAAGGTCTCACTATTCTAACAAACAAAGGACTCATGTTCAAAGTCATGGTGATAGGTGACTCCATGATAATCATAAGATCCCTTCATTATCAAACATTTTCATCCAATCTTTATATTAACAGACTTTGTCAATGAGATATCAATGTGGGAGAATAATTTGACATGATAGAGTTCTATCATTCCTCTAAAACATCAAAGGTGGAGGAAAACATATAATAAAATTACGGGCCCCTCCTAGACAAAGGATACTATGAAAAATAGGAGGAATTGTAAGATTCACCATGTATCCCACACCACAAATGTCATCAAGGGGAGATCTAAGTAACATGTATCCTAAAATGTTAATGACAAGAAGGGAAAAATTATGAGAGGTGTGAAGGCAAAGACAATTCCTACAAGTTGTATATGAATAGTTAATCTAAGGGATTAATTCATCATATGAAGGATGCAGAGGATATTCTTTTCCCACTAGGAAATAACTTGGCATTTAAACCAACAACATTTTTTGAGTAACCCTTAACATCGTGTGTGTACATACATAGTGCACTATCATTATCAAAATTATTGTTGTCTCCTCTGTGACATGAAAGACCTGTAGAAAGGATCAAATGAATGTGAGAAGTATGGGGTGGAAAAATATGGAAATGTGTCCTACTCGTCTCTATAATGGAACCATTGAAGAAGGATTCAAGTGCCAACTAAAGGAAAATAATAATATTTGGGATCAATGTGACATTGACACTAGTAGGCGCATTCTTAGTATGAGAGAGTGGGAAGAGGAAACTCAAGCCAACATGAGTTTTTTAATGGGAATCAAGTAGAATTGGCCTCAACCATTGTGTCTCCCTACTATGTAGTAGAGTGCTTGTTGGCACACCTTAATCTCTCTCCTACCTTTGTGGTGTCTACTTAACCTAGCAAAATGTACACCTCTATAGATTCAACTTCATATGTTTTACATGGTACCTCCATGGACCCTATTCATATCCATCCTATCACTTGTGTGTGTTTTTGGAACCTCACTTAACCACTATGTCACCTTTCTTGTCACAATCATGGAACATGAAATCTCAATTGTATAAGTGGAATTAGATGTTGGTGCTCATTCTAGGTTAAGTTTTTATTTTTTAGGTGTATGTTATAATAAATCCTATTGCAAGGTTACCAATGATACTTATACAAATTCATATAACAATGATATAAGCAAGAGACAAGGAATAGCAGACACAATAACAATAGCTTATATTACTCAAGAACACATGTGGGTTCATACAAAAAACTAAACCAAGTTATTTGGCTCTACAGTCTATATATATGATTTACAAATAGTTACATAACTACTTGTCGATTCAACCAACTGACACGACCTATGAGGTCGAAATAATCTTTTAATTAGCGACTAAAGGACCTAGTCAGCTAACTAACTTAGGCTCCTCCAATAGTGTACTATCATTTTGAGTTGTTATTATGATATTATTTTCATACATACTGTTAGTGCCAGAAATTGTTCTCGGACTACTAAAGAACAAGGCAACATAATCTCATAAAATAAAACTAAGTAAAATAGGTTTTTAGGGTTTGGTTTTACAATTTGTTAACAAGAGGGTTAAATCTCATCAGACTAAGACAAACACTAAATCATGTAACAATGAAGGACTGAGATGCCGCTTAAATATGAATTATAAACCAGAAACAACATAAGCACAATACTGAGTTTCACCCACAATTCAAAAGCATTCCATGAATAATAACATCAAACAAGAAATGAATTTGTCAACAGAGTGATTACACCAATCGGAAATGAAACCAGCAGATAGAATAATATGGGCTTATAGTTTGCATATATATCATAATCAGTCATCAAGAATACATAAGAGTTTCTGAACTTAGCTCTGTACACATTAGCTTGGAAGCCTCCCCTTGTACAAAAATATGAACCCTTTCTCATTCTAATTAAGTTTCTTTTATCTTAGTCACATCCAAAAAATAGTTACTTAACTAATTAACTACCTTTTAGGTCAGACTATCGAAACAAATAGTAAGGTAAAGGTTTTCCAAAACAAACTATTATATTTACAAAAGTGAACTAAAATACCATGTCTTCAATAACCCTTTAAAGATCTTTGGAAGCTTTAGCCAAAAGTGTTATCCCCTACAGAGCTTGTGTCTTTCTTCTGGTTCTTTGCTGCTCAGATTCTAGGTCTTCAACTCTCCTTGATAGCTCTTGATTCTGCTAAGTTAAATCTTGGATCTTCTGCTCCAACTCTTCACACATGTTTTGTGTCTGCCTTTTCCTCTTTAATGCTTCCTTCGAAACCAAAATCAACTCCTAATAATGGTTTTTAACATCCTCAAGATCTTCTCTTAACCTTGTATTTTCCATTACCAATCCTTCATTTTCTTCATTCAGAAAATCTATTTAGTACTTGTACTGTTTAATACTTTTCTGAATATTTTCCTTCTTTGAATCTATGACTTTCCCTTCTTGAAATGAAGAAGCTCCTTCTGGGAACCAAGGGATATTTAACTTCTTGAAAATTTCCTCATCAACCTCTTTCTGTTGCTCTATCACTATTACAAGAATATCTGGAGACTGAACACCTTCAAAATTGCACTGGATTTATGGATCTACAATTTTCCCTTTACCTGTACATGATTCTAACATCACTGAATGATGTTTCATAGTGTGAACCTGCTGAGGGCTAAGACTTTATTTTTCTTTAATATCTTCTAACTGTTCTGAAACTTTATTTTTTACTGAGGATGAATTAACAATCAATGAATCTTGTTTCTTACTCATGAATTTTTTAACATTCAAGCTTTTATCCTATTCGACATCCTATTGAGAAGAGGAATCTTCTAATATTGTAATTTTCCCTTAAGCTAGCTTGGTATTTAAAAGTTTTTCATGTTTAACCTCAATTTGTTCTTAGGTCCAGTTTTAGGTCTCCAACCTACTCCTACTTCTCCCAGCATACTCAGAGATTTACCTTGATGTTTTATAGTTGCTAGATCAACAAATTCTCTTTTAACTCCTTTCATGACCAACTTTTCTTCAAATCCTTCTTTCAAGCTTTGTGTATTATCAACCCTAAATTGATCAAGCACTAGGATTTCCTTTCTTTCTTCATGTACATCTATAGGAATCTACTCTTGTTCTAAACACATTTACCTTCTTCCTGCTTTGTATCTTCATCAAAAGTATTTGTTGTGTCAACTTCAATAATTTATGCTACATCTTCTAAACTCTGCACTTGAGATTCCAACTGATTATCTTCATCAATCTTCTTTTGCTGTCCACCTGCAGGCTCTTCAAGTTTCTGTGTTGAAGATTCCACCTAAGTAGTCTCTTTTAATGTTTCAATTATGACATCTTTCTTTAATCTTTTAACAAGGTTGTATGATTTATTCACCTGTCTACTTTTTTACTGGTCTTCCTTTTCGCTTTGAAACCCTGAACAGAACAAAAAGTAATCCCAAGTCTTACCTTTTTTCTGGAGCACAGTATTGATAATCAATTTTATCAATCCATGGTGGAAAATGGATTGTTTAGTGTGATCTTGATGTTCCCTTACCCTACTTGACATCTTCTGTAAGCTTTTTAGGAAGAAAAATGGAAGATTCATCTTTGACTCATGACTTAAGTGTTGTAGAAACCTAATGTGATATTTTAAAACAGAGGCATATCTTCCCTCATAGGTTATATAACTCTGCAAAAACTTAATTGGCTCCCTCCATTCAGGCTTGAACTTCTATATATAATCCCCCTTACCCCAATCTGCTACAACATCAGGCAAAAGGAAATTCTCTGAATTAAAGGTAAATGGCACTTTCTTGAACCAAAACTCACCCTCATCAGCTATACCAGTGGCTTCTACAATCAACTCTCTGTTCAACTCAATCTTTAGGGTGTTAAACACGACTGTATCTTTCTCTAACCCCTGAGCGAAAGCATATGAAACTTTTGAATGATAACCATCAATTTTCTCAAAATATTCAAAACAGCCTGCTTTTTGAAACAATTTTTCACATTTAGGAAAATTTTTAGCCCATGCCATATCCAAAGGCTCAACCCTGTTAGTCTTACCACTTCTCTTCATTTTCTACACTGACCTCTAAGTGTTCTTTCCTTCATAAAATAGTTAAAACTATTTTGAAAGTATCTTATTACAACGATAAACTAGAGGCAGAGAAAATTTAGTACCCTAACCTGCAATTTCTCACTTTCCCTAGTCCATACTAACCCTCTGTTAATACAAATTAGGATTCATTTAACACTTTTCAAATCTAATGGCATACCTGTCACTATGATAGTTCGTAATGCTGAAAATTTGCAACCTTGTCCTCATTGATACCAGACAGGTCTCCACAATTCCATCTTTGACAACCACGATTACACCCAAACCATCTAATAATTTACCATGATCTTCTTATCTTCACGTATGCCCATCAAATTTGCCACTCACTCAACACGAAATCCGTGAATGTGCTATCATTAAAGTTTAACAAACTTCCAATATTCGAGGTTCAGGATAGTTGTAATTTACCTGTGTAATCCTTACTCTATTTTATACATTTGTCATAATGATTTCAAGGTCCTTACATGTATCATCTCACTTTTACAGATGTTAAAACTCCATCATTTTCAATTTTTAGCCACGAATGAGCTCATTTCATGATTTTTTTAGTGTTGCGATTTTCTTGTAGCGCTCCTAGTTCACGGTTTCTACCTTTGCACTACAGGAATCTCTGATCAATATTTTTTTGAAAAAAGGATTAAATGTTAGAATAATCAACCCATAGTTACCTACCTTATACATTAATTAAATCATGCTTGTCTTATTACCTAGTCTCCTAGATTTCACTCTATGCCAGTTTCCTTCTACATGACTTTGAAGTCAACACTTGCTAAAACTGAGTCATGGAGCTCTTGGGAAACCTCCTGCAAACCATATTTAGGATTTCTTCTTTATTCCAGATCCTCCAAGGCGCATATCTGCATTTTCTGAAAATCTGCCTTTTTTAATGAGAACTAAGGCAAAAGGAAAAGCTAGACTAGGTGTAGTTGACTTGTTTTTTGCCCACATCATCCTCCCTCCTTTTCTCCTAATAAAAGCATGTATGAGTTGTCTTTCCATCCCTCATTATCTTTCCTACTTGACTTAGCCAACTCGTGAGCATCTTGGTGGATTCGGAAACTGCTTTATGCACCTATCGAAGATTTGACTAGATTTAGTAAGCCTACTTTTTTACCTTTTTGAATGGCATCCTTATGCATTCAAATCTCTCATGTAATTATATATTTCAGCATCCTATTACTTCACAATGTTGGTTATTGTACACTTATTCAATACAGAATAGTGTTATGCTCCAATTTCAGTCTCCTTTGATGTTAATTTTGCTTGTTTGATTAGCAATTTTGTGAGTGTAATTGTTCTATCACTTGGGTTCAATTTCCACATGGTATTGGAGCCTTTGTAGATCGATTTATCTCCTTCCATATTTTTATTGCAGGTTCAACATATTGACTGGGAGCATATTCTGCTAACTAAAGGGCACAGTGTTTGAGCTATGGACCAATCTCAGAAGATCATCTTGAGTCCATTCAATTTGTTTGAGTGGAAAGCTGAGATGGAGATATTGTTGAGAGCGAAATGTCTCTACAAGGTGACTATGGTAACTAAGGCAAAGCCCAATGCAGCTGTAGAGAAAATCAAATGGCACAACAGGAGGGATGAGGCCTATGTTCTTTTATGTCTAAGCATTTCAAGAGACCTCCTCTTCAATATTGATGGATTGACATCACCGAATGAAGTGTGGGAGAATATTGTAGAGATTTTTGGGAGGACACATGAGATGAGAGGACATCGAATCGAGAATGAGATGATCTCCTTGAGTCCTAATAGCTTTGAATCCTTGCAACTCTATCTTTCCAAGTTTAAAGCCCTTGTTTTGCAGCTAAAATAGTGTGGGATTGAAAAGAAGAGCAACTAGTTTTGGCCATACTCTCGAAGCTTGGCCCTAACTATTCAGTGTTTGTTTTGACCTTCCATGCCACCAAGTTGACAACTCGAGCCTAGAATATGTCTAAGCTTACAAAGTTCATGGAATCCCTCACACAGGAACAAGATAAGTTGGTGATGATGGGCACCATCAAATATTCCAAGGACCAAGCTTTGGTTGTTGAATATTCAAGGGTGGATTCAAAAAGCAAGAAAAAGATAAAAAGCCACCTGAGCAAAAAGAGAGACAAGAATAAGTCTCAAGAGGAACCCCAAGGTTCCAATAAGAACTTCCAGAAGAAGAAGAACAAAGGAGAAATGAGCAAGTGCGCATACTACAGTAAGGGCTATCATCCCAAGAGCTCTTGTATGAAGAATCAAATTGACATGTTGACCCAACTCCTGGAGAAGAATAACATCTCCCTTCCTGATTGCTCAAAGAAGAGGGAAGGAGGATCAAATTCAGAGGACAGAGAGAGAGTACATGCCTTGGTGGCTGGCACATCAAGATCACCTAGCTTCATCATAGACTCTAGAGCTTCTAGACATATGGTTTCAACAAAAGAGGCATTCTCCTCTCTTGACATGTTGAAAGGTCCACCAATAGTTTTGGGAGATGACTCTCTCACAGATAGTTTGGGGAAAGGAAGGATTGATATTGACCATGGTAAGTTCAATAATGTGTTATATGTTCCAGGTCTTGCCTCTAATCTCTTGTCAGTGTACCAGATGACTCACACTGGGTCTCTAAAGAAGGTCATATTCTCCCCTAATGATGTTGAAATCACTGATATTTCAAATGGTAAAGTCATAGCAAAAGGTGTTGTTTATCACACTTCGAAGGTATACATGTTTTCCCATTTTCTACCCTATTCAAACCCCTCTGCTCTTCTGATTCATGCTAATGAGTAAAGCAAGCTTTGGCATGAAATATTTGGCCATCTTAACTACAAGTATCTTTCTGATTTGAGTGAAAATGATTTGGTCATAGGGTTGCCAAAGATCAAGTTTTCCAAGGGAGTCTGTCAAGGTTGTATCCTAGGAAAACACCCAGAGCACAAATTTGAGAGAGATAATTATAAAAGAACCTCTACACCTCTTGAGTTGATCCACAGTGACATTGCTGGTACATTTCCTCATATGTCCATGAGTCAAGCCAAATATGCACTGACCTTCATAGATGACTTTTCCAGGTATTGTTGGGTCTACTTCCTAAAGCATAAATCTGAAGTTTTTGACCTCTTCAAAGTCTTTAAAGCCTTGGTTGAAAACCAGTCTAGGAGGAAACTCAAGATCCTCAAATATGACAATGGTGGTGAGTATGTCAATTCTGAGTTCATTTAGTATTGTAAATATGCAGGCATTCAGATGCAACATTCGATCCCTTACACACCACAGCAAAATGGTGTTGTTGAGAGAAAGAACACGTCACTAAAAGAGATGGCAACCTGCATGATGGAGGCTAAGAATTTGCCACCAAAGTTTTGGGCCGAGGCTATAAACAATGCATACTACATCAAAAATAGGGTGCCTCATAAGAAGCTTGATGGTATGACTCCTTTCAAAGCCTGGAGTGGGCACAAGCCAAATGTGACCCATTTCAAGATTTTTGGCTCAAAGGCTTGGGCTAGAATTCCAACAGAAAAGAGGAAGGATTTGCAGCCCCAAAGCCAAAAGTGCCTATTTGTTGGGTATTCTGAAGATTCAAAAGGGTACAAGTTGATCAACTTGAGCACTAACAAATATTTCATTGAAAGAAGTGTTCAGTTCCAAGAAGAGCCTTTAGTAGCAGTTGAAGTTGGAGAGTCGTCTTCACCACCAGATCCATTGATTGTAAGTGGAGAGACTAATGAGTTTGCTGATTCTGATATGTCTGATAATGATGATTTGATTGCAGATCCTGACAATCCTACAAGACCAAAATGGGCAGCAAAGACCATTCATGTAGCTGGGGAACTAGCTGGAAATCCTAGTGACACTAGAAGGACTAGATATCAGTTTGAGAGTGCCCTTTGTATGGAAGAACCTTTATTTGTTGAGAAGTGATATCTGATGGTTGAATCAGATCCATAGACATATGAATATGCAGCACATGATCCAAGATGGCAAACATCCATGAAAGAATAATTCAGCTCGCTCCAGAAGAACAACACTTGGGAATTGCCTGATCTTCCCCCAGGGAGGAAGTTGGTTCAATGTAAGTGGGTTTTCAAGACTAAGTTTGATACTGATGGTTCACCTTTGAAATATAAGGAAATATTGGTAGCCAAGGGCTACTCACAAGTACATGGTATTGACTACAATGAAACCTTTGCACCAGTCGCAAAGATGGACTCCAAAAGGCTAGCTTTATCCATTGCAGCTTTGAAGCAATGGGAGGTACATCACATGGATGTGAAGTGTGCTTTCCTAAATGGAGATCTCACTAAAGATTTACATGTAGCAACCTGAAGGGTTTGTTTCTAATCCATATTTAGTGTGCAGGTTAAAGAAATCATTGTATGGGCTCAAGCAAGCCCCTAGGGCTTGGTATGCCAAGATTGATGGCTTTCTACTGTCATTGAAT
This sequence comes from Pseudotsuga menziesii, assembly GCA_001517045.1. Lineage (NCBI taxonomy): Eukaryota > Viridiplantae > Streptophyta > Pinopsida > Pinales > Pinaceae > Pseudotsuga > Pseudotsuga menziesii. Next base: position 516,440 of record LPNX011077610.1, on the reverse strand, counting down.
TTTGTTCGATGCAATTCTAATCCTAATGTTTATTTGAAGCTGATTCATGGTTCTTTGATTATTATTGTCTTGTATGTGGATGAAATTTCTGATTATAGGAAGTTCAAAGGAAGAGATTGCCTTCTTGAAGGATGCAATGAACCATGCATTTTCTATGACAGATTTGGGATTGTTGAGCCAATTCTTAGGTCTCGAAATTGCTCAATCCTAACATGGAATCAAAGTACATCAGTCCAAGTATGCCTTATATTTTCTGAACAAGTTCAACATGAAAGACTACAAGCCAAGAAAGACTCCCTTCCTTTCAGGAGTTAAGCTTGAAGAAGCAGGTTCTTCTCCTATGGTAAATAATACACTGTATAGGCAGTTGATTGGGTGTTTGCTTTATCTTACACACACTCAACCTGATATATATTATGCAGTTAGTGTGGCTTCAAGATACAAGGATCAGCCTTATGAGATCCACTAGAGAGCAGCCAAAAGGATCCTTAACTTTGTTCAAGGAACAAGAACTCATGGGATCTTCTACAAAGCAAAATCTGATCTTGATTTGATTGGGTTTACTAACAGTGATTGGGCAGGTGACAACATAGACCGAAATTCAACATCAGGATATGTGTCCATTCTTGTAGAAGGACCAATCATCTATTCAAGCAAGAAACATAGTTCCATAGCACTCTCATCTACAGAAGCAGAGTATAGAGGAGTTGTAAATGCAGCAACTCAATGTTTGTGGTTGCAGGGAATACTTGGAGAATATGGCTTCGAATTAGAGTTTTCAATTATTATCTACTGTGATAATCAGAGCACCATTTGAATATGCAATGATCCAGTTCAAAGACAGTGAACCAAGAACATTGAGATCCACATACACTACGTCAGACATCTTGTGCATGATGCCACCATTCATCTACTCTTCTGTGCATCTTCAAAACAAGTAGCAGACATATTCACCAAAATTTTTTGTGAGAAGACATTCAACAATCTCAAATCACTACTGGGGATTTCTAATCATGCTATGAAGCATGATTGATGACAAGATTTCCAAATTTCATTTTTCGTGTCCATGTTTAAGGGAGGATTTTCCCACTGGGTTTTTGCCTCTTTCCTTGGTTGCATGGACAAGCAGTATGTAAAGGGTGACTAAGCCTTGTTGCTAGGCCTTATATTTTTTTGATATTTACTCATAAATTCAGGCTTAAGGGGCAATGTTAGAATAATCAACCCATAGTTACCCACCTTAATTAAATCATTTTTGTCTTATTACCTAGTCTCCTAGATTCCACTCTATGCTAGTTGCCTTCTAAATGACTTAGAAGTCAACACTTGCTAAATCTGAGTCATGGAGTGCTTGGGAAACCTCCTGGAAACCATATTTAGGATGTCTACTTTATTCCAGATCCTCCAAAGCACATATCTTCTTTTTCTGAAAAGCTGCCTGTTTTATTGAGAATTAAGGCAAAAGGAAAAGTTAGACTAGGTGTAGTTGACTTGTTTTTTTCCCACATAATCCTCCCTCCTTTTCTCCTAATAAAAGCATGTGTGAGTTTTATTTCCATCCCTCATTAACTTTCCTACTTGACTTATCCAATTTGTGAGCATCTTGGTGGATTTGGAAACTGCTTTATGCACCTATGGGGGATTTGACTAGATTTAGTAAGCCTACTTTTTGACCTTTTTGAATGGAATCCTTATGCATTCGAATATCTCATGTAATTAAATATTGCAATAGCCTATTACTTCACAAGGTTGGCTATTGTACACTTATTCAATACAGATTAGTGTTATGCTCCAATTTCAGTCTCCTTTGATGTTAATTTTGCTTGTTTGATTAGCAATTTTGTGAGTGTAATTGTTCTATCTCTTGGGTTCAATTTCCACATTACTAACAAAGGGTTAGATTATATAATCAAACTTTGATTAAACCTTATGATATATCTTTTCAACCTTTCAGAAATATATACACCTAATAATCCCATTAAAACTATAAAAACAACTAAATAAAGTCAAATTAAAAGGAATATTATGAAATCAAAAATAAAAATATGCTCACTATTATAATACCTCAAAAACCAAGCTCAAAATCTTAAAAGAAATAATAAAACCATGTTTTGAAAATAAAGCATATAGTCTAAAACATAAAACAAAATATAGATATAACACATACAAATGTGGTTCTATGGCTGAGTGTTTTAGGTAAGAAAACACAAACACACACACACACGGGTAAAACCTTCCTGCTTTCAATCTATTTTGTAGACCTTAGTTGAATGGTTCTACCGCAATGTCTTTTAATTAACCTAACCATTACTCTATGTTTCTGTACTCAAATGAGTTTTTGAATACATAGTATCAAAATAATTAATTTTAAGATTATTATTAGTATTAGTATTAGTACTTTAAGATTAATTACTTAAAATAATTGCAAAACTTTAGGTGCTAGTAGGAGATGTTTGTATTTATTTTAGTATATGTATAAATGTATTTATCAATATAAAAATTGTTCTTGTTGTTTTGTGTGTGGACCCTTGCATGGTATGGGCCTATAGATTATATCCATACTACTCCATTGAGCTCTTGCATATCATACTAAAGATGCTTGTACTTATTTTAGTATATGTATACGATGTATTTATCAATATAAAAATTGTTGTGTGTGTGTAGACCCTTGCATGGTATGGAACTATAGATATATACATACTACTCCATTGAGCTCTTCAATATCATACTAAATATCAATATGGTATTTCGTGGATGGAATCCCTAGTAACATGAATACATGCATCCTTTCAATTTATACACACACACACATGGGTAAATCCTGCATGCTTTACATCTATTTTGTAGACCTTAGTTGAATGGTTCTACCACAATGTCTTTTAATTAACTTAACCACTACACTATGTGTGTACACTCAAATGAGGTTTTGAATACATAGTATCAAAATAATTAATTTTAATATTATTATTAGCATTAGTATTAGTATTTTAAGTTCAATTACTTAAAATAATTGCAAAACTTTAGGTGCTAGTAGGAGATGTTTGTGTTTATTTTAGTATATGTATACAATGCATTTATAAATATAAAAATTGTTGTTGGTGTAGTTGTTGTTGTGTGTGTGTACCCTTGCATGATATGGACCTATAGATTATATCCTTACTAGTCCATTGAGCCCTTGCATATCATACTAAGGATGTTTGTGTTGAATTATTGTAACTTCGAAGAATATTCTAAATGTATTTTATTGATGTGACCTTTCGAAAATGTTATTATTTCTTCGTTAGGATGATATTATTGTATTAGTTCAGTGGAGAGTCATGAAGAAACTCCTCCGTTGTAAGTCGGGTCATTAGAACCCTCTGAAATATAATAATATGATGTTTTGAGTATCCCTAGAAAATTCGGCCCAGTCAAGTTTATGGGGCCGACATAGTTGAGTGAAAAGTCAAGTGAATGAAAGAATATAAATAAGAGTGAAGCGCTCCTCATTTAAACACACAGACACACACTTGTGTAGCGCATGAGAGAGGGAGAGAGACTTATATGCAAGGAGGAGAAGGACCATTTTGAAGTCTTATATTTTATCTTTTTGATCATCTATATTGAGGAAGCTTTTCATGCTGGGTTTTTCCCTTTAGGGTTTTCCTAGGGTAAATCTGTGTTGATCTTGTGATACTGTTTCTTTCAGTGATCCTATATGCTATTATTATTGTGAAATTGAATTGAATAATAATAATATAGCTTAGCATAGAGAATATTAACATGGTATCAGAGCTAACACGAATACGACAGCTTTCACAAGGTGAAAAATCCCTCTCTCCCTCTCCGACAAGAAATTAGGGTTTCAAAGAAAATTTGATTTTGAATATTTGTCTGCATGGAAATTCGTGACCTCCTAGAGAGCATAAATGATCCCGAGATCAAATTTTTTGAGTGGGTATATCTCCGAGAAAGTAAAACCCTAGTTTCACACTAGACCAGAAAACTTCAGAAATCCAGAAAACCAGAAAACTACACTGTAGAATCTCGCAAGTCAGTTTTGAAAGGTGAAGACTTGAGATATAAAAAAACCAGGCACACCATTCAACTTGCCTCAGTCAAGCGCATCTCATGGTGAGATCAGTTTCTCATTTTCAATAATTTCATTTTTTTGTAATCTCCTGACAAGATGGCCCCAAGAACCAAGCTTGAGGATAGACTAGAAGGCATAGAGAATTTTCGAGCATGGAAATACAAAATTGGCCTCATTCTCAAGGAGAATGATCTTGACAAATATATCGAGGACGAAGTTGTAGAACTTGATGAGGCTGAAGCTAAGGAGAAGCATAAGAAGGATATGATTAGGGCACAAAGGATTATTTATGACTCTATCAAGGATCACTTGATCCCTCAAGTGTCATCCAAGAAGACTCTGAAATAAATGTATGATGCCCGAGAAAGGATGTATGAATGAAGAAACATCAACAGAAATATGAATCTAAGAGCCCAATTGAAGAACACCAAGATGAGTCATGGAGAATCCATCCAGGACTATTTCACAAGGGTCTCCCAATTCAAGGAACAACTAGAATCCATTGGAGACAACCTTGATGAAGATGAGTTGGTTATGAATTCTCTCAATGGTTTGACTAGACCCTGGGATTCATTCATCCAAATTATTTGTGCCAGAAAGGAAAGCATGAAGTTTGATATTGTATGGAAAGATTGCATTCAAGAGGAGGCTAGAGTGGCCAATAGAGAAACTCTACTGAAGGAAGATGATCAAGCCCTAGCCACCCATACCAAGAAAATAAGAAGTCAACCCAACTTAAATAAGGGAAACCACAAGGATTCTCAACCTTCCAGAAGGTTCCAAAGAACAAGAGAAAGTTTCCCAAAGAGGGACTACTCTAACTTTCATTGTTTCAATTGTGATAAGGTAGGACACATTGCCAGAAATTGTCCTTTAAATAAAGAAGAATACAAGAAGAGGAACAAAAACAAAATACATCATGCACATCTCACTGAAGACGAGGATGAAGAAGAAGAAGAAGAAGAAGAAGGACCTTGGAGAAAACAAGCAAGAGAAGAAGATGCAGAAGAGTATGTACTATTCTTTGCACTCTCTAGGTCTGTAACACCTAGAGAAGACACATGGCTTATTGATAGTGGTGCTTCAAAGCACATGACAGGAAAAAAGAAAATTCTGTTAAAACTTAAAGAAAAGAACTCTCGTCAGAAAGTATCTCTAGGAGATGAATATCAATATCCAATCAAAGGAATTGGTGAAGCAAGCTACAAGCTTGATTCAGGGAAACCCCTAAAGATGAAGGAAGTTTTATATGTACCATTTCTAAAGAAGAAATTACTTTCTATCTCAGGATTAGATACGAAAGGATATAGAGTGGCATTCAAAGATGGACAATTACTCATGTGGCCCAAAGGAAAGTCACTTGAAGATGCAGTTATTATCGGTGAAGAAGAAGGAAGCCTGTATAAACTCAAGGGACATTTAGAAACAACCCTTGTTCATGAGACCACTAACCCTAGCGAACTGTAGCATAGGAGGCTTTCCCACATAAATTAAAAAGCACTACCTCATTGAACAAAGTAGTGAGGGGATTACCATACTTGAATATCAATCATGAAGGCATTTGCAAAGGATGTGCAAAAGGAAATAATATCAAGAATCCATTTCCAAAGAGTGAAACCAAAACTAAAGGTACGTTGGAATTAATTCATTTATATGTATGTGGTCCAATGTCCTCCACATCCATGAGTGGTTTTGAATACTATATTAAATTTATTGATGACTATTCAAGAAAAACATGGATATACTTCTTGAAAGCAAAGAACGAAGTGTTTGTAAAATTCAAAGAATTCAAAGCATTGATAGAAAACCTTTTAGACAAAAGAATCAAGACACTCCAATCAAAAAATGGTGGAGAATATACTTCAAAATAATTTGAAGCATTTTGTAAAGTTGTTGGAATCAAGAGGGAACTAACTACTCCCTACAATCCTCAACAAAATGGCGTTGCAGAAAAAAAGAACAGAATCATCATGGAGGTAGTGAAGACAATGATATATGATCAAGATCTTCCAATGCATCTATGGGCAGAAGCATCAAGAACTGTTGTCTATGTACATAATAGAATATATCATAGTTCCCTTGGATTCAAGACTCCAGAGGAGATGTTCATGGGAAAGAATCCTAAAGTAAGTCACCTCAAAATATTCGGTTGTCCAGTATATGTTCACATACCGAAAGAGAAAAGAACCAAGTTGGACCCTTCTGGAAAGAAGGGAATATTTGTTGGATAATGTGAAACATCCATGACATTTAGAATTTACATTCCTAGATTCCATCACATGGAAATCAATAGAGATGTAACATTCGATGAAGAAGTGGCTCTCAAGAGATCCAGAAAATGTCAACATGAAGAAGTATATGAGAAAGATGCACCTCCCAAAAATGTAGAGGCTACATTCCTCCCTGAAGATGAAACACCTGAAGATCATGATATGATAGAACCACAAGAACCTCCCACGATGGAGATATCATAGAAGAGAAATCCTTCTTGGGAAAGAGAAATTATATGAGAAGCAGAAATATATGGAGCTCGAGAACGCTCCACAAGGATAAGCAAGAAGCCCAAGCCATTTTCCAACTATGTGGCTTTAATGTGCGATCTTGCAGATCAAGAACCTACAAACTATGAAGAAGTTGTACATAAGAAAGAATGGGAAGAAGCAATGATGAAAGAATACCAGTCAATAATGAAGAATGATGTGTGGGATATAGTTCCCAAACCAGAAGGCAATATTGCGGTATCTTCCAAGTGGATCTACAAGATAAAACATGCAGTTGATGGAAGTATAGAGAAATACAAGGCAATATTTGTGGCTAGAGGTTTCTCTTAGAAATAGGGAATTGATTATGAAGAAAAATTTGCACTAGTAGCAAGGTATAGTTCAATTAGAGCCATCATGGCACTTGCATCCATTATGAAGTGGAATTTACACCAGATGGATGTAAAGGCATCCTTCCTGAATGGTTTGATTGAGGAAGAAGTATACATAGAACAACCACAAGGATTTGAAGTTGAAGACAAACAGACTCACATATGTAATTTGAAGAAGGCCCTGTACGACCTGAAGCAAGCTCCTAGAGCATGGTATGGAAGGATAGATAGTTTCCCAGACAAGATTGAACTTTACCAAGAGTAATGCCGACTCTAACCTTTACTTCAAGGTTATAGATGATGAACCTATCATATTATTACTATATGTGGATGACCTATTTCTGACAGGGAATGAGAAACAGATTAAAGAATGCAAGAAGAAGCTCGCTGAGGAATTTGAGATGAAAGACCTTGGATCAATGCACTATTTTCTAGGTCTAGAAGTGTGGCAAAGTTCAAAAGGAATATTTCTCAATCGGGGAAAGTATGCAGTAGAAATTTTCAAAAGATTTGATATGTTGGAATCTAAAGTCATGGCCACACCCATGGATATCAACCTGAATTTGTTGACTGATGAATCATCAGAATTAGTGGATGTGACTCAATACAGACAGATTATTGGGTTATTGATGTATCTAAAAAATACCAAACCAGACATTTGTTTTGATGTGAACACCTTGAGTCAGTATCTAGTTCAACCTAGACGTGTTCACCTAGTAGCTGCAAAACATGTGATGAGATATCTGAAAGGAACTATAGACTTTGGTCTATACTATGATGGAAACCACGACTACAGATTGTATGGCTATATAGATGCATATTGGGCTGGAAGTGTCTCAGAAATAAAAAGCACATCGGGTGGATGTTTTAGTCTAGGGTCTGCTATGATTTCATGGTTTAGCAGGAAATAGTCCAGTGTTTCTCTTAGCACGGCTGAAGCATAATACATAGCAGGGTGCTATGCTAGTTATGAATCCATATGGATTCAGAAGTTGATGTCAGGTCTATTTAACTTGGAGTTGGATACCACAATGATTCTATGTGATAACCAGAGTTGTATAAATATGACAGAGAACCTAGTGTTCCATGATAAATCGAAGCACATAGAAATACGGTATTTATACATTCGAGATATGATACAGAAGGGATCCATAAAGCTCCAGTATGTGACTATCGATGAACAAGTTGTTGTTGTGTTGATAAAGCATCTATCCTGAATAAAGTTTGAATACTTTTGAGACAAGCTTGGTGTTGTTCGAAAAGACTTCCCCGAAATGGGGAGGAGTGATGTTGCAGTAGGGATTGTATCATCCCTGGACACTTGTCCTAAAGTGATCCATAGACTTATGTCTCCGAGAAAGAAGCAGGATTGTATCATCCCTGGACACTTGTCCTAAGGTGATCCATATACTTATGTCTTTGAGAAAGAAGCAGGATTGCATCATCCTTGGACGAAAGTCCTAAAGTGATAGGGAGTGATTATCTCACAATAGTATTCAGAGACTTCGGTCTTCGAGAATTTGGTAGGATTGCATCATCCTTGGAACTAATTCCTAAAGTGATAGGGAGTGATTATCCTGTAATATTATCTGGTGACTTCGGTCCTCGAGAATGTGGTAGGATTGCATCATCCTTGGACCTAAGTCCTAAAGTGATAGGGAGTGGTTATTCAGTAATAGTATCCGGTGACTTCGGTCCTCGAGAATGTGGTAGGATTGCATCATCCTTGGACCTAAGTCTTAAAGTGATAGGGAGTGATTATCCCGTAATAGTATCCAGAGACTTCGGTCCTCGAGAATGTGGTAGGATTGTATCATCCCTGGACTTAAGTCCTAAAGTGATCCGTAGAATTTTGTCTTCGTATTGTGGATTGCAGGTTGATGATGATCAAAAGATCAAAGTATTGCTAATGATGCCCAAAGTATTGATGATGATGTTGCTGATCGAAAGATCAAAGTATTCTTGATGATGTTTCTCAAATTATTGTTGATGATGTTGCTCAAAGTAATGTTTACTGCTGATGATGATGATCGAAAGGTCAAAGTATCATTGATGATGATGTTGCTGATTGAAAAAAAAGACTAAAATGTTGATGATGATGTTGTCGACCGAACGATCAAAGTGTTGTTGCTGCTGAAATTGAAGATGAAGACTATATGTCAAAGATGATGAAAAAGCTTCCAACGATTTATAGATTATCACCCTCATGATGTTGAATATGCTCTCTCTCCTTCTCCTACTGCTATTGTTGTTGTTGTAGAATCCACTTCTCGTTAAGGGGGAGTGTTGAATTATTGTAGCTTTGAAGAATATTCTAAATGTATTCTATATATGTGACCTTTCGGAGATGTTATTATTCCTCCATCGGGATGATATAATTGTATTAGGTCATTAAAGAGACATGAGGAAAACCCTATGTTGTAAGTCGGGTCATTAGCACCCTCTAGAATATAATAATATGATGTTTTGAGTCTCCCTAGAAAAGTCGGCCCAGTCAGGTTTACTGGGGCCGACATAGTTGAGTGAAAAGTCAAGTGAACAAAAGAATATAAATAAGAGTGAAGTGATCCTCATTTGAACACACAGACACACACTTGTGTAGCACATGAGACAGAGAGAGAGTCTTATCTACAAGGAGGAGAAGGACCAGTCTGAAGTCTTATCTTTTATCTTTTTGATCATCTATATTGAGGAAGCTTTTCTTGCTGGGTTTTTCCCTTTAGGGTTTTCCCAGGGTAAATCTGTGTTGATATTGTGATATTGTTTCTTTCATTGATCCTATATGCTATTATTATTGTGAAATTGAATTGAATGATGATAATCTAGCTTAGCATAGAGAATCTTAATAGTTTGTACTTATTTTAGTATATGTATATAAGACGTATTTATCAATATTAAAAACGTTGTGTGTGTAGTCCCTTGCATGGTATGGACCTATAGATATATCCATACTACTCCATTAAGCTATTTAATACCATACTAAAATAAAGATAAAGGTGGTATATTCATGGATGGAATCCTTAGTAAACATGAATGCATGCATCTTTTCAGTTTAGAGAGAGAGAGAGATTTAAACACACACATGCATGCGTGCTCAAGGTTAACTCAAGCTATCATAAAACAAATACAAATGTCAAATCTATCCTCCGTGTTAGGGAGGTCAATTCAATTCTCTTGAAGCCCTTTTTCTTAACTCTTCACATATTTCAAACAAATGTGTTTGTAATATTTTTATGTTCCAATGGAATAGTAAGTGTAGATATGAAATGGAGATTTAATTGGCATTACTGAATAATATTTTGACTCAAAATAATTGGAAAACTTTTAGAATTCGAATAATGCAAATTTTGAAAAAAATAAACTCTAAGAATTAAAATAGAGTGCAAACTTGGTTGAAGCGGTTTAGAGAAATGCATGTATATTCATACATTGAGTGTCTTTTGAATGGCTTTATTAAAATGGATGCCCAAGCTTTGTTACAAATCCAAAGTTGGATTTTGAAGTTAATCAGTGTTCCTTGTGATATAATTAACATTATAATATGATTGTACTTTCCATCGTGTTCAAAAAAAAATATTTCTATAGAAAGACATAAAAAATCAACTCTCATTCTTTTTTATCCTGAATTGTCAAATATCTTGACATGGCATTGTGTAAAGCAAGCAAATTATGTCGAAGTGCTTTATTGGATAAAAATAAGGGTACCCTTATATAGTACATCAGTATAATACAAATCCAAATATTCATATGGCATCAATCTATCTTCAAACGGAAGCTATAAACTCTAAAAAAAAATAACAATTTTCAATTTTTTTTTTACACTTTTGGCAATTTTGGATAAATGTATATCAATATAAAATTTTATAGATTAGGTGAGTTCTGAGGCATATAGATAATATATATAGATTCCTACTAATGTCAAATGTATTATATACAAAAATGAATTTATTAACTACAAAAATCAAGGTTGGTGCAAGATAGTTATCTCAATTAGGGATGCTTATGCATCACACCTCTTTAATTGAAATTTTTTAATCATCTAATTCAAACAAGTGTTGATGAATCATTAAATTATGGATGCAAGGCCTTCTTTTTCCTTTTCTTCTTTATGTTTCTCTATAATTTGCCCCATTCATTATTTTACACTCTACATGCATCATTCTTCTTTTTATGCTTTCTAATCTTCACTTTTGCAATATGTCAATGTATATAATAGCTCACACATACATTCCATACTAAAAAATTTGTAACCCTAACTCAGTTTCATATTTAGTTCATTGCATATGGTTTAATGCACAAACCCCAATATGCATTTTCGTAAGAAATTAAAAATTTTCAACATGAAAACATGAAACACATGAGATAATTTCAACTTTAGCAAAAGTCATAAATTTATGGCATCCATACTTTTCCTACTCAGAAAAAATTTCATCCAATACACATGAAATTTTAAGACTCATAATTTTGACAAAAAATGATCCAGGGAAAACCTGTTCTTTAGAGAGAGATTTGTATTTTCAAGAAAATTTTACAAATTTAAAAAGAAGTACTTATCTCAACAAAAATTTCAATAAATATCAACTCAAAATTTGAGCCCACTGACAGCTGTACAGTCCACACGTGCGGCCTCAATTTTTTTGCAAATCTGTGATTTGTTGTCTCAAAATTCATGTTGTATGGTTTGCTGTACTTTCCTCTAAATTTGTACCCACTTGCCTCGATTTTTGTGTTGTTTTATAGATCTGTATTATATGGATTGTTCCTCATTTTTTGTGTAATAAATGAAGTTGTACGACTTCCTTGGAATTTGTGCCAACTGCTAATTTACTTTTCTTGAAAAACATGCCCTTATTTGATCTTCCTCCTCCTTGGGATTTGTGCAAAGGTTTCTCTCTCTCACTTCTCTCTTGCTCTTCTCCTCTCCAAAAATTCTCTCTTTGGAATGTGAACAATGAATTAGGTTGATCATTTCCCTAGCCTTTTTGTTTGAGCAACCACCATTGAAAAATCAATGGCTTAGATTAAAATCCAACTAAATGAAATCTAGGGATCATGTTAAATCTCACTTTCTCATTAAAAGCATTTAAATCACTTTTAAATATTAAATGAGAATTTTTTACTCACCCATTTTTTTAACTCTCATAAGTCACCTTTTAAATAATTAAAGACTCAAACTCACTTTAAAAAGTCAATTTATTAAATAAAGTCATTCTCCCTTTTAAAAGTGCTAGAGACCACATTTGAAGTGTCATTTTCCACCCCAAGGCATGAATGGACAAACACTTCCTAGGTAAAATTTCAACACTCCCTCTTACGGGAAGGTGTTTTTCACCACCCCCATCTTGTCTCTAAAATGAATATGCTTTTGTCTTCCAAAATATTTCACGAGAATTTATGCTACCTTCTCATCAGTAGAAATGTATTGCAACTCTACAACTCCTCTCTGAACATAGTATCTGATGAAGTGGTATATGATCTCAATATGCTTTGACCTATCATGGAACACTAGATTCTCAAATATCCTAATGCAACTCTGATTATCACAATGAATAATAGTAGGACTCAACTCCTAACCAAATAAGTATAACATCAACTTATGAATCCACAATTCCTCGCAACTATCCTGATTGGCTTCCATATACTCACCCTCTACATAACTCAAAGCAATGGAATTTTTCTTTCGATTGAACCACGACACAATTGTTGGGCCCAAATTGAAACAACAATTGGAAGTGCTATTCCGGTCCCAAGAACTATCTTCCCAATCTGAGTATGTAAAACCAATCAATCCCACTCCAGCTGACCTCCTATAGTCCATACCATAGTCTATTGTCCTAGAAAGATATCTCAAAATGTGTTTTGTGGCTTTTTAGTGCACTCTCTCAATCTCCACCATGAACTAACTAAGAATGTTCACCGAAAAAATCATATATGGTCTGGTGTTGACTAGATACATCAACGAACCAATAAGCTCACAATACAAAGTAGGATCCACCAACTCTCCCTTGGAAGCATGAATATTCTTCCAGTTGGTGATCATGGGTGTGGACATGGGCCTGCACTCCTCCATTCAAAATCTCATCATAACATCTACAACATATTTTCCTTTCCCTAGGAAAACATGTCCATCCTCCTGCCACACCTCCATGCCCAAATAATAATGCATCAACCCAAGGTATGTCATCTCAAATTTTGAAGAAAGATATTTCTTACATGCTTCAATCAGGTGCTCTCCTCCTGTAATGAAAAAATCATCCACATATAGTAGAAGAATGAGTGAATCCCCTCCAACCACAATGAAATATAGGTTAGGATCAACCTCACTTGATCTGAAATTTCAGATCAAGTTTGGTATCAGAGCATCTTAACCATTGCATTGTTAATTTGTGAATGTTAACAAGATCCAGGCTACAACGTGGTGAAGGAGAACTTGAATAATTTGATCCATAAATTGATTCAAGAAGAGGAAGAATGGATTCACCAAAAGGAGAAGATGCAGCTTCTTCAATCCCATCTGAAGAGAAATTTCTTAAATCTTTCATGAGAATGCAAACAATGGTGGAAGAGATTTATCAATATCGGAAGAGAGGTGAACAAGGTGGTCCATCTCATGTCTAGATGGATCTCATGGTGAACAAGATCCATCTAATAGAAGTTTATTTTAGGATTCAAAAATTTACTGAAGATAGCATCAAAATTTAGTTGGATTCTCTCTGACTTGGAGGGACTACTCTCATCTGGTGGGAGAGAAGATCTCAAGAGGATCTTTCCACAAAAGGTGAAATTATCTCCTCTTTGTATGAGTTCACTTAAACATTAAATGAGATATTGTATCCATTGGGTTACATACAGCAAGCTATGATGGTATGGAAGAAATTGAGGCAAGGTAAGGGACAAAGTGTGCAAGAATACATAGAAGAATTTAGGAAAAGAGATTTGGTACTTGGTATACCTCTCTACACTCAAGAAACTCTTCTCAAGTATATAGGAGGATTACATAGTTATTTATGTCATATGATACTAATGTTTAATCTAACTAAACTTTATGAGGTATGTGTTTAAGCGACTCATATAGAGTCCAAGGGGAGAATACAAAAGAGAAATTTTCCAAGAAACCTTTCAAACCAAATGGAAACAAGTTTAAAGGTAAGGATAAAGGTAAACACACAGCTACTTTGAATAAAGAAGCAGAAAACCCTGCAGGTACTCATTGTCAGAAAAAGGTCACGATGCTTCCAAATGTTGTAAACTTCATCTGGAACTCAAGCCTGAGAAGTTTCGGGATAAAGAATATAAGAATACTATTGCGGCAACAATCAAACATGATTTGGGATTTGATTATGGGGATGAAACTAAGGTGGTTGCTACAAGCATTCAAGGTAAAAATCATTCTATTTCTATTTCAAAGAATGAACCTGTTTTTGATGAAGGAAAGAGGAGTGAGCTATTTCATATTAGAGTAATCTCTAAACATACAAAAATTGATACTCTTTTTTATAGTGTATCACAAGCAAATCTCATTTCAGAAGAAATAGTTAAGAAATTACACCTGGAAACTAAGTTACACCCTAAACCATATCCACTTGGATGGGTATGTGATAATGCACATTTGCATGTTACAAAATAGTGTAGACTTAGGCTTGGCATTACTTCTGGATTTGTTGATGAAGTAGATCTAGATGTGGTCCCGTTGGATATATGTGGTATTGTGTGGGGTAGTCCATATCTTTACGATAGGAAGGCTATCTTTTACAGGGAAGATAACATGTATTAGCTCACTAAAGATGGTATTGAATACATTGCTCGTGCACATCGCATAAAAACTAATATTTCTTTAGTTTATGCAAATCAAATGAATAGGTTGGTAAATTCTATAAAGAACTTTGTCCTTATGATATTTAAAGCAAAAGATGTTTAACAAACTAAATCTTTTAAGGGATGTGATCCAAAACTTAAAAAGGACTTGATTAAAGTGGTATCTTATTATGATATTTTGTTTCAAGAACATAAGGGTTACCTCCTAAAAGGGAAATTCAACATGAAATTCATTTACAGTAAGATGCACCTCTTCCTAATATTGGTATGTACAGGTCCTCCATAGTTAAGAATGCATAGATAAAGAAGCAAGTTCAATAATTTCTTGAAAGAGGGGACATTCGACCAAGTTCCTCTCTATGTGGTTCATCGATTCTCTTAGTGCCTAAAAAGGATCGCACGTTGTGTATATGTGTTGATTACAGGGCATTGAATGGAATCACAATTAAGAACAGGTTTCATCTTTCTTGAATTGATGATCTATTGGATTAGCTTAAGAATGCAATCTTTTTCACTCAATTAGAATTACGAAGTGGCTATCATCAAATTTGTATTCATGATAATGATATTTGGAAGACTGCTTCCAAACCTAAATAGGTATTGTATGAATGGATGGTAATGCCCTTTGGGCTTTGTAATGTACCTGCAACATTTATGAGGGTGATGAATGATGTGTTTAGGCCCTTCATTGATGACTTCGTTATAGTATACTTAGATGATATTTTTATTTTTAGTTGTACTTGGGAAGAGCATGTCAAGCATGTAAAATAGGTATTGTATGTACTTGTAAGGGAAAAATTGTACTTAAATATGTCCAAATGTGAGTTTTTAAAGACATCTTTAGTTTATCTAGGTTACATTCTAGGGGGTGGTGAACTGAAGATTGATCCTTCTAAAGTGGAGGTCATTGTAAATTGGCCTAAGCCAGATAATGTAACTAATGTAAGAATCTTTTTGGGAGAAACCCAATACTAGAGGAAGTTCATTGTGAACTTCTCCTTCATAGATTCTCCTTTACATGCTTTGAAAAGCATGAACAAAGTCTTTCAATGGAAAGGAAAGGAACAAAAATCTTTCGACAAACTGAAAAAAAAAGAAAGATCAACACAACTCCAGTAGTTGCATTTATGTATCTACAACAATCATTTGAGATAGAAACTGATGCTAGTGGTTATGCCATGGGGGAAATCTTAATGCAACATAAAAAAAAATAGTATGCTATCATTCTAAAACCTTATCTAAAACAAGAATCAACTATCCTACCTATGATAAAGAGTTGTATGCATTAATACAAAGAGTAAACAAGCGGAAACATTATCTAATGGTAAAGAAACAATCATTCATACTAATCATCAACCCCTGCAATATCTTTAATCACAAACTAAGCTACAATAGTCAAGGCATTTCAAGTGGATGGGTTTTATACAAAAATTTCATTTGGTTATTAAGTATAAGAAAATAATTCAGAACAAAGTTGCATATATGTTATCTAGACCTCCAATAAATGCTTCTATGGGCATTCAACAAAGTCCTTTGGTACATTCAAGTTATGTTCAACAATATGCTAAGGATGAAGACTTTAAATAAGTATATGAATCACTAATGCATGGCTATTAGAATAAATAATTTAATTATCATATACATCAAAAGTTGTTGTATCATCTTGGAAAAAGTAGTATTCCACAAAGTGAAAGAGTGCATGTGATAAGAGAAGCCCATACTTTTCTCATTTCCGGACATTTTGGAGTAGGAAAAACTGTAGCACAATTAGAAAAATTTTGTTATTGGCCTTGAATGAATGATATTGTGTCCAAATATGTACAAGGATGTGTCATGTGTGCAACAAGTGATCCAAGTAACAAAAAGTTAGGCTTGTACACTCCACTTCCAGTTACTTCTCGTCCATGGGAAAGTGTTTCAATGGATTTGTAGGAGGGATAGAAAGGGACATGATAATGTATATGTTGTTGTAGATAGATTCAGTAAAACATGCATACTAATGCCTTGTAAAAAGCAGATCACAACTGAGATGATTGCTCATTTTTTCTTTCAAATTGTATGGGTCCATTTTGGACTTCCTACTTCTATTATATCTAATCGAGATTCCCGCTTCCTTGGGAAATTTTGGTCATCTTTATGGGAAATTTTGGACACAAAGCTAAATAAAAGAACAACATTTCATCCACAATCGATGGACGAGCTGAAGTGGTCAACTAGACCATTGCATATCTTCTTCGAGGGTATTGTGCTAAGCATCCCAAACTTTGGGATGAACAATTGCATTATGTTCAGCACACCTACAAAAAATACATACACTTTCCAACACAAAAGTCTCCATTTGAGACATATTTTGGGTATTTTCCAAAGTCTCTTGTAGAGTTTGTTTTTGGGAAAGATTCAGTGGAATATTGACAAGTTGATGTGGATAAAGCTTGGAATTTTATTCAATTGATCTAGTTGATTCATCAAATAATGCATGAATAATTGGAATCAAGTCAGGCCAAGTATAAACAAAGACATGACAAGCATCGAGTGGATCATGATGGCCAAATTGGTGATCGAGTATGGCTTCATATCAACAAAGATCAACTCCAAGGTGAAGGTAGAAAGTTAAAACCTATCAGGTATAAGCCTTTTATAATTTTGGATAAATATGATAATAATGTTTTTTTATTAGAATTGCCTCCTTATATGCAAATGTATTCCATCATTAATGTGTAAAACTTGAAACTGTATAAGCCTCCTATGATTGTGGACTAATATGTAGAGGTTCAAGTACCTTCTATTAATGATTTTGCTCCTGAATATCTTAATGAACATGTAATTCTAGGCTGGTGAATGTTTTCCATATGAATTCCATACACCAATTCTATATATCCTCTATGTGAATCCCTCCCTTCCAATCTTGTCTCCTCCCATTGAGTGGGGGGGGGAGATTTAAACATCTTAAAAGGGGATATAAGTAGTTAGGAATATTGGCCCATGGGTCGGGCAATTCACGCAACTACTTCCTTCCTTCGCTAGCACAATGCCAACAGAAAATCAAATGGATGGTCCAGGAAAATCATGGTGTCTCTAGACCGAAAGAGTGGGGAGTTGTACCCTCACCTATTTTTTGAATGATTTCATGATTTTGGTGGCCCAAAATATTTATAGTGGGAATTTTTGATCTAGGAGGATCTCAAAGTTCAGTTAAAACTAAAGTATTCAAACATTGAATTAAATCGTACAGATATGAAGAGCTTGTCAAGATATTTTTGACAACTATCATTTCGCACGAAACGACCCTCGGACACAGAACTTATGGGGTTTTGAAATTTTGGCAAAAGGTTAGAATTGAATTTAAAAAGGTAAAAAATGCAGGGGGGAATGTGGCACACCCATAGGGTGCCACATGGAAGGTATAGTAAACTTATAGATTCCACGTGGCAGCACCATAGGGTGCCACATGGATAGGTTTGGTGATGTGGTAGCCCGACAGGTGGACATATGGAGATGACATGGAATATATGAATCAAAGAAACATTGACGTGGGTCATTCAGGGACTTCCATGTAGCAGCCTTGTTGGCACTCTGTTGCACCATTTACCAAAATTTTTGGAGCCGAGGAGGATCAAACCCCAAACATCCACTCCAACAGAGTCTCCATGAAATCCATATATTTGTTATTCCTGCCGGTGGTCCTTGATGTGATAAGGGTGCAACTTCTATTTGAAGTTGTTAAGACCTATGTTTTGAGAAGAGGTTGGGTCAAGGGATAATCCCTAGGCCCCTATATCACATTATTACCATATATTATATTCCACCACAACCTTTACCACTACCAACATTTTCCATCACAAACCTTTACCACTGCCAAAATTTGCCACCATAAAACATTTACAACTGCACCATATCCATTATCACGTAAAATGGGGAGAAGCAGGAAGCCCATGATTTTGACCCCGCAACCTCCCCTCCCCAATATCCATGTTATACCAATGGGATATGGCCCCATTCCTTAAATTGATATAGGGTAAATTATTTTTAAGTTAAACACAGGATTTGAACTTGTAAAAAGGCGTGTGTCCCTCCAATGTTAGTTTTTCTAGAACTTATTAGCTTAGTTAAGATTTTTTTTTGAAACAATAATAAGTACAAAAAGATTCATAAGATAGAACATATACACAAGACATAAATATTTTCACCAGAAAAACCATAAAGGATAAAACCCCACAAACTTCCTCAGAATGGTACAGTCACAAATACTGTATCATAAGATGAACAAACCCAGTAATAAGAAGTCTTCAGCAGCTATCTATCTCTCCTCCTTCTCTCTCTCATGCGAACTTGAGTGAGTGTGAGGTATGTATAAATGAGGGAGAGTGCCTCCCTATTTATACCTTTCAAGTGACTGACCTATTACATGACTAGGGCTGACCTCTTACCCTAACAAGGCCGACTTCTCCTAGAGAGACTCCAAAAATACATTACATGATATTACACTGGGGACTATTTCCCTGACTTAAAATAGAGGTTGTACCTAAAGGTCTATACACAATAATGACATCCCAAAAGGAGGTAAACACATCTGCTATGGGGGTGCAAAAACATACCATGATAATATACATCATAATATTTTCCAAGTTACAAATACATCAACACTCTCTCTTAACTAGTATTCAATGCGTTCTCTCTCTTCCATAGTCATCAACACATATGGCCCAGTCATCATCATAGATGTTGGCATCATCCTCTTCTTATTGATCATCGAATGGTACTATCCGTCATCAAAAGTTTCTATAGAGCCATCCATTTTTCATCTTGGGTGTAGGCCTAGTCCTCATCTAGGTCTTCATCACATCTACGAGCAAGCCATTGCGTAGGAACAGTCCAGGATATTCTTTACATTTCTATGGTAATAAACTGTGTCTCCTACCTTTATATTGTTGTATCCAGATCATATCTTTTGTCCTACACAAAAACAAAAAAAGCACACAGAGCACATCCCAGATGCATACCACCTGCATTCTATCACCATAGTAGTATGCCAGGATCTTTCACATCATCAAGACAATTTGTAACATCCACTATGTGAGAATATCCTAGGATAAAACCAAGTGTATTACATCTCTCCACGGTCAACCTGCGTTCTACCAACATAGGAGAATTTCCTAGGTGCACCTCAAGTGCCTTGTGACCTTATCATCTCCAACATGGGAACACACACATATATAGATATATATGTAAGGACTGATTACGTCTTAATAACCTGCTACACCAGGGATTTTATGTTCCAGGTCAACCTCAAGGACTTATTACATATGAACAACCTGCGTCTAGGATCTTTTCCATTCAGACAACCTTCAGGGCTTATTACATTCGAGTAATGTGCATAACACACCAAGGATCCTTTTTACACTTAGACAACCCACATGACTTATTACATTCGAATAACTTGAGTACCACGCTAGGGCTCATATTAACATTCGGATAACCTGTATTTGGAATGATTACATCTTAGTAACCTGTGTATCATGCCAATACTTGTATTTACACTCAAACAAACCTACAGGACTGATTACATCCAAGTAACCTGCTACACCAGGGTCCTTTCCACTCAGACAACTTGTCTCATTTCCCATGTGAGATATCATGCATCTTCGTCTTCTGGTCTCTGGTTATTTCTAGCATAGAAACATATCAGCATTAATTATGTCCAAGGATAACCTACGAGCTTTACCACGATTTATTACATCCAAGGACAACCTACAGGACTGATTAAGTCTGAGAAACCTACGATATTCGCCAGGATTTTATGCCCAGAAAACCTATCTCTCCAACTATGCTAGAACTCATCGCTCACTCTTTTGAGGAGTCTCATTCTGGATCAAACCAACTCTTTCTCTGAAGTACTCGAACATTAATCTGTCTAGAGGCTTGGTCAACACATGATTTATCTTCTCATCTGTTGCCACGTACTGGAGCTTCACTGCACCTCTTTGCACCATATCCCTGATATAGTGGAGCTTTATCTCTTTTTGCTTCGACTTGTCATGGAACATAGGGTTCTTCGATAACTTCATGCAACTCTGGTTGTCACAGAAGATACAAGTCACATCTAACTGGAGATCAAACAAATCATATAGTATATTTCGTATCCTCACTTACTCGCAACTAGCCGATCAAGTGGCAACATACTCTTCCTCGGTTGTACTCAGCACCATGCAAAATTTCTTCCTGCTAAACCAAGAGATCATGCCAGATCCCAAACTGAAGAAGCTTCCCAAAGTGCTCTTCCTATCAGTGGCACTACCTTCCCAATCTAAATCAACATAACCATGTAGGTTAATCTTCTGATTCACATCATACTTGAGCCCATAATCCATTGTACCCTTTAGGTACCTCAATACATGCTTTGCATATATCAAGTGAACATGTATTGGATCTGTCAGGAACTGGCTCAGGGTGTTCATAGAAAATCATATGTCTAGTCTCGTATTCGTCAGATACATCAATGAGCCAATCATTTGATGGTACATCATGGCATCAACTGACTCTAATGAAGCATCCCACAGAATATTCAAATTGATGACATAGGTATGGCTATCACCTTGCAATCCAACATTCTGAATCTCTTCATAATCTCCACTTTATACTTTCCTTAACTAAGTAAAATCCCATTTTCACTGCACCACACATCCATGCCAAAGAAGTAGTGCATCATACTTAGTTATTTCATCTCGAACTCAGTAGAAAGTCTCCTCCTTTCATCTTTAATGAGTTCATCTTGGCTCGTCAGGAACAGATCATCGACATATAGTAGGAGCATCACTGGTCTTCCGCCTTCAATGTTGAAGTAAAGGTTGGAATCTGTTTTACTCTTGGTAAATTCTAGGCTCATCAATAAGCTATCCATCCTTCGATACCAAGTCGTCAATGCCAATTTCAATCCATACAAGGCCTTCTTCAATTTTCATGCATGAGTTTGCATGTCATGTGTCTCGAATCCTAGTGGTTGTTCCACATACACTTCCTCCTTGACTACACCATTCAAGAATGTTGTCTTGACATCCATATAGTGTATCATCCATTTCATAATTGCATCCAATGCATGTATGGTCCTAATGGAAGTGTACCTCTCCACGGGTGCAAATGTATCCTCGTGGTTATTCCTTCTTTCTGTGAGAAGCCTCGTGCAATGAATATTTTCTTGTATTTCTCAATGCTTCCATCTGCAACATGCTTGATATTGTAGATCCACTTAGAAGTCATGTAGAACTTATTTCCCAATCTTAGAAATATATCCCATGCATCATTCTTCATGATCAACTGATACTCCTTGATCATGGAATCCTTCCATTATTTATTTTATGCAGCCTCTTCATAGGTGGAAGGTTCCTTGTCAATGATCTCACACAGCAGGGCCACATAGCTGTTGTAAGGATTTGGTATTTTCCTTTCTCTATGATATCCTTTTGTAGCGCCATACCTTTTAGTTTCTTGTATGAGCTCTCATGCCCATGCTAGTTTTCTCTTGTGGGAGTCCTTATTGAGAAGTGTCTCTACCGGCTCTTGTTGTTCTGCCATGTCATGATCTTCATGGTATTCTGGAATTGATTCTACAATTTCCAAGCCTCTTACTCTCGTTTCTTCAGGTTCCTCGACCTCTTGAATAGGTAGCCTCATGGATTTGAAGTATGCCAAGTCTTCATCAAATGTTACATCTATGTTGACATCGATCTTCTTGAATCCTAGAAAGTGTATTCGGTAGTCCTTTGATGTATCATTGTATCCTATGAATATACACTTCCTCCCAGAAGGATTGAGCTTGGTCCTCTTCTTCTTTGGGATATGTATGTACACCGAGAAGCCAAATATTATAAGCTAGTTGACTTCTAGTTTCTCTCCTGAGAAATATTCTTCCAAAGTTTTGTTGTCAAGTACTCGATGAGGAGTACGGTTATGTACATACACAATTTTCCTTCTTTCTTTTGCCCAAAAGCGCATAGGAAGATCCTGGTCATGTAGAATTGCTTTCACTTCTTCCATTATGGTTCTGTTCTTTCGTTCCACAACCCCATTCTACTAAGGATTGTATGTAGTTATAAACTCCCTCTTAATCCCAGAATCTCTACAAATTTCCTTGAATTATTTTGAGGTGAATTCTCTACCCTTATATGACCATAGAGTCTTGATCTTGATCCTTTTAGTTGGGTTCTTGATCAAGTCTTTATATTTCTTTAACTTGCTGAATATCTCATTTTTCCCTTTCAAGAAATATATCCAAGTCTTACGTGAGAAATCATATATAAAGGAAACATAGTGCACATACCCTCTTAATGAGCTAGGAGACATGGGTCTGCATACATCCGAGTATACTATCTCCAGTATTCCTTTAGCCTTGATTTCACTACTGGGAAATGTCTTCTTTGCATTTTTTCCTTGTGCACATCCTTTGCAAATGCCTTCATTCTTTTTCTAGATCTCTGGAATTCCGGAGACTGCTTTTCTTGCCATATGTAGTGCTCTGTAGTGCACATGTGAAATCCTTTGGTTCCATATTTCACTTGGTTCTATTGACTCATGAACCAATTCTTGTTCAGGCTGTCCCTTTAGATTTTACAAGCCTCCTTCTTCTTCTCCAATAATTGTTGCATCATCTATTGTCTTTCCTTTATGCCACATCAAAACTTGGCCATCAACAAATGCAACTTTCATTCCCCTTGCATCTAGTGTAGAGATGGAGAGAATATTCTTCTTCAATCCTAGAACATATAGAACATCCTTAATATTTAAATATTTCCTAGAGTTTATCTTGTATGAAGCTTCTCCACTCCCTTTTATGGGGTATTGACAATCATCCCCAAGTTTCACCTTGTCGGGTGACTCATGCTCATACATATTGACGAATGATTCTTTGTATCCTATCATGTGTTTAGATGCCCCACTATCCATAATCCAATCATTGCTCTTCATGTGATATATTGCACATAAGTACAAAGGTTACCACATACTATTCATCGGAATCATCCTTCTCTCTTCTGAATCTTGTTTTTTTTTGTTCATAATCTTCAGCAACATGAGCATGGTGTCCGTTTTTCCTTATGGGGCAGTCTTTTGAAAAGTGTCGCTTTCATCACAAGTGTAGCACCGAACATTGGAAGGATCTCTCTTGATCTTATTTTGTTTCTTTTCCTTCTTCTTCTTTTGATGATGGTTCTCCTTATTGTCCTTCTTCTTGTAGTTCTTCCTAGTGTGAACTGTGAGAGCTTGATATTGAGTTTCTCCCATCTTCTCTTCTCTTGTTACGAGTCGAGATTCTTCTTGTGTGTATTCTTCTCAGAGTGGATGAAATAGATCAACTTCATTCTTTCACAAATTCCTCGAATGAATGAATCCCATGATCTATGGATACCATTCAAGTTATTCATCACAATTTCTCCTTCTTTGGCATTATCTTCAACTGATTCAAGGTGTTCTTTGATTTGAGAAACCCTTGTGAAGTAGTATTTTATAGTCTCTGAGTTTTGTATCTTCACATTCTTCAACTGGTTCCTCAAATTCATCTTCTGGTTGATGTTCTTCCCTTTGAACATATTTGTCAAAGCATCAAATACTTCCTTCGGTGTCTTGAATGATAACACATGGGGGATGAGGTGATCCTTTATTGAATATGCAACAATTCTCCTGTATTTAACCACGTTCTTCTTATGAGTAGCGTTAACCTCATATCCCTCTAAATATAGAACTTCTCCATTGATGTACTGATCCAAATCATTATCTTCAAGGATTAGAGAGATTATGTACTTCCATGCTCGAAAGTTATCAACCCCTCCTGGCTTGTCCTCAAGCTGAGTATGGTGAGTCATCTTTTAAAATGAGAACCTCAAATAGAAATAGCAAAGATTCGGATCTTACTTATTTGAGGTGTCTGACCTAGTTTTGGAGATGGATGACCTAGGGTTTGTCATAGAAACCCTAATTTTCCAAACATGGAGTTTGGGAATTCTGTTTGGACAGAAAGATGCACATCCTTGAGGCAAGTTGCTCAACAAGGTTTTTTTTGAAATACCGAGGTGGGAAACCTTCGAAACTTCATGCCCTCATTTCTCCCGGCACTAGTGACAAGGTCAAAATTGAAACTTCTTCAAATATTAAACTACTTCAACCAAAATATGTGCCCTACTGAGGCGAGTTATCCTAGCCCTCTTTTCTTGATGATCTATGGAGAGAAGAATTTGAACTACGAAGCCCTAGTTTTCGCTCCTGCATAATGCCTTCTTTCATAGAGGCTCTGATACCATGTTAATTTTTCTAGAAATCATTAGCTTAGTTAGGATCTTTATCTAAAAGAATAACAAGTACAACAAGATGCATAATATAGAACAGATACACAAGACACAAACATTTTCACCGAGGAAACATAAAGGAGAAAACATCACAAACTTCCTCAGAATAATAAATTCACAAATATTGTATTGCAAGATGAACAAACCTAGTAATAAGAAGTCTTCAACAACTATCTATATCTCCTCCTTGTCTCTCTCTCTTTCTCATGCAAACTTGAGTGATTGTGAGGTATGTATAAATGAGGGAGGGCTCCTCCATATTTATACCTTTCAAGTGACTGACCTATTACATGATTGGGGCTGACCTCTTACCCAAACAGGGTTGACTTCTCCTTAAGAGACTCAAAAAATACATTACATGATGTTACACTGGGGACTATTTCCTTGACTCACAATGGAGGTTGTACCTCAAGGTCTATACATAATAATGACATTATGAAAGGAGGTAAACACATATCTGATGGGGGTACAACAACATACAATGAAAATATACATCAAAATACCTTCTGAAGTTACAAATACATCAAAATCCAAAAATGTACCCAAAAATCCTTTTTAAACCCCTTTCGGAGCCATGATTTGATAGAGTTCGGTGACAATTGTGTGCAAATATCCTAAGGAGAAGGTACAGGCCATTAATGGGCACAGTTGTTGAGGCAATAAAGTACAGTTATGTACAAATCCATATAGCGCAGACAGATTTGTCTCTATTTGCATGTCATAGGAGGCCTCAGGAAAAGGTAGTCGAGTTTGTACTCATTTTTCTTGAAATTTCAAGAGGATCTTAGTGGTGTTGTATGTTTCTGCTATTGAATGACAGAAAATAGAGGTGGTTCCATAAGCCCATGTATGTAAGCTTTGAAGACTTAATAATATCAACCTTTTCATTGGAAGTGGAGCCGTGATGTAGCCCAAGAGGGGTAAACACCGTTATCATCTATTGTTTATCAATTTCATGGTTTGCATATTGTTTATTTTCTTATGTGTGTGTTTTAAGCATTAAAATTTCATCTTTAAAAGCATTTTTATGAGTTTTTAACATAAAAACTTCACATGCAATTTATACGGTTAAAAAAGATCCTGAAATTTTGTATCACTCACTCTTCTGAAACCTAATCGAAAGAAGATGTGAATCAATCCTTGAGTACCAAGCCCGAGGGGCTTGATTCAGACCATACAATCTTGGCCTTTCACAACCTGCATACATGAGACTCCCTCTCATGAATCTCAAATCCCTATGGCTTCTTTAGATATACCTCCTCCTATAGAATATCATTGAGGAAAGTGGTCTTCACATCCATTTGATGAATCCTCCAACCCAGCTCTGTAACAATGGAGATAACTACTCTGATCAAATAAAATATAGCAACTGGCATAAAGGTATCACCATAATCAAATCCCTCTATCTGTGAGAACCCATGCACTACAAACTAATCTTTGTACTTCTCAATGCTGCCATCTGCAACATGCTTGATTTTATATATCCACTTGGAAGTCTCAACTGACTTCCCCTCCAATCTCAGAACAACCTCCCACACATCATTTTTCATGATGGAATTGTACTCTTCAATCATGGAATCTATCCAAAACTTATGTGTGGATGCATCCTCATAAGTATAAGGATCAGACTCACGCAAGCTAGTCACTTGTGCCAAGTAACTAGAAAATATCTTAGGTGCTCTACTCTCTCTAACCTCCCTCCTGGGTGGCCCCATAGAATACTCTGCTTCCTTCACAAACTCCTTAATCCAACTAGGCTTTCTTTTCTTAGAAGTAGCATCATATGGTAGACCCTCCTCTATATCCTCATCAAACAACCATTTCCCTAAAGAAGTACCTATGGTATGAGACCCTATACCTGGTGAACCTAAACCTGAACCATGTGTACCTGAATTACATGAAGGTGATATCTGTGAAACTATGATCCATGAACCTATCCCTATACCATAAGTCCCTGTAGACTGTGTATCTGAAACTGATGAACCTGTAACCTATGAACCAGTCACCCCTGAGACCTATGACCTTTTTCCCTGAATCATTGAACTCTATGATGTTGTCACCTATGGAGTAGTAACTCTTGTAATCAAATAGATTGCATAGTTACCAATGATACACATTACATATTTATACAAGCAATGATATGGACACGAGACAAGGAATGAGAGATAGAACAACAAGTACTTATATTACTCAAGAACACATAAAGGGTTCATACATCCAATCGTATCGATTCTTTATCCGGCTCTCTAGCCTATAGATATGATTTACAAGAGGTTACATAACTACAGGTCAGTTCAACTAACCGACACAACCTATGAGGTCGACATAATCTATTGTTATACTTTACAACTAGTCGACTAGAGGACCTAGTTGGATAGTTGACTTAGGCTCCTCCAACATCTCCCCCGCCTCAAAATCTTTCTTTGTCTCGAAGAAATGAGGAGATGAAAATTGTTCTATTTGAGTAGTTAAAACCTGTATTGATGTTTATTATGGACTGTTATGATTGGTGGACTATTGTTGCTGAACACATGTTTCTACAATAGCTTCAGCGGATACTGATAGTTGGTGTTGAAATTCTTCCCATGCATGGAGGGAATTATGTATGTCGATTGTAAGAGTGGTGAGACTCGACAAGTTCTCCATATTTTCATGCATAGCCAAGTCTAGGATGTTAATTATGTCAAACCCTAGTAGTTGATTTTTTTCCTCAGTAGCGGAGAGCAGTCATTGAAGTTGTGGTATTATTTTGTTTGTTGTTGATCTAGTAGTCATGGATGACTTCTTTAGTTACATTGTGTTGTTTAGATTCTATGGTTCATTGGTTTGTTTGATGGGCTCTGGTGTTTCGACTCTCTGATGCTCAAGTTTTTCGCAGAATAACATCCAAGTCTCTTCCAATGCAGTATTTATAATACAATTTCCTTGGGTGAGAGAATGCGTAGTGGGTGGTGGTATTAATCACAATACTGATAGTGGAATTAAATTCGTAAGACATGTTTCCAATGTTTCTTTCGAGGTATGTCGTCTTTTGTGCTCTAGGTGTCAATGTTCATGATGACTTGATTGGACTGTTTTTTCTTCTTGTTGTCAGCATATTTATTCATTGTGGTGGTGTCGGTGGGTTTCATGTCGAGGTGTTCGGAATTCTTCATGTCTTATTTTATCATAACAATGATTATGCCTCCCAATTTATGTTTTACTGCTTCCTACCTCAGCCTTGTTGATAGGATTTATATTTTTTCTTGTCATGCTTATTTTTTTTCGTAAATTTTCTTGTGTTTGTTTAGATTTTTATATTTTTTTTTTATGCTTTGTATAATTTTAGTTAGGCCCCATTGACCAATTTTTGAAATACATTTTCTTGAAGAGTTTTTAGTCGGACTCATCCATTAGTGTTAATCTCATCCACAATGTATGGACACATCCACTCGGTGTGTAGTTTCTTAGGTTTCCCCTTTACTCGAATATTGTCACAATATTGTATAGTAATGCAAGGTCTCCAACCGACATATTTTTGTTTTTGATATTTCTATCATGCCATGCTTTTTTTCGTTGCTTTTGGATTTCTTGGTATTGTATTGAGATTAGTCGTTGTTCTTCCAGTTTGGATAGTTGCATTAGTCTTTCTTTTCTTGCATGTTTGACATCGATGTGAAGCATGTCAAAAATCATAGGAGTTTGTTGATGAAAGTGTAAGAGTACAACTGCTTCATGTATATAGACAAGTCAGAATGGTGTCTAACCCATCGATCCTTTGTATGTTGTTCTGTATGCCCATAATACGACATGTATCTTGTTGTCCCAATCATCTTTATCGGTATTACATATTTTCATTAAGCCTAAGGTTATTGTTTTGTTGAAATATTCAATTGCACCACTAGATTGAGGATGATACATTATGCTTTTCCGAAGCTCAATCATGAATTGTTTTGTCATAGTGGCGATTGTTTTGTTTACAAAATTCGACCCCTGATCGTTGATCAAGGTCAGTGGACAACCAAATCTTGTGATGATATTCTCATATATAAACTTAGCGGCTATCTCACTTGAACACATTTTGACAGTTTCTGCCTCTTCCTACTTGGTAACATATTCAACCGATGTGATGATATATCACACTCTTGTTCGTCTACTTGATGTTAGAAATGGCCCTATGAAATCAATTGTCCAATTTTCAAATGTTAATCTTGGATTTACAAATATTAAAGGAATTTTCGTGCTTGGAAGAGGCGGAACTAGTCATTGGCATCAGTCACACTTGTTCACAAATTCTCAACAATCTCGGTGTATGGTCAGCCACCATAATCCTGACTGTTGGATTTTTCTTACTTTCTTTGTTGACTTGAAAGTGTCCTCTGGATGGACCATAATGTGCTTCATTGATTATAATTTTTCTTTCATAGCAGAGAACACATCGTCGTAATACATCATCTAACCCAACTTTGTAAAGAAATATGTTTACTATGGTGTAGGGTGCAACTTTCATCACTAGGATCTTCTTCTTATTTTCATTCATTCCCTCTGGAGCTTGTCCCTCCTCTAGGAATTAAGCAATCTCTACTAAGTCAGAAGATACAACTTCAATTCGAAATAAATGATCATATGGTAGGTCATATTTGATTCCGATCAGTTCTTCACCTGTGTCTATTCTCTACAAGTGGTCAGGTCCGACATTTGTTTTTCCTTGTCGGACTACGACTTCAAACTAAAATTCTTGGAATTGTAGCAACCATCGACAAATTATTCCATGATGTAAGGGTTTATTGACCAAGTACTTGAGTGCTTGGTGGTTTGTGTAGAACACAAATGGTTTATCTAGTAAATAATGTCTATATTCTGGAGTGCGAATACCATTCCAAGTGCTTCTCTTTTAGTCGAGTAGTTCCTCTCAACTTTATTTAATTTCCATTGTTGTATGTGTTTGGATGGTCCCTTCCATCATCACCAGGTTGAGTTAGGATTAAGCTTATTTCTATTCCTGAAGCATCAATATGTACATGGAATTTGATTGACCAATTTGGAAATCGCAGTATGGGTGCTTCAACTAACTTTTTCTTTAAGATGTCGAACGATGCAGGGCATTCGTCGATCCAATGGTATTCTTGATTTTCTTTTAATAGTTATTCTAAGGGGTAACTCATATCAAAGTAGTGTCGAATTAATTTTCTATAATATCTCTTATGTCTGAGTAAAACTCCTACTTGTTTAGGATTCACTAGTGGTTTTAAGTCTAGAATGGTTTTAATTTTTGCATAGTCTACTTTAATTCCTTCCTTGCACACTACATGTCCCAATGGGATTCATATTGGAGTTATAAATATGCACTTCTTGATATTTAGGGATAATTGGATTTGTCGACATCTTTCTAACATAAGTCTTAGCCATTTATAGTGATTTTTCAGCATAGAGTAAATTGTCCATTCGTCGAACTATACAACCATAGTTTTGTAGATATATTCCTAAAATGCTTTGACGGCAATTCTTAAAAAGTGACAGCTGAGGAATTTTTCAATCCGAATGGCATGACTTTGTATGTGAATGATCCAAATTCACATACAAATGTAGTATTATTTTTTCCTTCTTTAGCAATGGGTACTTGATGATATCTCGAAAATCATTTTGTAAACAAATAACACTCGTGTCATGTGACTTGATTAAGAATTTCATCTGCAAAAAGGGTCAAAAATGGGTCTGTAAGCATTACTTTATTAAGATCCTGAAAGTCGAAACAGATCCTTAGTCATGTTGGATGTGTTTCTTAGGTTGGACCACCATTGGACTTGCCCATTCCTACTGATCAATAGGGTACATGATTCCAACTACAAGCATGCTATTGATTTATTTCTTTACTATTTCTTTATACTTGTGTGCGTGTTTGTATGGTATTTTCTTTAGTGGTTTTGCCTTGGGTTTGATGCCAAT
The DNA here is from genome assembly GCA_001517045.1 of Pseudotsuga menziesii. NCBI lineage: Eukaryota > Viridiplantae > Streptophyta > Pinopsida > Pinales > Pinaceae > Pseudotsuga > Pseudotsuga menziesii. The sequence continues at coordinate 485,425 of LPNX011077610.1, read as the reverse complement.
ATTCATTTCACACATTTCCTGAATAAGTCCTTTTAAATATTTGTAATCCCGAGCAAAAACATCTTGAAATTCTTTTAATAAGTTGATTTTTTTTGTTGTTTTTTCTTCATTCCAATAGTTGCCTATTTTTGTGATTTTTGGTCTGTCATCATTGGATATATCTACTTATTTCGTATTAACTTTCACGTCCATCCATTTTGGTGCTTTTATTTCGTTGATTTGTCAACTACCTTCTTTGAATTGTGAAAATGTTGAATGAAAGTCTTTCGTTCTTATTCTTCTAGGGTCCTCATTCTCTGATGTTTGAATTTTAATGATTGTTCTCATTGGTTTTGAAGTCTTGGGTGTTCATATTTCCATTGGAAGCTTTTCCCTTTTGTGTTTTATGTTTCCAACTGAAGTCCTGTCGATTGTTGGGTTTAGTTTGACCTAATATTGTTACATGTAGCATTTTGTCGACTAGGTCAATCCTTTGTTGCTATTTTGTTGTATGTCGGTTATAGGAAGCTTTTTTATCTGTTTACTTGCTTCAACCAATAATTCATCTTGGGGTGAGAATTTAAAGTCATTGAGGAAATTCTCTTTGAGTTATTTCCATGTGAACGTTTATCTTCTTACTTCCTCCATTTTGTACCACTTAATTGGTAGATTGTCTAGTGTGTTTGGAAATAAGTGAGGCCAAATTCGTTCATCTTTGTAGCCTAGTATTCTCCATTCTTTTTCACATATGTCAATATTTTTCTCAGTGTCTCGTCCATTTGTGAAGATTGGAATGTTTTCTCATGTTATTATTTTCTTTCCTCCGAACCTTTTGATAAATTATTTTGATGTTGTTGTCCAAGTTTGTAATATCGATTGACGTGTATCCCACCATCGTGTAGCCTGACCTGTGAATGTCTCAACCATACTATGGAGTCTTCCCTATTCTCCTACAGTTTTTGAGACTTCTTTGACTTGAAACTATGGTGATTCTTGCACTTTGTATCTTAGTAGAGGTCTAGTTGATGCATCACTTTTTACTGGTGTCAAAGTTGGATATTCTTTGATTTTTTGTTCAAATATTTTTGGCGTTGTAGTAATGGAAAAACACTGCATGTTTTATTTTCAAGAATAGCTTGGATCGTTCAGAATTCTCACGCTTGTAATTCGTAGTTTTCTAGTTTCCAATCGTAAATCTCTGTATCCGAGTTATATCCAACCGAATCAAGATTTTCGAGATGGAGTTCCTTTTATGCATTAGGTTCAGTATAATATTTGTTGTTCTTTATTTGATATAGTTGTTGAATATAGACATCATCATTGATTGGTTCTATCCAAGGTTCTCATTGTGATCGATGGATTTGTACGATAACTTTTTCCCATTGTCTTTGAGTTTAATTCTTTCTTTTTCAAGTGATATTGATTCTTTCATTGTTCTTCCCCATGGTCGACCTACTAGAGCAGGGAAGGAACTAGAACCTTCCTTGGGATTGATGATTTCAAAGTAGACTTTAGTCGAGATATATTTGATGGTTGTGTCAACATTTTTCCATACCCCAATTGGTTCAATTAGTCCTTGGTCAGCTACTTTTAGGTATATCCCTAATTCATGTAATTGTGGTTTTCCAAGTTGTTCCCATGTGTCCCTAGTCATAATATTTACCTATGATCCAAAGTCGAGAACAACTTGTCAAACGTGGTAACCTTCGACTTCTAGGTCGACTAGCAAGTTTGCATCGTTTTTGTATTTTTGGTCTAGGAAATATATATACTTTTAGCTTATTTTTCTTCTCCATATTTGTTTTTGACATTATACAGTAAACCTATTAACTTTGCAATAGATTCCTCTTTAGTTATCAATTTGATTAATTCGTTAGTAGTTTCTTGTTGGGATTCATCATGTTCTTCTTGTGATACCAGTTCTTGAAGCATTTTTGATGCATTGTTATATAATCTCTTTTGATCACTAGGGTTAGGATAGTCTTCTTTACTTTTTATTCTACTAATTTATGGATTATTAATATCAATTTCCATTCCTTATCGAGTTACAATTTGCAAATTCTTAGTTTGAATAACATCAGAGTTATGAACACTAGAAAATACATTAACATTTGTTTTATTATTCATTTTCTCAAGCATGGTAGGGAAATCTTCCAATAAGTGATTGCCTACTCCATAGTTTGTATAGAATTTTAAATCAGTTCGATCTTTGTAAGGACATTCTGCATGTCGATGCACTTTGTTAAGACATGTAGAACTGAATGGGTTGACTTTGTCAGTTCTCTCGATTTCCAAAATGTTGACCTCTCTCTTGAAATCCTCTCATTGGTTGTAGTAATCATTTTGGTGTTCGTATCTTCAGTGAAATACCTTTGATAATTGGTTTTCTTGTCATTCCAATCATTTTACCCTTTCTTTCATTGTTATCAGTGTTATTGTTTTGGTTGACAACATTGGTTTGATATACCACTTGGTAATTATATCTATTGTTTAAATTTAGCTAACACTTTGTTGTGGAATGATTTTTAAATTCACATATTGTGCACCATCGAGCATCCTCTTTATTCATATTGTATGGGAAGTCCTTCATTGCATGTAATTCGTGCTCTTGGAAAATGTCGCAAAAATAATTGTTTGGATGAACCAGATGTCTTGTTGATGATTGTCTTGTCGATAGTAGTCTTTTGTATGACCGATCGTCGAGCACTTTGTACACGATACTTCATTTCCTCAGAGGCCCATTTCCTATATGGATTTCTGCATACTTTCGAATTGTTATTCAATACTCCAATCGACCGGATTTACAAGTTTGTCCTTGTCCATTTAAATTTGTAACGCTTTTGTTAATGGATCTTTGTATGTATTAAAATTGTCTAACTTGATGTGCATTCATATTTTCTGTAATAGTCTAGAAACGGACCAATGAATTAATAGTTGTTCATCAATTTTCTTATTCTAGGTGGGTCAACAAGTCTTTGAATATTTTATCATATTCTCATACTTTTTATGTCGGCTTCTAAGCAGTGGTTTTCGACTTTTGGGTGACGAGAGGTTTTGCATCATGATTTTTGAAGGACATGAACTATTGTTTGATCTAAACTTTTACTGCATTTTGGTGTTTTTTCTATATAGGTCATCTACCATGTGAGTGCTCTTTTTCGAAGAGCACCAACAAATTGTGTCATTTGATGATATTCGTTGGTGATGGTGTTGGCCTCCCATATCGACTCACAGATGAACCAATGACATTTTGGGTCTTCATCTCCATCATAGAGAGGAATATGTGAGGTTATGTGCGCCATTTCTACAGCGACTTCGGCCTCTCTTGTCGATAGTGGTGATTGTGGGTCACTTCCTGTAACTGAACTTCTTTCACAACTATTTTCAATGGATGCTACTTCTGGGTGTGTATTCATAGAAATTAGTGTGCACTCTTCGCTTGTGTCAATAATATTTTTCGTGTTGGTCGGTTCTCCATCGTCTACTGGAAGTCAGTTTATGTATACTGCTTTTGTCGATACCCAAGTAAACTTTTGTTCAAATTGGGCTATTTTTCTTACTGGTGATACTAACTGATATGGTTAATTGTGTGATGCTGGAATTAGCTAGGGGGGACTCCTCCGCGTTCTGAATAAAGTAGATGAATTATGATTGGATAATTCGGGTTGAAAGGTGGCCCAATTCCCTTCTCGTGATCGATGAATTAATAGTTGATCGTCTTCATTTTCTTCATCGTTATGTCGACTCCATATACCTACTTGGACAACATGGAGTCCTAAATCTTCTTCAACAATGTCTTGCACTTTGGCACTCTGAGTAAGAGGTAGCGTGGAATGCGAGATTATGGTTTCAGGTATAGTTACTTGGAGAGATATACCCTGCTCTATCCACAAGTCTTCTTCCATAGGTGACATATCTTCATCAACTCCATTTTCTTATTGATCATGACCCGAATCTGGCGGATTTTCTTTTGTTTCTGTCACTATACTCATATTTCTTTCTTTATGGAGTACATCATCCTGCTCCCTTATTTCTTCCTCCACTTCCTTCTCTTTTCTCTTTCAAAATTTTGGATATCTGGAGTGCTTTTGTGTGCCATTGTTCTACATTTTTCCTTTTTTGTTTTGATTTTCCATTACTAGCCATGTTGTGTTCTTACTTTGTAGACGACTATTTCTCTACTTTATCAGAACATGATCAGTTACCCCCCCATTTCCTTCCCAAATATTTTTAATAAGTTAGGGTGCAACTATTCATTTACCGAGGAAGTACTCCCACTCTCTCTCTTGTATGAATTTTTCACGCTCTTTTTGTTTTGCTTCCAAACTCATGTTTCTAGGTGGTGTTAGCAATAGTGGTTGAGATTCGACAATATGTCATGCTCCTTTGTCGATAAAAAATCAGAACAAAAGTATCGGTAGAGAACAAAGGAATTGTATAGTGAGGTCATTATAGAATCTCTCCTTTATGTTATAAATAGAAACTCGTTCTTCACAAAATTCGTCAGCAATTCTTTTGAACCACTCTGACAGATCTACACGACCTCCTCTAGTGAGTTTCTGGCGTAGTTTTCGTTCGTTTTCATCTACTGTATTTTTCATCCAAGAGCTTCTTCAATGCACACAGGATAGATTCAACAAATTTTTCATGTGTTTCACATAAAAATTTCTCCCTTACTTGAGCAATAGTCATCTCGTTTCTTCTAGCGTAATTTTATAGGTAATTTGCTATTTTCGCTCCCACTAATCCTTAATCTCTTGCTCTGATATCATCGGGTTATACTCATTTTCATCTTATACATGTACCATCGACAACGAAACCAATGTTGTAATCAAACATATTGCATAGTTACCAATATTACATATTACATATTTATACAAGGAATGAGAGATGCAACAACAAGTACTTATATTACTCAAGAAAAAATAAGGGTTCATACATCTAATTGAACTGATTCTTTTTCTGGCTCTCCATCCTATTTATATGATTTACAAGAGGTTACATAACTACTTGTCGGTTCAACTAACCGACACAACTTGCGAGGTTGACATAATCTATTGTTATACTTTACAACTAGTCGGCTATTCGACTTAGGCTCCTCCAATAGTAACCTGCTTCTCCTCCATATCAAACTCCGGAGATCTCCTAAAGACTCACTCCTCCTCAAATATCACCTCCCTCCTCACTACAACTTTCCTTTGTGCAGGAAGGTATATGCGATACACCTTTGAAATTTGATCATATCCAACAAAGATACATCTCTCTCCAATAACCTCTAACTTTGTCCTCTTCTCAAAAGGGACATGTGAATATGTCAGGAATATGAAAATGCGAAAGTGGCCTATCTAAGGCTTCTTCTTGGTGAACATATCCTCAGGATTGTTTCACCCAAAGGCATGGTGTAGACTCATGTTCTGTTAAAAACAATTGTACTACAAGCCTCAACCCATAGGAAGAAAGGAAAAATCATATCATGCAACATGGATCTAGTTGCACCCACTATCACATGGTTCTTCCTTTAAGCCGCTCGATTATGCTGTGGAGTGTAGGGAACTATCAACTGCCTCCTAATTCCCTCCTGTATACAAAATTCATCAAATGCATGGGAGGTATACTCACCCCCATTATCTAATCTGAGCATCTTGATCTTATTTCTTGCATGGTCCTCCATAAGATCTTTGATCTCTTGGAACCGAAGCAAGACCTCCTTTGACTTCTTGCTTCTTATAAAGTAGATCCAGGTCTTCCTGGAAAAGTAATCGATGGATGTGATGTAGTACTCAAAACATGTCAATGAGGTAGAAGACATGGGACCACATGAGTCTGAATGAATCAAATCAATTACTCCCTCTGATATGTTTTCACTACTCGAAAAATAGTCTTGGTGTACTTTCCCAAAGCACACCACTTTGCTCTCTGCTGAAATATAGAAAACTCGTATTCATATCTCTCAACATCTTCAAAGATGAATTATGAAGGTGGGCCATCCTCTTGTTCCATAACTCACACAACTCACTATTTCTCTATGTGCGTGTCAATGCATGATGTGGCTGGAAGAGACAAGTGTACAATTTCCCACATCTAACTCGAATCGTATATGAAGAAAATGGACCCTCTTCTTTGGGAAAGATGTACACTTTCCCATCTAGGACATATAGCCCAATGCCTCTGTCCTTGATCATGGAAACTGAAACAAGATTCTTCTTCATCCTAGGGATGTACAGGACATCCCTCAGTAAAATGGGATCCATGGACTCCTTGTCAAAGAATATTGTCCCATGCCCAACTGTGCTCACCATTGTATCATCACCCAATACAACATCCAACTCTAAGCTTGTATCTGACATCTCTATGAACATGTCTATTGGCGCGACCCACCAACAAAGCCTTATCAACAGGGGTTCCTACTCTGTCAACGCCCAACCAACACGATGTCCCTGAGTACCGGCCCATACAGGTTTGACCTCACTCGACAACACCCGCAGAGCAGATGAAGTCTCACCCAAGATGTCGAGGTAGAGCTATCAGAACCAAGTTTTTGGCAGTAAGAAGGGAGGGCATGGCATCAATGACTGAACTTCATAATCAACAGATACTCCAGAGATAGTTTTATCAGAATCGCATCATTCATCACAGACCTATTGGCATAACTAGTAGATCGCTAACAGATCGCATTCCTTCATTCATTGCAGTAGTAACATTCATTCATATAACATATACAATAAACATCCATCATTGTCATTGCAGAGCATAAAGACAGGAAAGAAATAAGAAACAAGACCACTTCAGGGAAACATCTGTCATGTCATATTACTTCTGCATGTTATATTTACATCACAGTACTTCCACAGCAGGAGATTGAAAACCTGTCGACACAAACAGAGACAAAAACTCGCTCATGATAGATGCATATGCTAAAAGATCTCAATACCAAAAATATAAGTTATCTCCAAAGTTATTTTTTACTATTACAACTCTAACTCTATATATAGGCTTCCACCTTTACATCCAAGGTCCACTTCTAACTAACTTCTAACAAAATAGTGACCTATATCCAAAAAATGTGGTCAATCAGTACAAAATTGCATAAAGAATTCCACAAATGGTTATTCTTCTGCCTATCGCGCTATTGTGGTCCTTCGCGGTGGCGTGTAAGCTTATGCATCCTTCACGGTGCTGCGCAAATCACTTACCCAATACCCCTGCCAACAATGTCTCGAACACCTGTCATATGACTCGAAGCTCTACTATCAATGTACCATGTGGAGGAAGTAGTGGAAGCACTTAGTGAATGCCCAACAATATTAGAATGATCTGTCTGGTCCTCAATATCCTTGTTGGTGATGGATGATGCTCTCTATCTACAACCACTGATAAAGAGAGAAATATCTCTCTCGAATCTAGAAAAATACTCATCAATATCTGTTGACGTTGTTGTCGATTGTTTCTACTTATTCTTTTATTGGCATTGTCTAGAATAATGCCTAAAATTATGACAAGCAAAGCATTTCAAATTGCTTATATCCTTCTTCTCTCCGTCTTATTGCTTGGTTCCACCCTTGTAACCCTTATTGAAATTTTCTTCTTACCCTTCGCTACTAATTCCACATTCTCCTCAACCTCCTAACTGTGATATGTACTACCATGTACATATCTACTGCAGGTCTCCTCCTATATGAAATCATCCCAAAGATGATCCCATGTAAGCATGTGCTAATGAGCAACAAGGATTCAACAAAGACAATCCATGGCTTTGTCACATCATTCAGTGTTTTGTGATCCAACTTTGCATCCAACACCCTTTCTCCCATTGCTCCAAGCTTGTATCGAACCTTTGTAATCCTGGTAAGATAGGAGACCATGTTCCCCCCCTTGTTCATCCTAATGCTCTTTAGTTTCTCCCTTAACACCATTTTTAGGTTTTCATTGGAACTTTGGTAAAGGTTGGTCAAAGTAGTCCACATCTGACGAGCATAGTCTTTCTTGGAAATATATGGTATGATATGGTCTTTAATTGCATCAAGTATCATTTTTTTTCTTTTATGTCTTGTTTATCAAATGTGGCCTTATCAGCTACAATTGTAGGAAGTGTGACAGGATGAGCAGTAGTATTATTAACTATATCCCATAGTTCATTATCTTGCAAGATCAATATCATTCTATCCTTCCACGGGCTAAAACTAACCGCCCCATCCAACATGTCTTCTAGACTAAGTCTAGTATCCATCACCACAAATCAGTACAAGAACCTGTTTCTTCTCAAAACCATGTTTTCCCTTATTTCTCCAAGTCTGAAATTTATTTTCTAAGTTTAATTTTTAGCCTTCAACATACCTCTGATACCATGAAAATTTTGTAACCTCAACCCGGTTTCAATTTTAGTTCATTTCATATGGTTTAATTCCCAAACCCTAATATGCATGTTCATAAAAAAATAAACATTCTCAACTTGAAAACATGAAACACACGAGATAATTTCAACTTTAGAAAAACTCAGAAATTTATAGAATCCCTACTTTTCCTACTCATAAAAATATTTCATCCAACACACATGAAATTTTAAGACTCAGAATTTTGACAAAAATGGTCTAGGAAAAACCCTGAAGGGAAAACCTGTTCTTCAGCGAGATTTTTATTTTTAGAAAAAATTTACAAATTTAAAACACCAATATTTATCTTATCATTTCATCCTTGAAATGCATGTGAAACACTCATTGTACGACCTACAGAAATTTCTAGAAATATCACCTCAAAATTTGATCCCACTGACAGCAGTACGACCCACACATGTGGCCTCGATTTCTGTGCAAGTTAGTGATATGCTATCTCAAAATTTGTATTGTATAGTATGAGGTACTTCCTTGAAATATGTGCCCACTTGCCTTGATTTTTGTGTTGTTGTACAAATTTGTACTGTACAGACTACATGTACGGACTGCTCCTCAATTTATGTGCAATAAATGCAATTGTACGTCTGCCTTGGAATTTGTGCCACCTGCTAGTTTGTTTCTCTTAAAAAACGTGCCCTTCTCTAATCTTCCTCCTCCTTGGGATTTGTGCAAGGGTCTCTCTCTGTCACTTCTGTCTCACTCTTCTCCTCTCCAAAAATTCTATCTTTGGAATGTGAACAATGAATTAGGTTGAGCCTTTCCCTAGCCTTTTTGTTTAAACAACCACCATTGGAAAATCAATGGCTTAGATTAAAATCCAACTAAATGAGATCTAGGGCTCATGTTAAATCTCACTTTCTCATTAAAAGCATTTAAATCGCTTTTAAATAATAAATGAGAATTTATTACTCACCCACCTTTTTAATTATCATAAAGTCACCTTTTAAATCATTAAAGACTCAAACTCACTTTAAAAAGTCATTTTATTAAATAAACTTCATTCTCACTTTTAAAAGTGCTAGGGACCACATTTAAGGTGTCCTTGTCTACCCCAAGGCATGAATGGACAAACACTTCCTATGTAAAATTACAACAAATACTTTCATCTTCTTTTCTTGGATTGTCTTCATGGCCATCACTTGAATTCTTCTATCACATACTACAACTCATCCACCCTTAGAAACTACTGTTAATCTCACCTAATGTATCTCGTCACCTCAAACTACTCCCTGTTAATGGTGCTTACTACAATTCCAATGGTTCTTACTACCTCCCCATCCTCCCTCTTCTACACCATACCATTATCTCAATAATATCGACCAATGTTTTCTACTCAAGCATTCCTCATTTTTTTTTCTTTCACTACAAACACTCCTTTGTTGCAATCATTTTCAATGTGTTGTTGCTCTATTGCACTTTTACTTTCTTGCATATATGCTTCTTGTTGCAATTGATGCATATTTTCTTTCATCTACTCCACTTTCTTTTCTTGTTTTTACACATTCCACCTCATCTTCAACAAAGTCACTACACAAAAAATTATTGGAATCGATTTTTTTTTATTTGCATCTCTTACACATTTAGATTTGATGTACATCTCCTCGCAACATCACTATAGTAAGAACACTCTCTTATACAACACCATCTTCTACTACACATCACACATTGTTGCAACATCTCTTGCAACTCTACTACTCTAATACCACTCATCTCTACAACAGTTCTTATTTCTACAATACTACCCACTACTAAAACAATATCATTGGTCTACACATACACTCTCTCAAGCATAACTCTACACTATTGCTTCTTGAATTTGTGGCACAAACTCCCCCATCACACTATTCTCAATGCTTGATTTCTATTGCAAATCGTTCTTCTACATTCTCCTTTGGCATGTATCAGTAACATACACTTCACACATGCTTTACTCATTATTTCCATCAACAACATGAATCTCACATTCAAAATCAATATTCTCTACAATCATATCCAGAAGATTTTTTGTCATTTATTCTCTCTTTCTTTGTGCTCTTGTTTTCTCTTCATCAACAATTTCTCAACTTCCAAGGATATTCGAAAAACCTTTTTTATGGTATGCAACTTATTCACAGGCACGTTCTTCTTAATGGATAGCTTAATACCATCCACAGGCTTCATGGAATTCTCCTTAGTACTATCTCTTCTATGGCCTTTTCTCATTGCCACTCTACAAAAAATTTAAAATTATCTTCTACAGATTTCTTCCCTAGCTACAAATATTTAAATCCTCTACTTAGACTTGAAATATAATCAAAATTTAGGAACATACCTCTCATAGCTACAATCATATTGTCCCAACTTTTAATCTTCTCTATACCTATTCTTCTTCTCTCCATTTTCAAATTTTACCACCACACACAATTCTTCGATCTTTTATAGGAAACATTCACTCTCTAGGGATTTTTAATCTTATTGCACTCAAATACCTATGTCTTTCATTAGTCCACTCAATTAAATCTTGTATGTATATATGTCCAAAATATACAAGTAACTTCATTTGAGATTTCTCCATCCTCTCATTACTTCTAGTTGTTTCCCAAAATAGATTTTTTTTTGTTTTTCTTCATCACTTTCACCTTCATCTCCTACACCTTTTGGAAATTTTATTTGTTGAGACAATTAAATGGTATCCATCCTCTTCATCATTTGTAGAAAAAACACTGCAACATTTTCCACCACTTTCGAACCAACAATTTTTCTTTTGGTTCTTCCTCTTACCGTGATAATTCATCTTCCTATCATCCTACAATTTTCATTACACCTGCACTCTCGCCCTACAATATTGGGCCACAATTTTTTTGTTCTTTTGCAACTATCTTCTCTCTTCTATAACTTGTGCTCATAAGCCTCTCACTCCTCTTCTTAGACATTTAATCTTCCAATGGAATAGTAAAGCTAGAGATGAGATGGAGCCTTTATTGGTATTACAAATATTGTTTGTCTCAGAATAACTACACAACTCTCATAATCCAAAAATATATGTAAAATTTGAGAAATGAATTCTAGAAATTAAAATAGAGTGCAAATCAGCCTGAAGTAGCTCAAGGAAACACATGTCAATATGCACATAAGCATGCCACATGGATTCTAAGAGTATTTTATTGTAGTAAGAAACATTTCCTACAAAACCTATGTCTTAGAAATCCCAAAATATTATTCAATTGTATGCAATCAATCCACAAAATCAATGCCTTTACTAGAGTTTTCACTAATTTTGACCTAACCCTCAAATACACACACACACACACATTCCAAGGAAAGAATCAATCATCCCCTTCTTCTATGAAATTTCCAAATAAAAGGTGGATAGACCTATTGGTTTAAAATAGAGACCAGGTTATTGTGCAGGGAGAAACAAAGGGCACTGTTGTAGTCTAGTATGTTGGCATTTTCAATCCCCCGAAAGGGAAGGTCTCACCCAAAGCACAACCAAGACTTGTGTAGAATGAGGAGGGTTAACTTCAGGGATAAACTAGAGATGGATTATTTTTGTCATATCACAACATAGTTCTATCAGGAATGATTAATCATACATAGACCATGGATACACAACATATATTAAGCAGAGAACATAACACATTAAATATCATTGAACAAAAAAAATTAAGGCACGTAATAACCTTCATTTATATTAATCAACAGATCTCTGGTGCATTACGTCTTCACGACTCTATAGCCTCAATATACTATACATGGGATGACCCATTGTGGAATTACATACAACAATAAAACCCATGACCCGCTTACAAATCCCAAAACCCAAAACCCAAACATGGACAAAAGACTGTATTCAACCAAAACTTGGATTTGCTTCTTCATTGTTGCGTCTTCTTATCTTCATCGATTCTCTTATGTTCTGCTTTCTTCTATCCTTCTCTCATTTTCCTTGTGCTCTTTAAATAGTTACAGGAGCGGACCCAAACATTTGTAGTTATTGGTTGTTCCCACAACTTTCACCTTGTATCCTGCATTATCTTCCACAATTACGGTCCTTTCCAAAAATGAAGGAGCCAACAAGGCCATAAGAGGAAAGAACAACAAGTAAGTCAAAAATATTTTGTCGAATTTGAACTTGTGACTTCTTTATAATATGTCTTGAAATAGTCACTTGAAACCAATTGAGCTAACCCATTGGGTTCTATATACAAAAGAAGCTTATTTTATTACAAAACTCAAGGCTTGTACAAGATAGTTGTCTCGTTCATATGCATATATGTATAGTCTCAAAGGTTATCTCAAGTGGTTTGACTATATACAAATATATTCAAATATCTTGAGTTAATACTCAATACTACACACACACACAAACACATATACACGCCACACATATTATAGGAATCAACTTTGGTTAGCCCAAAGGTTATCAATGGCCTAGAGTCTAGTGCACGTTTCCTTCTATAGTACCCCCATTTTTCTATGGAATTTCTAGATAGAAGATGGATCAATGACGAGAGGCAGTTTGAGAGACTAATGACATAGGGTAATATACTCCTCAAAGATTTTTGTCTTAAAGGATGCAACTAGTTTAATTGGAGTAGGTAATTGGACTCATATTTGGAATTATGCCGATGAGTTGGGGTTGTAAGGTGAACATGCAGAAGAATGGAGCCACTATATCCTTATTCTTCATCTAGGGGTGATCAAGATTTCATAGGAAGAGTATAAATAAGGTTGGACCAAAAATCTATGTTCCGACAACTATACAATCAAACTGAGTTATGCAACCATAATGGAGGAAAATTTAAATGGTGATAAAAAATGGTGGTGGGTGGCGGTGTGGAAATGGCCAAGTCCATTGAAAGCCAAAATAATTCTATGGTTATATCTTGGTAATCAAATTATTCCATGGGTTAATGGTTTGAAGCGTAGGTGGCAGGGCCCAAGAAGATGTGTTTTGTATTGTCAGGAAGTTAAGACTATTTATCATTTATTTGTTGGATGTAACTATGCCAAGGAATGTTGGAAGATTGTTAAATCTAGTATAAAGGAAATTTTGAATTAGAATATAGACTCTTTCGAAGGTTGTGTTAAGGAATGGATCACAGACAATGTTGTTGTGGAATATAAGGCTCTACCAAATTTTTGGGTATACTGACTCCAGTGGGATCGCAATTTGATGACTTGTGAAGATAAATCCTATCCACTTGAGGTGATGGTGAAGATTATTCTTATGATGGCTTCAAAATACAAGTAAAATCCAAAGGAAATGAAGCATAGTCAGGTGATAATGCCGAGGTTGAAAAAGAGATTCCTTGGGGGTGTTTCGACAGTGCCAACCAAGGTCATCCATCGATATGTGGGATAGGCGCTATCTTATATTTGAATTCTAATCATTTTCTTGCTACAACATTTGCAATTGAGAGAGGGATGAACACGAGAGAAAAATAATGTGCCCTATTGGTTTTACTAAGAAGCGCAATCTAATCTAGAGTGAAGAAATTATAGGCGTTAAGGGACTCCCAGGTTGTTATTGAGTGGGGAAATAAGAGGAGAATTGAGATCCTTAGTATTTGACCTCTTCGAGATCTTATAGAGGAAGAAATGGAATCTTTTGAATGGTTCTCCTTCACTCATGTATACATGGGCTTGAACAAGGAAGTGTCTTATTGACCTAAACAAGCCTTGTTGATGCATGAGGGATCTTTAATGGAATCTAAATTTAGGGACGATAGACTTTTGTCGAAAGTTGAAGTTCCTCTTTATTATTGATGTATCCTTCTATTTTTCTTTTGTTTGGTTTGGTTGGTACAACGTTTTGGAGAATAAGATAGTAAATCCTTTATGTACAATTATGTGGCTTTGAAAACCTGACAGTATATCAGAAAACAAGTCTGGAAATATAGAGATGGTAACGTATGTAGTAATATAAGTCTTTTTTTGGAGGCCATAAGCCTCTTATAAATCATCTATGTATATTGCTTTTTTGAATATAAAGTTTTCCAAAGAATATATATATATATATAAGTAAATTATTTATTATTTATTTAAAGTTTAAAAAAAATTATTAAGATAAATCATATGTTTATAAAATAAACATAATGTAATATACTCAAATACTTTCTATTTTTCTATGTTTTTATCTATTTCATTGAAAAATTAAATTATTTAGAAATTAAATTATTATAAATAATATTAATATAGATTAATAAAACTTAAAATTATATATTATAATTAATTAAACTATGTTTTATATACTATAAATAATACATATTTTTAATTATTTAGAAATTAATTGATTATAAGTAATATTAACCTAGATTAATTAAAATTAAGTTTTTTTTTTTTATCGCGAAACTTAAAGTTATATATATGATAATTAATTAAAGCATGTTATATATAATAAAGTTATGTAACTTTAATATGTAGTTTTTTTTAAATAAAAACAACTTAAAATATGTGTATTAATAAAAACACAAGGATTACAATTCTATGAGGACTAAATGCTTCCATAATAGAGCCATGCCAATTACTCCTTGTTTGTTTTCTACATACTTGTAGCTATTTCTGAAAATTCCAAGTCTCTTAAGACTAGATTGTTTCACATATTGACTAAGAAGATAGCAACAAAAACAGAGCATCTATGCAAGGTGTTAGAGAACCCAATTCTTTATAGTAGTCCCATCTTTCCAAATGATGATATTGCAATCTTGCTCGACTCCTTTATTAGCCAAAACGTCTACTTGTTTATTGTTGTTCCTTAGAATGTGAAAAAGATTTAAAGAATTGAACTCCTTAGCAATGCATAGCAAAGAATGATGAACTTTGATGGACGACTCCTTATTGTTTCGAAAGAGTTTTCTAACTTCCCTTATAACAATAAGGGAGTCACTAAAGACCATTAAATCTTTAATCCCCAAGCTAGATGTTATCTCCACCCTTTGAGGATAGCAAGCCATTTTGCAATATTGTTTGATTTTTTACTTAATCCCCAAGAAAACTCTTCTCTTTTGTTCCCCTATGAGTTATAGATGACTCCTCGTGCACCAACCAACCCATGTAATATGTTATGTAACTTTAATATATATAAAGTAGTTTAATTACTTATATATCTATATATATGCAACTTTAATTTTAAATTTATTTTTTTTTTCACGTGGTTTATAGACTCAAGAATCCACAATAATAATTCTAGGGGGTACCCAAAGTGGCCTCCCCCTATAGACTCTAGTTTTGAGAGCCTAACCCCAAACGACCTAGAGAGTTGGATTCGTGAGAATTGAACCTCTGTCCTCAATATCAAACAATCTTTAGATTTAGACTCCAACCAACAAAAGTATCTCTTAGAACTTAATTAATCTATGTTAATATTACTTATAATCATTTAATTTCTAAATAATTAAATGTTTGGTGAAAAATAAAATTAAAACTTGTTGAAAAACATAAAATGGTTTTATCTTGGCATAAATTCCATACATAGACCTTATTTTAAAAGTTACTTACTTCATGGTTAGGCTTTATTTATTTGACTTATAATTTATTCCCAATAAAGAAGGAAATTATGGCCTTTTGTGGAAATATGAAACCTCGATGCAATTTCCCAAAGGAGGCATAATTATAAGGTAAGGTGATGACAAAAGTAAAGGGCCCACTTTATGAAGGATAGTGGTCATTTTATTTTTAAGATAGATCAAATTGAAATTGATGAAGTTTGTGGGCCAACTTTTAAAGTGAAGATAAATTGAGTTTACTTTGCGTATGCTAAATTTATTAATGATAGGATTAGATGGTGGAGTGTACTATTGGAATATTTAGGAGAATATTTGGTTTAATTATAGGTCAGAGATTTTTGTTTAAGGTAATGAAAAAGTCTACACTACCAAAGAGTGTTTTAAGCTTTTATTGATAAATTTTTAGATTTTGATGTATGATAATATTATTTTGTGTAAATAAAATTGGGTCATTAAAAAGTAAATTTTTATTATGCAAATGTATTTAATTAATTATTTGAAAAAGAAAAAAAGTTAAATGCAATTTTTTTTTTTAATTTGGTTCACAATCCCGGAGAGGGGTTGTTATGTATATGGGAAGAATTCCTGAGGGGGCCCACCCGAAGGGGCCTCACTCTGTGGACCCTGACCCAGTGGGGAGATCAAGTGAGGCACTTATATATCTATGCATAGCCACCCAGGGATTTGTCCCTGACACCTTTTGCTTACAACTGAGAGGTCTCAACCACTTGAGCTAACCCATTGGGCTTAAGTTAAATGCAACTTCTAGATCATAAACATTTTTTAATCATGGATATGTGTAATAAGGTCATATTAAAAATCAAAGTTTCCACTAACTATCAAAATGACAAATGTTAATGTCTTATCTTTGACAATTAACTATCGAAATGACAAATGTTATTGTCTTGTCTTTAAGAGTTGGGTGCAACAATTACCTTAAAATGGACATGATCACTCCTTCCCATTAATCTCAATGCATAAATATTTTGAAAAGTAAAAAAAAGAGAGAAACAATCAATCTCTTCATATCAAGATAAAATTCCAATACATACGACACACAATCATCTATCATAATAACAATTCCCATTCTTTCAATCCAAAAATAATAAAAAATAATATATAATAATATTAATTATTTTTAAGGTCACAATCTAGACAAATACCGATTTGGTATATGGGACATCCTTGTTTGTGGGACAATGGTATCCCTCTGTTTAGTTTGACTACTCAAGTCTACATAGGTGAGCATACCCTACCCCCTCATAATTTGAACCTATGACCTCCTAAATGGAAATACATGTTCTTAACAATTAAGTCAATTACTTTTACAAATATGCATCGTTATATGAATGATTCCTTGTAAATACATATAGCTCCCAACCTCTTTAGAATCCCATAATTATATTAATAAAGATGGAAAAATACATTGATGAGATTTTGTGCCTAATGTTTTGGACTTCAAAGTGAGTCCATCACCAGGGGTCATAATGCGTGCCTTGAGAAAGAATGAATGATCATAGAGAGAGCAAATATAAATATTAAGGACATTAATGTTGTGTGAGGGATGAGATTTCCAACTCAATATTTCTTTTTATTATCTTTCCCATAATCTTAATTGAGAGTCTTTCCGCATTTTTCTATCTTGATTGCCTCCTTCACTCTTCTTTTTAAATAATGTTCATCTTTTGTAATTAGCTTTGCATCTATGCAAATGCGATCACATGAGTTGTGGAGTGTTCCACAAGGGATGATTTAACAACTCTATCGTTTATTATGTCCAATGCATGTTCTTTTAGATGTGTGTCTTGGTATGCCTAATGTAATTTGGGGGTGAAGGCCACTTGAATATTTTGTTTTTTAAGGACCTTGGCAATTTGGGAAGTGGTTCCCTTGATGCATGGCAAGGAAATTTTTGGGATATTTGGTTTTTCCTAGGTGTTATTTTTGTTTCGGGACTAGATGATAGCTCTATTTATCTGATTCTCTTTGAATCCATTCTTCAGAAAAAAAAACTTTATGAAGTGGTCATTTCTTGGTTCATATGCTTATAATCTAATATTCTAGAGACCGTTGTTGTAAAGGATCTAATATTCTAGAGACCTTTGTTGTAAGGGTTTTGATTTCAGTGTCTTTCAATATGTTTATCCATCTTTATTAATATCAACAACTTGTAATGGAATCTATTTTTCCCATAATTATACTTTTTATTTTAAAAGATTCAATAAAATAATATAACGATATTACATTTTATTCAAAATTTAAAAAATAACCTAACATCAATGGTTTTTTACCAAATTTAATTTGATATCACATGAATATTATTTTTTCTTATAATTTTTTTATCAAAATTAAATTCATACCATATAAATATTCATTTTTTTATAATCTTATCAAAATTAAATAAGTCATTTAAGTTTACATCATTTCTTCTATTATATATCCATCACCTTTTCTTTTCTTTTGTGCTAGTAACTAACCCTTTCAAAACTCCATCCCTCTATATGTATCCATCACTCCATCCCTCATTATGTACCCAATCACTTTTTCTTTCTTTTAGGTGGATAAATAGCCTTTCAAAACTCCATCCCACTTTTCTTTTGTGCTCTCCACCCCCACTTTTATGCTAGTAACTAGCCCTTTCAAAACTCCATCCCTCTATATGTGTATCCATCAATCCATCTCTCATTATGTATCCAATCACTTTTTCTTTATTTTGGGTGGATAGCTAGCCTTTCAAAACTCCATCCCCACAAGTTTTATGTTTTTTATTTCTTTTTGGAAAAGTTTGGCATCTTGGACACCTTCAAGCGAGTAGAAAGCAAATTGTACTCAATTTGATGGGAAGCCATCTAAATGTAATGAATATCATGTGCATTAAAATAAAGTTGCAGTCCATTCAAGTCCATGTGGAGTCCACTCAAACCTTCTTTCCTTGAAGAAAAATCTATTGGACATGTTATTCACTCATTGGTCTATCAAGTACGGTTATCAAGGGTCCACTCAACGATTTTTCCATGATAAAAATCCACCATCATGCATGTTATTCAATGATGTGTCTTATCTTTGGACCAGTCAAGGCTTTCCCATTCAATCATGCCACTCCATGTGTTAACAATCAGGGCTAGAGCCATTCCCCACAAGTGATGATATGATCAAATCATGTGTTTCAGTCAAAAAAAAACGATCAAGATTTTAAGGTATGGCTATAGACAAAATTGTTAATGCACCGTATGACCAGTTTAAGGTTATTTTGACCCAGTGGCACAGGAAAAAACATGGCGTGCGTGTGGAATAATTATGTGTTTCAGTCATTAAAAAACGATCAAGATTTTAAGGTCTGGCTATAGACAAAAATTGTTAGTGCACCAGATGATCAACCTAAGGTTGCCTTGACCCAATTGCACAGGAAAAAAACATGGCGTGCCTGTGGATTAACGTGTGGATTAAGATGAGGCATATTTAATGAGAGGCCCAGTCTCAATTCGATACGTTTATGAAACCCTGATTGTCTATCTGATCTTTCGTAAAGTGAAGAGTTTCTCCATGTTGACACGCAATTGTAGGCCCCTCTGTAACAGGACTGTCTACAGTTTGGCGACTTTTCCAAGGGTTGACAATTCTGCTGCTTTTAGTGATTTGTCACTTCCGAAAACCGTGCAGAACTCGGTTCTTGAATTGCTGTCTTTCATTATCTCAAGCAGGGTTGGAATTTCATTTCATCTCTCTGCCTTCACGCTAAATTGTTTTTGACATTTTGAACTTTTGTTTACTTCGTCACACAAAGTTTTATTAAAAAAAAGTTACTCTTTAACCATGAATTTAAACTTTGTTATAAGAGAAAATCAGGTTAAATTTACAGTTTGTAAATCATAGTTGGGATTTTTATGGAACTGGATGTTTGAAATTGATCAAGATATTAAAGCAACCACCAGTTGGGTTTTTAAAACTGTTCATAATTAGAATAAGCAGAAATGGTCCAGAATCAAAACAGGGAGCAGCTGTCAGCAGGCAACAGCAACAACATCAAACCATCAACAAACTAACCAGTAATAAGAAATAGTACTATAGTAAGTGGTTGGAGTTAATTCCAGCATCAGCATTAAGAACAGTATACCAATACAACTACAGCTTCACACATAGTAGTTATCAAACCTACAATTAAAACTTGGGTATATAAACAGATTTCAAAGTTTAACCTGTCACAAAATTGTTTACGCTGAACGGTCTTTCAGTATATCTATTTACAAGTATTTGAGGGGAAAAATGCCCTTTGACCAGCAAAACGTCCTCAAATTCCATTCTCGAGTTTAGCCTCTAATCGCGGCTATGAATGTATAAACAATGTGCTCGAAATGAGAATTAGAATAATCAAAGACATATGTTGAAGAAAAAGGACAAGTCAAGGGCTATGAGTGATAACGAAAAAAACACTTGCTTATGACCATCCTCTGTCTCTTTCACACTTGGATTCACATGCTTTTTAGAAAGTTGCATCGGCGCTGCAATTATCAAGGCATTCCTACCATAATTATATTATTTTTAATGCAAGGAAATGCCTATATAAGGAGAGCTGCAAGCCTCAGGGTAATGCAGTAATCAAACTTGGAGATTTGAGCTTTAGAGTTTCTGAATTGTTTGTGTGAAGGATTTCTGTATCTTTGAGAAAAAAATGGCAATTCCAGTCATTGAGCTTGGTGATCTGAAGGGAAATGGAAGAGAGAAATTCATGGCTGAGATGGGAAAGGCATGTGAGGAAGTGGGCTTTTTTCAGGTGGGCACGTTATAGTCTCTGGTCTTCATTCCATTCAATAGAATTCTTAAATTTTCCCTATAATTTTATATTTTCTCAGTGCTAATGGTTTTGCTCTGATTTCTTTTAGCTTAAAGGGCATGGCGTGCCAGTTGAACTCATGGAACGCGTTAAGAAAGTATGCTCCGAGCATTATAATCGTGTTAGAGAGCCCAAATTCAAGACCGAGTCTGTTCCAGTGAAGATGCTTAACAAGTCCCTCACGGAAGCAAAGCTTAGTAATTCTACCCCAAAGAAGGTAGAAAATGTGGACTGGGAAGATTGCATTGTGCTCCAATATGCACAAGAAGATTATCCATGGCCATCTGAGCCGACCGAGTTTAAGTGAGTGGATCCAAATTGGCCAGCGAACCTATTTTCAAAACTCTATCTCAGCCGTAGATTGATGAATATACTACGTTTATACTTTTTGTCTCTGAATAGTCTGATCTTGTTTTAATAATGATTGTGACAAGATTAAGGTGATAGGATACTAAGGATATTTTGTATTTATGGAAACTATGCTTTTTGTGTGATTTGTCATTGATCCAATATAAACTTCAAGGTTCTGTTATTCTATATTCAGTATTCAGTAGTGAATTATGATTGAATTTGAATATGTTATGCTAACTTTTGGTATCTTTCCAGACTTTTGTTGTAGTAGCAGTTCTGATGTTAGAGGAGGCTGTCCAACACTGTCCATGTATTTATGAATTATGATTGAATTCGAACATGTCTTTTCTCACTTTGGAGATCTTTCAGACTTTTTTTCAGCAGTTCTGATGTTAGAGCGGGCTGTCTAACCTTGTTCATGTATTTATTGGTCCTGACAGGGGAGTTTGGTTAAAGTAGGAAACCTTTATCAGATACTGAGCTTCCTTGTGAATAGAGTACAAAATACCCAGTTGGACATAGATTAGAGATCAAATGTAAACATGGCCTATGATTGTGGTGTTTGGCCTGTTCTAATTGAGCAGACTTTTCTTTCACTAGCAGTTCTGATGTTAAAGCATACTCTTTATTAACCCTGCTCATGTATTTATCGGTGCAGACAAAGGAGTTTGGTTAAAGTAAGAAAATTATATCAGATCATGAGCTTCTTTATGTAGTTGTTTGATTCACAGTCAGAAGGAGTTTAAATTTTAGTTTCAGCGTTCTCTATTATAAGGTTTAGTCATTATAACTTGAAGAATGGTCTTTCCTGCTAAACCTATAAATTTGGTGTTTCTATTTTTTTAAATGGCCCAAGAGACCCAAGGTGCTCTACAGTCCAGATGTCTATTACTGTGTGTGTCTTCAATTGTAATCCTCTTGCTACTTTAAGATCCTAGATTTTAGTGTTCGGCCTGCTACTCTAACCCAGGTGGGAGAGATGTTTGTTTCTTAATGACTGTATATGGGAGAAATATTTGTGACTTATGACTGTATATTATGAAAAAAAACGTTGATACAGTGAAAAAAATCGGATCTATTTTGTGTATAAAGGTTTGCACTTGTGTTTTTATTTTTATTGGAATAAGCTCTCTATGAGTACAGCATAAATTATCTTATACAATATGAATTTCAGGTTCAACATTCTCCGTGTTTGGTGCATTATAATGCATTTGAGTTCAGATTGAGCATTAATTACAGCATAGATTGATAAAAGCTTGCTAATACACTGAATGGCTGCAGGGAAACAATGGTGGAATTTGGAAAAGAGATCAGCAAATTGGCAGAGACACTGCTCGAATTACTAAGTGAGTATTTGGGTTTGGAGAAAGGGTATCTCAAGAGGACCCTGGCAGGCGGAGATGGCCCTGATCAAAAGGCTTTCTTCGGCACTAAAATCAGCCATTATCCGCCCTGTTCAAGACCAGACCTCGTCGAAGGTCTTCGCGCACACACTGATGCAGGTGGCCTCATTCTGCTATTTCAAGATGATGAGGTGGGAGGTCTTCAAGTTCTTGACAACACTGACCGTTGGATCGATGCACCACCAATGAAAGACTCGTTAGTTATTGACGTCGGTGATCAACTGGAAGCCATTAGCAACGGAAGATTCAGGAGCGCATGGCATCGTGTGTTGGCTACTGACAATGGCAACAGAATGTCAGTGGCATCATTCTATAATCCATCGTTTGATGCTGTCATATCCCCGGCTCCACAGCTCCTTTTGCAGCCCAACGAAGGCTCGGACCTATCCATTTATCCAAAGTTTGTGTTTGGTGACTATATGAATGTTTATGCTCAGCAGAAATTTCTTCCCAAAGAGCCACGATTCCAAGCTGTTACGGCCCTGCAGTACTGAGATCACAATAATATTTAGAAAGGTCATGTTTATAAGTATAGTATTTCGCAAAGTCTCCTGTTCTCAAAGTTTGATAAATTTGTTTAGGCATTGGTGTACTGTAAAAGCCCAACCAGTCTAAGCCATCGCCTTGAATGAGCTGGGTGTGAGGTTCCAGTAAGCTTATGTCGTCCAATCTAGGTCAAGTTGCTATATTTCTGTGTGTGTCTGGTAAGTCAAGTTTCTGCTGTCGTTCTATGTGTTGTGTTAGGTTGTACCTTGTGCCTGGAAGCATTTTCTGTACAAAGACCTTTTTGTATTCCCAGGCTTGTTATGCTTTCTTGGATTTGGCTTTACTGGTTAGTATGAGAGGATCAGAGCTTCCTACAGTCATGGCATGATATGTAATATGTTTTCAGGTTATGAAAAGTAGATTTCTAAACTCACTGTTCCATTTTTTGGGTTGCCACAATTACTCTCAAAGTGAAATGTGCATGTAAGTTTCTGTCAACCCACATCATAAATTATGGGTTTAACGTTGCAAAAAACTCTTAAAAACCATCTGATAAACCACTTGTTCATTAATTTCTGTGTTACGATGGAAATATATCATTTATGTATTATTATGGATCAAACTGCACATGGAGACTTGTGTATTATTATGGATCAAACTGCATATGGAATAATTTGTGAATAAAAAGCCGATTTTGGGGTTTTTAATAGATATCTTTAAGGGCAACGGAAATTTTATATGCCAACTTATATATTATTCAAACGTTCATAAGTTTAATCAAAGTTTGCACACCATGCAAATACTATTAAAATCTGCACTGTTCTGTTTATATGCATAACAGATAGAGCAGATCATAATAATATTTAGAGTCCAACCACAATGATATGGCCTTCTTACATCATGTCTTTTGGAAGACAGATAATTATCATCGCTGCTGAAGTCACACTTTAACAGGTTTTGTTAAGTAAACTGCACCAGTAACACTTTAACAGGTTTTGTTAAGTAAACTGCATTAAAGATCAAGCCTTTTCCAAAGGAATAATCATTTTAATTTAATTAATCACATAAATAAATGGATGCAATTTTACTCGTACATCAATGAAATAGTGACATGAACCTGGATGTATTCTAATCAGAATCATGTTTCTGCTTATTCTTGCAGCATGTTTTTTTTCAAAAAGTTAAATTCATCATATTCATAATTATGAACTTGTGTATATATTAATTTAGATTTAATTTAATTTTGAATTTATTAATAAATCTAGATTAAATTTTTAGAAATATAAATATATTTTAAGAAATGGAAAACATTATATTTGTTAGGAATTTGATGAATAAAAAATTCTTTAAGATAGTTTTAAATAGTTTAAGGATTTTTCTTAATATTCAGTGAATCTAGAAATCCTTAAAACATAAAGAACAATGCTTTTCTGACTTTTTACTCATAAATCTATATCAGAATATAAAAAATGGTTAAATTTATTATTTAAAACATTCAAAGTTATGTTAAAGTTAAGTTAAATCCTATTACTATTAACATTTTTAATTTTGGTTAACCTTTTACCAGCAACCAATTGTAAAAAAACAACTCTACTTAATCAGTTCCATTAAAAGAAATTGGTTATTATTTATATTGTAAATCTAAAGTTTGGATCAGGTGGATAAAGATTAAATGATTGAGAGATAGCAATATCAACTCTTAGTTAATTTTTATATTCTTTCTTTTATCTCACATTCTTCTAGTTATATGCCATGAACTGTTGGTTATCCATTAGGCTATGAGTTATTCATGCATCACTACCAGGAATCCATTTATAGACTACCAGTTTTTTTATATAATCATTTATTTTGAATTTTGAACAACTGCCATAGAATCAATCTCAACAATACACTTGTGACATCCTCGTCCCTAGATGAAAAAGCTAGTCCACCCCAAATCTCAAATAAAAAATCCTATCTACTTAATTATTAACATTTTAAATCTAAGTTATGGTTAACCATTAACTTTTACCACCAATCATTTATACAAAACACTTCTACTTAATCAGCACTATATAAAAGACTGATTTTTTACTACTAATCATTTATACAAAACACCTCTTCTTAACCAGCTCCATAAAATGCCTATAAAATTTTGTTTTGTTTAAACTGGTTATCATTAACATTTAAAATCTAAGTTATTGTTAACCATTGACCTTTACCAAGGTACAAAACACCTCTATTTAACCAGCTGCATTAAAAGAAAACTATGAATTTTTGTTTTGTTTTCTCAAAATTGGGAAAAAACATCACCTTAAGCCAAATGAGGAAGGAAATGGCCAAAAGTGCCACAGGCCTATCAATTTTTGTTTTGTTTTCCCAAAATTGGGAAAAAACATCACCTTAAGCCAAATGAGGAAGGAAATGCCCAAAAGTGCCACAGGCCTCGAGCAATGGAAAAAGTAGTGTTTTATGATTTGATAATAATTTTTTAAACCAATGCCTTTTATGCTGGCCATTTTTGGCAAGCCAGAAATAAACAGGCCTTTTATGGTAGCCATATTTGTCAGAGCCAACTGTAATGCTGACCATTTGTTGAGAAACAGAAATAAACAGAAGAAAAAATGGGGTTTTAAAATTTAATAATATTTAATAAAACCAAGGCCTTTTATGGTAGCCATATTTGTCAGAGCCAACTGTAATGCTGACCATTTGTTGAGAAACAGGAAAATGCCAAAATGGGTATTAATTTCAGTGCCTTTGCAGAGGAGTTTCTCCCAGAAACAGGACTGTAATGTGCAATTTTATAATA
Organism: Pseudotsuga menziesii; assembly: GCA_001517045.1. NCBI lineage: Eukaryota > Viridiplantae > Streptophyta > Pinopsida > Pinales > Pinaceae > Pseudotsuga > Pseudotsuga menziesii. The sequence continues at coordinate 459,704 of LPNX011077610.1, read as the reverse complement.
GTTTTGCTTCATTATATGGCCTTGTAGAAGACACTCAAAAAGCATAATCAGAGATTAAACAACAAGGTTAAAGGCTGAAAGCAGTCACCATAGATTTGGGAGCACACAATGAGAAAAACAATGGATTTATCTAAAACAAAATACAGTCACTTATATTGGAAGTTAAAGATCCCCGTCGCTCTCTTTGTACGCATTGGAATTGGCCAATTATCTGAGTTTTTATCCCACTGTGACCACCGACAATCTTAAAACAATTATCTGAGTTTTTATCCCAATGTGACCACCGACAATCTTAAAACTAATGTATAAACAACATTTTTTTTTTTAATTTCTAAAGAACCGTGACTAGGAATAACGATAAAGTCAGTTATCTGATACAGAAAATAAAGAATTGCATGCCTTGGATCTCTCTTCAAGTTTTCAGGTCAACTTGATTTTCTTAACATCAGTACTAGACTTAGATTATTTTAATACATAGATCATTTCTTAATCTCTGAAAACAAATATAGAATAGAAAGTGTAAAATCCTGAGTCGGTCATAGAATGTCCCTCTCATTATGTCATGATCATGGCTACTACTCTTGAGTCTTCGTTGAATTAAATGGCGTTGAAATAATGGCAAGCATGTGGAGATAGGACTCGAGGAATAGACAAAGAAAGCATTTCATATAGCTTGAAAGAACTTTATAATTGCTCAGAAGTACATGGCTTTCCTGGCCCTTCAACATAATATATTCACATCCCTTTTCTCATATCTTGTAACATCATGGGATAACGTGCATTGTCTTCAACCTAAAACAAGGGGAAGTTAAGTCGGTTATTTTCCACTGATAATTTAGGCAAGAGCTATCTATTGAGCTGCAGAGCATTTAATGTTGCTGCAGCATGCTTGTTTACCGTTGGATCTTAGGCTGCTTGAGATTCAAGGGTCATCAAGCCTGCTGCAGCAACATTAAATGCTCTGCAGCTCAATGGATAGCTTTTGCCGATAATTTATGAAAATTGTTTGTCTGTAGATGGTATGAATTTTGATAGTGACAAATCAGTCAACCTAAATTTAAGTTCATTTGGAATCATTTAAAGTATGTTGATGTTAACTTGAAATTTATGAATTTATAAAAATATATTAAAAACATTTAAATCTTTTTAAGATTTTAGTATAAATTCATCTTTAACTTTCAATTTATTATTTTAACTTGAAATTTATTTAATGAGAAAAATATCAAATACTATCTTAACTTAAAATCTATCATTTTGAATATATCACGACATTACTATCTTAACTTCGAAGCTATCATTTTGAATATATAAAATAGTCACATATATCAAATAATACAAACTTTTCTTTAAATTTTGCAATTCAGAGTATTCAACCCTGTGAAAACTTTTTCTATTACAAACAAATATATCTATAATAATTTAATATAATATATAAAAAATCAAATTACATTTTAATAAATTTAATCATTAAACTATTATGAACCAAACACAGATGAGACAAACCTTTGTACCTTATGCAATTCCAGACCAACGTATGTTCCCATTTCTTCCATACGAGACTCAGAAGAAAGCCACCTACGAATCTAATTTCACATGAAAACCACAATTAAAAAAACAAATTGGCCCTTATCCAACCCCACAGCCATTATACTCCACTCGAATGGAATGATTACTTTGCCATCCTTCACGTTCACAAAAGTATTTGAAGAAAAGATAGGCGTTGACTGTATGCATCATGCATGTGGGTCGCCATTTTAACAGTAGAATAGATATTGCAGAGTGCGTGTAAATAATTCTAACGACCCATTTTTAACGCAATTAAGAATGCTATGCATTACATTTCCAATAATTTTATTGGGCCTTATCTAGGATCGTAGGCCACCATTAATCAGCTTGGGGTAGAGCAATTTATTGGACCTTAGCTAAGATTGAAGGTGACCATTAATTAGCTTGGGGGAGCAATTTATTGGTTCTCAGTTAGAATGGAACGCTATCATTAACAACTTGTGACAGAGAAATGATTGCTGCTGTTACAGACTCATTGACGTTTAGATCTTAGTGTTTTGAAATCTAACAAGCAGCAATAAACCTGCTACAGCAATCATTACGTTATGACAAGCTAATTAATTTTCACCAAAATCAATGGATAGTTACATAACACTTTGAGTGGGTCCTGACCAGTTGCTATCAGTCAGTCCCAAACAAATGTTCTAATGACGATGCAGTTGTTTAACCCATATATTTTACAGATGACGCCGAGTCACTCATTCGTTTTCTCCTTTCTAGCTTTATCTGTCTTGGGTTTTGTCGTTGTAACTTGCATCCGCTCTGTTTTGGATTTTGTCGTTGTTGCTTACTTATTTGAATTGGGTTTACTTGTGATTTGAATTAGGGTTAGTGGTTTGAATTAGGGTTTGTCCTTTCTTTCAAGTTGCTAGATATTTTCTAACGTTTTCCCTGGTTTTGTTTGGCAATTTCGTGTGCATGCTTAACAACTATTAGGCAGCATTTTGTGCCCTGGCCTTTGACCATAAAGTTGTCTCTTAGTAGCATGCCTGAAACTTCTCTTGGGTGGAACTACAGAGGGATTAGGGTTTGTAAAATCACTAACATGTAATTAATTCTATTATATGTAGAATAGTCTAGTCATTTAACACAAAGTCCGAGTTTTTTGTTGGAAAGAAACATCAGTAGTCAATGGCCTTAGGATTTAGATTTCTAAACATGCCACTAATCCTATTGTCCTTTAAGCATTCATTGTCTCTTGGTTGGTATATCAAGGAATGACCTTGACCATTAAGTGAGGCTTGTTGCTCTCATTCTAATTATCTATGATTTTGCATTGTGAGGGATGGTGAAAAATATATTGCAAGCTATACGATATTTAATGCAGCCGTCGCTGTAGTGTGAACCATTGGATCCAATGGCCGTTGAAATCCAGTGGCCTTAATGCAGCCGTCGCTGCAATGTGAGCCATTGGATCCAATGGCCGTTGAAATCCAATGGCCTACACTGCGACGGCGGCCACATTAAATATCATATAGCCTATAAAATATTGTTCGCCCTGAGGGATGCTCATAAATTCATTTTGTAAGTATGCCATGTGCTAATGACGATCCTCCTTTGATTTTGCATTGTGAGAATGCGCTTCATAAATTCATTTTGTAAGTATACCACATGGTAATGACGGCTCTCCTTTGAAATTTAATGCTGAGTATTTATGATTTGTTTAAAAATTTTGATGATGAGTATGATGGTTTTTGTGATTTGTTTCACGGAAGATATGAGGTGACATAAATGATGATTAGAAACTATATCTAAGAAGACATGTGGAATCAATGCATTCACATGAAAAACTTAGCAAAGGGATTTTCCATTTTCATTTTAACAATCCTATTTATGTCTAAGGGGCCTTAGGGCATGGTGCATGGGTTTGGGATATGTTAGTGGTTTTAAACAACTAGTCCCCTGAAACTTTTCCATTACTAAAGAGGCACAATTAGCTTGCCTATTCTAGGTTGTCTTCCATGTAATTATGTCTTACCATGGAGAAGATTGCAACCTACCATGGAGTGGTCATCTATAAAGAACCTAGAATCATTTATAGTGTTGTGGTTATGTGTGGATTAACTTGTAATCTCAAGGAGTTTGTGTATATCCCAGTCACTACCTATATGCAATACCAACTAATCCACTATATAAATATGCCTAATACTTGATGTCGAAATGCTCTAGCCTCCCCCACCACCCAAGATTTGAAGGTTCTAAAAATGTGGGATGACTCATGCACTGAAGTTGTGAGAAAGGGGACAATGTCAATTCATCCCACAAGGGGATATTATATCAAGTGAGTTAGTATTGGGAGGCTTAAAACTATAATAAATGGAAATAATATATTCTTAGAATATAAGGGTTAAGGGGTATTTTTTAAATACTAAAATATATAAATATTGGGGAGGGTTTGGAATTAGGTATTGAGGGGTTGGATTAGTTATCTAGAGTTTTGAATGGGTGTATATTTGCATGAAAAAGTAATGTAGGTTTGGATACATATATATTCGAACTAATATTATATGTAAGATCTATGCGTGAAGGTGGTGCGGTTTTGACCATGTGTGAAGTCAAAACTATTTGAATAAGTATGCTTTGTGTGTGAAGGTGGTGTAAAGTATATTGCAAGAACTATGTGTGAAGACATGTTATGTTCAAAGGTTTGGTTCACTTCTCAAAACAACAACTCCCACCAATATCTCATATTTCTCGCTGTAATATTACAAGGCTTATTAGGGTTGTGTCATGCCACCATACTAGTGGTAGAAAGAAAAAATGGGTTTTATAAATGCCATAAAAAATAGATATATAGGATATCTAGTGAAAATAGGGATTTTTAATTGAAAAGATGTATTAGGAGGGGGGTGGTCAACCAAATGAGTTTTAGAAGTATTCCTTAATATATCATGAAATTAGGGGTATTCTTTAACATCCTATGAGTGCATATGTTATGTAATATGTTCACTAAGTGAAACCCACAAGATTCATCCCCTTTTATTTCCCACTTCCTTCCCTATGTCATCCCTCATCTACCCCTTGCCGCCAATTCATATTGTTATTGGAAATTCATTGGTACAAGTGGTTCATGGGAATGATTATCACCTCCCCACTCCATTATCACCTAATTCCCCCTCTCTTTCCCACCTCCATCCCTATACCATCCCCCATTTACCCATCCCTCCCCCCCCCGTGCAGGTGGAGAAGGAGTCCCCTCCCTTTGCAATACCTTCCACTCAAATGAGCAATGGCTAGCATCTGTATGTTATAAACATAATAATAACAATAATACAGTTAGGATAATGAAAAGTGAAAGGGAACATATGGATCCTTTACCTCATAACTAATCGATTTGTATAAATAACCTGCCGCAAGGCCATTGTAGTCATCAATCTATCAATCATTCATTGTTCAATATATTCTTATATACATTGTAAAAATATTATATCGATTATAAGGTAGAAGTAGGAACTGGTTTTTTGCTTCCCCCTCATCCCATCCATTGTCCACTACTTAAAGGAGAAACTATCCTTTAAGTGACAAGAAAGGAGGGAGTCCCCTCCAACCCCCACCTTTGCAATACTCACCACTCAAATGAGCAACAATTGGCATCTCCTTCCTCCCACACCCCACCCACTGCTTAAAGGAACATCACTCCTTGAAGTGGCAGAGTGGAGGGAGTCCCTTCTTGCCCTTCCCTATGTAATGCTAGTTGTTGAAATGAGCAGTGGATGGTTTATCTTCCCCTCTCATCCCCTACCCATTGTTTAATAGAGGACTGAGGTAGGTGGGGGTCGAGAAGAGAGTGATGGATAAGGGGTAGGGAAGGTGGCTAGGGGGTGGGGGATAGTTTTGGGAATCATGCACCCTCACCCCCCAATGTGTACTTATCAATAATAAAAAATTCAATTTCTTTAAAAGCAAAGTAAGATGTGTTTTTATATTGTTGTTGTTTTGTAGGTTAAAAAAAAAACTTTGAAGGGAGGGTGAGGGGCACACATGGATAGGTTTTTTTTTAAATATTCTTACTTATTTTTAACTTTTTGTAATGCTTAAAGATGTACTTAAAAAAACCCCCAGATTTTGGTGTGTTTTTCATATTTTTTTCTCTCTATTATATATATATTTTTCCCTTATCGTATTTTTAGTATTTTGTTTGAATGATATCAAAATTTTAGGCCATTGTTTCAAAAATGTTGGAATTTTAGCCATTAAAAAGGTTCCAACATTTCAACTTCCAAGTAGCAAGTAGATTGATTGTCACTCCAAATTCTTGGTCACAGTTGCCAATGACCAAATCAATGAGTACAAGTCATTCGACATTGAGAATTCAATTATTTCCCTAGAGGAAAATTGCTACAAAAATTGTCAAGGAAATAACTAGTTAATCAAGAAAGGCATGTTGCAATTTGAGTTGAGTGATTTATGTTTGGGAGGAAATTGGTTATCTCAAGTAGAAATATGAGAAAATCGCTAGCCTTATAATCTTGTTTGTTAACGCAAAAAATTGCGCAACTAGCTATGCATAGCCTAAACTATATACATACATCATTTCCCTATCATTCTTCCCTCGTTTTTTACCTCCACACCTATAGTTTAACCTTATTCTCTCTCAAAAAGCTCAAAAACATTAAAAAGGGACTAAAAGCCCATAAAGGGCTTAAAGACCCAAAAAAGAGCTGAAACACAAAAAAGGGGCTAAAAACCCTAAATAAGGGTTTAAAACACTAAATAGGGTTCCAAAACCCTAAAAGAGAGATAAGGCCAAAAAATCATTATAAAAATAGGGTGGAGGTCCCCATCAACAAGATTCTTATGCCCTTTTTTCATTATTCCAATCAGTGAGTATGTTGAGAACCGACTCTTCTCAAAATACTCACACCATCCAACCATCATTTGATAGCCACACCATTCCCCATCCTGTACGTTGAGGCATCCTTTGTACCATCCAACCAATGGAGAGGTGGCCCATATCCAAAGATCAAGGCACAGCGGCCCATTTTCAAACAAGGGTATAATTTTCTTGCTTTTATTTTAAGTTTTAGCATAGTTTTCATTATTTGTTTATTGTTACTAATGTTATTTGTTTATTGTAGCTCTTGTTTCCATTTGAAATATACCATTCTGTCCCTTTGACGAAAGGGAGGTGCTTTTGCACATAGCCAGGGTGAAAAACCGGCTATAGTTTTGGCGACCATACTGGTTGATCCCACTGGATCCCTTGTTTTGCAGGTATTTTTGGCTATTTTTCTCCACAGGCGTCCCTGGTTAGACCCACATGAGGTCGATCTGAGTCTGTACGGCACCAGTGCCTGTCCTTGTCGACCACTGCCAGCTCAATTTTTTTTAAATTATTTCCATTCTGGCCCTAGTCACTGCTTTCAGGCTAAAAAGCGTAACCCAGTCGCTGCTTTTGGGTCGAAACCTACGAGCCAGGTTGTAACTTCAGCCGTGAAAGGCACGACTTGCCTTCCAGGGCACAATTACGGCTATCTTTTGCAGCAGAAGTGACCCATTCGGTGCTATGTGGCCTGTTTGCGCGACTCAGTATCCACTGTCCAATAGTTAGAAGTGACCTATCATTTTTTGAGCCATTTTTCATTTGTTTTTCCTGTCTAAATGACCCATTCACTACCGGTTGACTGTTACATGCAATATGTCAGTTTCTAAGTTAGTTTCTGCAATTTGAAATTATGTATTTCATTATTAAAAGCTGGAAATTAACATTCTTATTTAGCCCCTCCTCCTCTACTCATTCATCACCCTCTAGGGTCTTCTGAGATAAGACGGGGGGTTGAGTAAGCTTAGTAATAGAAATCCATTTTTTTTTTGTTATTTTCCATTAAAAACAAGCGACCTTGGAAGCTATGGGGAGTGGAAACCGTTGGGGGTTTCACGGCATTCGCATCCTCCTTGTTGAGCACACGGCATTTGGGGTGTGACCTGTGGATCTACGGGTGGACTTGTTTCCACTTTGATGAGACCCCAACACTCCCTCTTAGATGTGAAGGATACAAAAGTGGGGTAGTCACACTACTGGTTCACAAAATTTATAGTCAATCATCCATTATTACACTTTGTCTTGCGCTTTGTTTTGATTTATTTTTACCTTTCAACTCTGTTATGGTTCAAGCCCTTTGCATGTTCCTTGCAAGGAAACTAGTGTTATTTTATTATTGCATAATTGAAAGTAAAAAGTAACAAATCCATACACAAGTGCACATACTCACACCAAATAATCCAAAAAAACTCGGTTCATGACCCTAAGCAAAACCATAAAAGTAACCAACTTACTTAATAATCTTTCGGTTTGGGACATAAGTCTCAACCACAACAACTATGGGAAGTACTTGGGATTTTCCCTAAAACTCATTGTGAAGAGTACAAAAGGAACCACAAAGTAGTTGGCCAACGAGAGGAATTGCCAAGCGAAACGGGAAACGACCCCTTTCGATTGACTAGATACACCTTTGTGACGAAAAATCCAAACCATTGTCTTCATGAAGTCTTGGTGGTCGAGTGAATACTTGTGAACCAATAGGAAGCCTTTTTAAACTGGGGTCCTAAATTCATTACCGGTTACTACCATAAGCCACCATTGATCCACCATGTTCTTCATTTCTACTTTTCGACTTAGGGGGCACCCCCCTCAATTTTCGTCTTTAGACCGTCATCATCGAGGCCCCCCTTAACAACCTTCCTCACCTTCAGAAGGCCACGCAACCTCTGATTCTGACTCGGATTCCTATCAATCCGAGCTGAACCTGTTCACTGCACCGTCTAGCCCCATGGCTAGCGCAAATCCTGACCCCTTCTTCGGAGGGACGATTGGTAGCGAACCCATGTCTCTACCTCACATCATTAACACCATCCCTGCAAGTGGTCCCAGCAACATTGCGCATGTTGCTGTAGGTACACCACCCATTAGTGGTGGCCCTACAATAGCTCCCACACAATTCCAATAATTCCACCATACATGCCTGGGGGTAGTGGCCCTTCCACGATCTTCCCAACTATCCCCGTTGTGGGAAGTCAACCTCATGTGCCCCCAGCCATACATGGACATCCTATCCTCGCAAACCCCAATGCCATTTCCGGTCCCTCCCGAGCTAGCCTAAGGTCCAGCCTACCATTCATGGCTCATCTTAACTTGCCAAATTTGGCTCGGTTAACAAATGACCCAATCAGTCATCAATCCCATTGACCTCCCATGCCAAACCAAGATTCCTTCGGACATTCCCAAGTTTGAAGGAAAGGCAGGCGAGTGCCCCCAAAACCACATCATGTCATTTCATTTATGGTGCTCATCAAACAACATTGTAGATGAGTCTATTAGACTGAGATTATTCCAACGCACACTCATAGGTGTTGCATCAAAATGGTATATTGAACTACCTCAAGCCTCTTACCCTGATTTCACTTCGCTAGCCTTCATGTTCCTCCAATACTTCCAACTCCCTTTCTACTACAACAAAGGCGTGGAGATCTTGTTATCTTGCCGTCAAAATACCGCTACTCACATCACTGACCACATCCATGAGTGGCGTCAACAACGTAGCTTATAGAAGATCCAGCTTGATGACATGATCTTCTTCGATTGGTTCTTGAAGAGCCTGCTACCACCCATAGCCAAGGATGTCACCTCTGAACGTCCCTAATCTGAGGAAGAGGCCATATTAAAGGCCCAACAGTTCAATTTAATCTACACTCAATTTGGTTACCTATACACCATCATACCAGACGCTCCTCATGCCGACACCTCTCACCACGATGCGCTGAATCATCTAGATACCTATACACCCATAGTACTATGCGACACCCCTAATGATGCCACCACACCCAAGGAACACCCCTAGTGTTCCACAACCAAACCATATACCTGCTTACTCAAGGATGATAGCTCAGTCCAGAGCCATATCCTCTTATGCACAGCCCGCGCCAAGTCAGTATGCTCATGCGCTGACTTAGCTGTCACAAGCATATTCAAACCCAATGACCAGATTTGTATCCCCTCCAGCTCCTCCAGCCTACTATGTTCCACCTATGCAAGTCGCTCTAGCCCCTACCCCATCTCCTCCGATCTCCTTAGGATAAATTTTTGCTCAACAGAATCTTCCTAGCCAACCCGCCCCCAACAGCCAACAAGGGCAGGGTAAGAAAAACCGAGCAAGGAATCTAGGTAACAACCAACCGTAAGGAAGTGGCCAACAACCTAATCCTCCTAACAACAACAACTAAAAACCCTCAACAGCCTTATTGATTGGTACAAAACACTCTGTTACGGACTAACCATCCGTGTAAATTATGAAACATCTACGGTCACTACACTCATGAATGCCTGCATATGGACCGTGTCAAGTAATTTCTCCAGAATGAAGCTGAACGCAAAACTAATGCGGAAACACAGGCTCATCCCAACCCAATGCCACCAGGCCCTCCACCTATGGTGCTCCAAAAACCATTACCACTCCAAGGATTAGTTGCAACTGCACCCTTTCCCCCACCTGCCCCTGCAGCACCCACGGTGGCTCCACCTACAGAGACTGGTATCCATCACCTAATGACACTTTCAACTGAAGAGGTGAACCTCCAGACTAGATGTAACTAGTATGGGTCCACCACGAAAACTGCTGACCCATCAGTGGTGTCCACCTCCGACACACCCAAAATGCCACTCCACCTACCTACACCCCCCATTGATGGGGCGGCCAGAGGTGCACGGTTTCCCATGCGGCGTATCACCAACAACTCCACTGCTAGAGCTGCCTTGAATTACAATATCGTTGACAACTTGGACCAGTCACCTACAGCCATGTCTGCTCTTGAAGTACTCAAAACATGTCCACCACAGCGAAAAGCATTGTTATCTTCACTTGGTGTCGTGGACCCCTCCGATTCCAGATTGATCACATTCGATTTGGATCAAGGAGAACCAAGAATTCCATCCACCATCACCTTCCAGTTTTCGGTCTCAATTCAGAATTTGGTCATACATCGATGTATTGTTGATCAAGGGGTATCCACTTATGTCATGTCGACATTTGTTTGGCAGAAACTTAGGTCCCCTACCCTCCAACCATCCACCACTACCCTTCGCTCCTATGACAGTCGCTCCACTAAATCCTAGGGCATTCTTCTGAATGTCCATATATCATTAGCTGGTAAGATGGTTTTGATTGACATAGATGTTTTCAACACTCATCTTGATTATAACCTCCTTCTCGGACATAGTTACATGTATGCCATGAGAGCTATGGAATCCACCATCTTTTTGTTGAAATATTGTAACTTTGAAGAATATTCTATATGTATCTTTTTGTGGTCCCTGATGGTCCTAACGGGAGAACCACTTGTATTACTTTGTACCCCGATGCTTCTAATCAGAAGAACTAATAAGATTCATGAGATAGTCCCCTCTAATTGTAAAGGTGGGTCATTAACACCCCAGTGTGGTTACTTGAGCCTACATGTGTAAACTCGAGCCTACATGATTAACTCTAGCCTACATGTCGGATGAGTTAATTAAAGTGAACGGATGAATATAAATAGAGGTGTGGTGCTCCTCATTTGTAGCATACTCTCTCACTTGTGTAATGCATTAGTGGAGAAGAGAAGAGTAGCAGGAGAAGGAGGAGCACCAGGATTTGATCTCCTTTTTGGTTTTATCTTTTACCTTTTTGGGGCATCTATATTGAGGAAGCTTTTGCTGGATTTTTCCCTTTAGGGTTTTCCCAGGATAAATCTGTGTTGTTCTTGTGATACTGTTTCTTTCAGTGATCCTGTTTATATGCTTTTGTTATGAAAATGAAATGAAATACTGATGTTCTAGCTTAGCATATGAAAATTTAACATGGAATCAAAGCTAGCCTGAACAGGGTAGCCTTCACAACGAGAAATAACCCTCTCTCTCTACCCAGAAGAAATTAGGGTTTCAGGAAAATTTTCAAGTTTTGGAAAACTGTTTGCATGGAAAGTTGTGCCCTCCCAAAGCGCATCTTTTGAGCCTAGAATCAAGGTTTTTGGATGTGTGAGTCTCCGAAAAAGTCAAACCCTAGTTTGATAGCTACAATAGAAAACTGCTGAACCAGAAAGCTGCAGAAGATGAATCTTGCAAGTCTGATTTGAAAGGTGAAGAGTTGAATTCTCCAAAATCCAAGTACACCAATCAACTCACCTCATTCAAGCGCATCTCCTGGTAAGGTTAGTTTCTCATTCCGCAAAATTTCAATTTTTTGTGATTTTCTAACAAGATAGCCCCAAGCACTAAGCTTGAGGGCAAGCTAGAAGGCATAAAGAATTTTCGAGCATGAAAATATAGGATTGGTCTCATTCTCCAAGAGAATAATCTTGATATGTATGTCAAAGAAGAAGTTTTAGAACCAGAAGAAGTTGAAGCCAAGGAGAAGCACAGGAAAGGCATGATTAGGGCTCAAAGAATTATTGTTGACTCCATCAAGGATCACTTGATCCCTCAAGTGTCATCCAAGAAGACTCCAAAGGAAATGTTTGATGCCCTATCCAGAATGTCTGAAGGAAGAAACATTAACAGAAAGATGAATCTAAGAGCTCAACTGAAGAGTACCAAGATGAGTCATGGAGAATCCATCCAAGACTATTTCTCAAGGGTTTCTCAGATCAAAGAACAACTAGAAGCTATTGGAGACAAACTTGATGAAGATGAACTAGTCATGACTGCTCTCAATGGTCTCACTAGACCATGGGAATAATTCATTCAAATGATGTGTGCTAGGAAGGAAAGCATGAAGTTTGATGTGGTATGGGAAGACTGCATTCAAGAAGAGACTAGAGTGGCAAATAGAGAAACCTTACTTAAATAGGATGATCAAGCTCTAGCTACTAATACCAAGAAAAGAAGAAGGATTCAACCCACCTTCAAGAAGGGAAACCACAAGGAGCATCAACCTCCCAGAAGATTCCAAAGATCAAGAGAAATTCTAGCAAGTAAAGACTACTCTGGTTTTCAATGTTTCCATTGTGACAAGATAGGACACATTGCTAGGAATTGTCATATGAAGAAGCAATAATATAAGAAGAGGATCAACAACAACAAAAGATATCATGCTCATCTAGCTGAAGATGAGGATGAAGAAGAAGAAGAAGACGAAGAAGAAAGACCTCCAAGAAAGCAAGCAAGAGAAGAAGATGCAAAATAGTATGTACTATTCTCTGCACTCTCTGGGTCTATAACACCTGGAGAAGACAATTGACCAATTGATAGTGGTGCTTCAAAGCACATGACGGGACAAAAGAAAACTCTGTCCAAACTCGAAGAAAGGAGCTCTCCACAGAAAGTATCCCTAGGAGATGACTATCAATATCCGATCAAAGGAGTTGGTGAAGCAAGTTACAAACTTGATTCAGGTAATCCCCTAAAGATGAAAGATGTATTATATGTACCTGGTCTAAAGAAGAATTTACTTTCTATCTCAACTTTAGATAAGAAAGGTTTCAGAGTTGCTTTCACAGATGGTCAAGTACTCATGTGGCCCAAAGGAAAGAATATTGAAGATGCAATCATCATTGGTGAAGAAGGAGGCTTGTATAAAATCAAGGGGCATTCAGAAACTACTTTTGTGCATGAGTTCACTGACCCTAGTGAACTATGGCATAGAAGGATTTCCCACATTAATTACAAAGCTTTACCTCATGTGAACAAGGTAGTGACGGGATTACCAGACATGATGATCAAGCAAGAAGGCATTTGCAAAGGATGTGCGAAGGGAAAGAACATCAAGAATCCATTTCCAAAGAGCGAAACAAAAACTAAAGGTACGTTGGAATTGATTCATTCAGATGTATGTGGTCCAATGTCTACTACATCCTTAAGTGGCTTTGAATATTATATCACGTTTATTGATGACTATTCAAGAAAGACCTGGATATACTTCTTGAAAGCAAAGAGTGAAGTGTTTGAGAAATTCAAGGAGTTAAAAGCCTTGATAGAGAATCTTTCAGACAAGAAAATAAAGACACTCCGATCAGACAATGGCGGAGAGTATACCTCAAAAGAGTTTGAAGCTTTTTGCAAATATGCTAGAATCAAGAGGGAACTAACTACTCGCTACAATCCTCAATAGAATGGGGTTGCGGAAAGAAAGAACAGAACCATCATGGAGGTAGTGAAGACTATGATATATGATCAAGATCTTCCAATGCATCTATGGGCAGAAGCAGCAAGAACTGTTGTGTATGTACAAAATAGAATATCTCACATTGCTCTTGGGTTCAAAACTCCAGAAGAGATGTTCACAAGAAAGAAGCCTGAGGTAAGTCACCTCAAAATATTTGGTTGTCCAGTATATATTCATATACCAAAAGAGAAAAGAACCAAGTTAGATCCTTCCGAAAAGAAGGGGATATTTGTTGGATATTGTGAAGTATCCAAAGCATTTAGAATTTACATTCCTGGATTCCATCACATGGAAATCAGTCGAGATGTGACATTCGATGAAGAGACAACCCTCAAGAGATCCAGGAAGTGCCAACATGAAGAAGTATATGAAGAAGAGACATCTCCCAGAAATAAAGAAACTACATATCTCCCTGAAGATGAAGCTCCTAAAGAACATGACATGGTAGAACCTCAAGAACCTACTATGATGGAGATATCAAGAAAGAGAAATCCTGCTTGGACAAGAGAAATTATACGAGAGGCAGAAAGATATGGAGTTCCTGAAGGCTCCACAAGGGAAAGAAAGAAACCTAAAACCTTTTCCAACTATGTAGCTTTGATGTGTGATCTTGTAGATCAAGAACCGACAAACTACGAAGAAGCGGTACAGAAGAAAGAATGGAAAGAAGCAATGAATGAAGAATACTAGTCAATAATGAAGAATGATGTATGGGATATAGTGCCCAAACTATAAGACAAAAGTATAGTATGCTCCAAATGGATATTCAAAATAAAGCATGCAGCTAACAGAAGTATCGAAAATTATAAAGCAAGATTTGTGGCCAGAGGTTTCTCTCAGAAAGAAGGAATCAATTATGAAGAGACATTTTCCATAGTAGCACGATATACTTCGATTAGAACTATCATGGTACTTGCATCCATGATGAAGTGGGACTTACACTAGATGGACGTGAAAACAACTTTTCTGAATGGTGTGATTAAAGAACAAGTATGCATAGAACAACCACAAGGATTTGAAGTTGAATATAGACATACTCATGTATGCAAGTTGAAGAAGGCATTGTATGGCCCTAAACAAGCTCCTCGAGCTTGGTATGAAAGGATAGATGGGTTCCTGTCCAGCATGAGCTTTACCAAGAGTAAAGCTGATCCTAACCTTTATCTCAAGATTGTAGAAGATGAACCTGTCATCTTGTTACTATATGTGGATGACCTATTCTTGACAAGGAATGAGAAACAGATTATGGAAAGCAAGAAGAAACTAGCAGAAGAATTTGAGATGAAAGACCTTGGGTTAATGCATTATTTCCTAGGTCTAGAAGTATGGCAAAGTTTAGAAGGAATCTTTCTCAACTAGGGAAAGTATGCAGTAGAGATATTGAAAAGATTCAATATGTTGGAATGCAAAGCCATGGCCACTCCCATGGACTCTAACTTGAAGCTGTTAGCTGATTGTTAGAATAATCCGTTGGGACTATTGTAAATAGATAGGAATATGAATAGATAGGAAGGTGAAAAGGCTGGTTTTCAACCGCCACATCTAATGTATAAATAATAGCTTCTCGCAATGTAATAAACATCAATCGGGAGTTATACCTAACAACTGGTATCAGAGCAGGTTGTCTGCCATAACTCCTGCTGCATTTCTGCGCCCTCCTGGCTGCCAGACTGCCCTTGCGCGCATTCATTATGTGCGTTTATTTTCTTAATGAAGATCCTAACCCTAAGTTTTATCCACGTTCTCCATTCCTTTTTCGTTGTTGCTGTCTGTGAGTATATCTCTGGTAAACCCTAATTCTTTCACGCTGTAAGTTTATGTTGCGGTGATCTATGCTGCAAAATATGCATTGAGTATTCCTGCAGTAAGTTTATGCTGCGTGTTGATTTGGAGAATGTCTATCAATGTTGATGGCTGTATATGATGCGTTGAAGGATGTATATGATGCATTGAATATCATCTGTAGTTTATGCTGCGAGCTGTATGCAAGATTGTATTTATCTCTGCGATCTGTAGCTACCAAGATTGTATT